>BSUD01000001.1:149111096-149181163 GCA_033239045.1 Fagopyrum esculentum
ATATATATATATATATATATATATATATATATATATATATATATATATTAAATTAAAAAATATGATACAAGTTTCCTTGTCATAAAATATTTCATATGTACTAATTCTTTTTAATTTTTAATTTAAATTCATCTTATTCGTCCTCTCTCTATATATGCGCGGCGCACGTACGTAGCACGAGCGTTATCTCTACGAAATGTGGATGCGTTTGTGGTTTGCAGGCCCGTTCAACAAGGGGTGTTATTCAGCCCAACAGCACATAGCCCCCAGTTTTTTTCAGGCCGCATAATAATTATTGTTAGTTAATTTATCAAACAAAAGAGTGATTGCTACAAAGGTTTAACCTCAATAATATGTACAAATGGATCAAGAGTTCAAATCCCCTCTCCACTTATTTTTTTTTTTTTTTTGTTTAGTAAATGTACCTCTTGAGAAAAGAGTGTGTAGAGTTTGAGAATAATTACAAAAGGTTAGGGTATATTTATTTAATTGAAACATTAAAAAGTCTAATTACTACTATAGTTTTTGAAAAAGGCATAGTTACCAAAATTGTCCTTTATTTTATTTATTTTTTTTTATTTTGTAATATATTTTTTTTAACTCTTCACTTATTTTTATTTTTTTATCTCCTCTTTTGTTTTTTTTCTACTAAAAATATATTGAAATTAAAAACGATCTTGTTTTACTTTTTATTGTCATTCTTTTATGTTTTTTTTTTGTGAAAAAGTAATTTTAGTTTTTGGTTTCCAATTTTTTTCTAGTGAAACATATTTTTTTTAAATTGATAAAACAAAGGACAAATTTGGTAACTAGCCCTTTTTAAGAAACCATTATACTAAGTAGTTTTTTATATGTTTTCCATTAAGAAACTATACCCCTAATTACATTTACTGTGCAAAAGGCAATTAATTACCATAAAATTAGGTAATTTCCTTCTTCTCTCTTTTCCGTTACGCTGAAACGGACATCGATCTTGCAATCTTCTTCTCCTCTCATTCTCGCAATCTTCTTCTTCTCTGGAATCATAATCGATCTATTCTCTCTGTTCTCTCTCACAATCGCCATAGATCTAACATTCATTGTGTGCAATCGAAGATCCAAATAACCAGAAACTCACCAGACAATTGACATTGTGATTCCACACATCAAACACCAGAAATCGCCATCGATCTAACCAGGTATCTCTCTCGCAATCTTCTACTCTCTTGCAATCTTCTACTCTCTCTCTCTCTCTCTCTCTTCTTCATTTTTATTCTGGTATTATGTTCACCATTTTGAAATTTTGATCAGATTCTTGTAATTTTGGTATAAGGCATTATCAGATTGGTATTCTTTGAATTTCAAATCAAAGACAATTTTGTTCCTGGTATGAATGAGTGAGTGCTATGTTTTCAAATTTAGGTTTTGTGCATTACCTTTGAATTTTCTCTTCTGGTATGATTAAGATTGTCTTGTTGGTATCAATTTGATTAATGATTCTGATATGTAAAATGATAATGTGATATCCTTCTTCTGGTATCATAGTTCTTTGGTATGTTTGAGAGTTGTTTCTTTTGGCATTTTTGATAATTAGGTTTCTGATATGAATATGGTATTTCTAATATGTGTATTATATTTGAACAATAATTTATATGGTATCATCTTTTTTCTAGTATGAATGAGAATTGTGTTTGTGGTATTTGTTTGATAATTGTCTTTCTAGTGTGTAAATTATATTTGAATAATAATGTTTCTGGTATCATCATTTCTCTAGTATTTTTTTGATAATTGTGTTTCCTGTATTGTTTCAAATATGTGTTTATGGTATGTGAATTTCTGGTTTAAATACATGATCAGTTTATGGCATTATCCTATTTCTAGTATTTTTGGTATACTCATTTCTGGTATGCTTATAGTAGTTTTTTCTGGTATATACAGAACTTGTTAGGCATGGCTCCTATAAAATTGTGGCTTACTGTGGAGGAGAATGAAAATCTGTGGAAAACTTAAGGAGATATATGGGGGATAAGGTAGCAAGAAAACCCGTCACTGTGAGAGATCCTGTTAGCATACCAAAAATACGGACGTTGATTGCAAAACATTTTCAAGTAGATGAGATGTTGCACAATGTGGAACTTATATACAAGAATACCTTAAATGAAGCATTGCAACCGTTTGATATTGAGACCGTAGAAGATTTCGAGGATTTTTCCGAAACTAATCAATCAAGTCAACCATGTTGGAGTGTGCCAATGTGTGTGAGATTAAAGTCTAAAATCCGTATACCAGATTTTGCAGAAGTTAATGAATATCTTCCATGTACTGCCATTGTTGCCGTCCTAGTGTGAATGAAATAGAAACAGAAAATAGCTATGCAATCACTGAAGTTGAACCTGAAGCAACTAAATGAGGTGTTAAGGTTGGTCAAAAGTTCAAAGATAAAACCATAGTGAAAAATGCATTGTGTTTGCATGCTTTTGCTGAATGTACACAATACAAAATAACAAAGTCTAACAAGCTTGCTGTTCTTGGCCGATGTCTAGACAAAGATTGTAAGTGGCGCGTGCGGTTCTCAAAAATCAAGAAATCGAAAGTGTTTACACTAACAAAGTATACCAGAGGGCACCCTTGTTCATTCCATACAAGAAGAAATTATCGTAGAAATGTGTCATATTTTGTCATTGCTGAAATAGTTGCAAAAATGTAAATCCATTGCTTATTATCACATATAATATTCAATTGTATATTGTTTTCTTTGTTTTTGGTATGAATTGCATTAAAGTCATATTGTTTATGTGATTCAGGTATGCTAATACACACAAACTCCCCGATCCTAAGACAATTATTGGAATCTTGAGAAATGAGCATTGTTTAGAAGCTAGTTACTCGAAATGTTGGATGTCACAAGAGGTCGTGAAGGACAATATAAGAGGAACAAATGAAGAGAACTACAAGGGTGTGTTAGTGTACTTACATCGATTGCAAGAGGCTAATCCGAATACTATTGTAGCGCTGCAATTGGATGATGAAAATAAATTCAAATATGTGTTTTTTTGCTTTGAGACAACCAATCAAAGGATATGCATTAATGAGAAATGTATTATCCTTTTTCTGGTATGTATTAAAGCTATGCCTCTTGTATTCTAAATTATGTATGAATCAATTAGTTTTTGGTAAGCATTATCGGGTAAGCATTATCTGGTATTCTAAATTATGCCTCTGGTATTCAAATATGTAGTAGCCTTATCTGGTAAGCATTAGAATTATGTTTATGGTATGTTCATTTTTGGTTTGTGTATTCAGTGTCTGATATTGTTATATACACGTGTTTCTGGTAAGATAATTTCTAGTTTGTGTACGTGCTAAGTTTCTGGTATAGTGAATCATATTTAAATAATGAAGTTTCTGATATGAATATTATCCTTTTCTGGTATACCAGAAAATAAATTGATTGGTGATTGTTGTTGTTTAAGGTTATTTCAGTGGACGGAACATTTTTGAAATGACGATATGGTGGGGGTGTTATTGCTTGCAACAGCTCAAGATGCAAACCAACAAATATATCCGCTAGCATTTGCGATTGTTGACCTTGAATGTGATGACTCGTATGATTTCTTCTTCTATAATATATACAAGTTTGTCGATGACAGCGAGGAACAACTATTTGTATCTAATAGACACATGTCAATAAAGAATGATATAGCTAAGCACTACACAAAATCATCCCACGGAGTTTGCATGTACCACTTAAAAGGGAATATCAAGAAAAAGTCAATCAAGAATATAGTTCATCAAATGTTCTTGGATGCAACCATATTATGTTTGCTGGTATTTCATTTCTGGTGGGTTATTTTTAGTATTGTGCCTTATCTCACAATAATAATAACTTTGGTATGAACAAATGTTATGTTTGTTGTATGAATTTTCTAATCAATGATGATATGAATTTTGTGCTCATTTTTGGTATCATACATGATATATTTATGGTATTGAACATTATCATTGATGAACAATGATTATGATATTACCTTTTTTTGGTATGAAACATGTTATGTGTTTGGTATGATTATTCTGGTATTGTATATAACTTTATGTGTATCTGAAAATGATGTGTAGGAGATCGAAGTCGTTGCGGAGTTGTTGGATGAGATTGGATTTGTTGCATGGTCCCGAGCTTTTTGCCCCATTAAACGTTACAACATTATGACAAACAACAATGCAAAATATATTAATAGTATACTGTGTGATGGAAGGGATTATCCGGTGCTTGCCCTCATTGATGTTATCACGCAGTTGGTGGGTAGATGGTTTGCAACGCGAAGGGAAAAGGCTGCATCATGTATAGAATTGGTAACACCAAACGTCGATGCTCTAATACAAGCTAAATATGGGGAGGCAACAAAGTATGGATGCTACGTGCTTGATGCGAAAATGCGATTGTTTGATGTATAATGGAACCAAGAAAGGGAAGTTGTTTGTTTAGTGAATAGGAGTTGCACTTGCAAGGAATCTGATATTGAGGAAATACCGTGTGTTCATGCCATAGCTGCATCAAAGATGGCGAAAATGAATCCGGCTTCTTTGGTAAGTAAATATTACAATGTTGAATATTGGAGAACAACATATGCGGAGACAATATA
The DNA here is from genome assembly GCA_033239045.1 of Fagopyrum esculentum. Classification (NCBI taxonomy): domain Eukaryota; kingdom Viridiplantae; phylum Streptophyta; class Magnoliopsida; order Caryophyllales; family Polygonaceae; genus Fagopyrum; species Fagopyrum esculentum. The sequence goes on from BSUD01000001.1 coordinate 149,115,716, forward strand.
CCCAATGGTTGACGATGAGAATTTAGATATTCCAAGTTGCGTTGCATCTATTGAATGCAACCCTCCTATAAAGCGGAAGAGAACTGGAAGATTGCCTAAAGCTAGGATACGGGGATCAGGGGAAGGGAACAAGAAGAAGAAATGCAGCTGTTGTGGCATGGTAAGACATAACAAAAAGACTTGCCGAAATCAACCACTGGTGAAGGAATGAATACACATACCAGAAATACAGATTATGATTTTATGTTAATACGAGATTGTACAAAACGGTTATTATATTATTATATGTTTGTTTTATGTGTAAAAATCCTCATACCAGAAGCATAACAATAGATACTAACAAAAACTCTATCAAAAACTCATACCAGAATCCAATACATGAATACCATCAGGCCAGATACCCATACTAGAAAGCTCATACAATAAATAATACAATAAGATCACATATTGAACATTTCTGGTAGACAAAGAATAATACTAGAATCACATAAATGAAAAAAATATACCAAAATACAATACCATAAACAAATACCAGAATGCTAATGCAATAAATCATACCATAAAATCACAAAATGAACAATTATGGTAAGTAAATACTCATACTAGAGGCACATAAATTAAAACCAATAATACCAGAATCATAAAATAAAAGCAAATACCAAATATCTCAAGGAATAAATCATCTCAGGTTATCACATGATAATATATGGTAAAAAAATCATCATACTAGAATCAGATAAATGAAAACCCATTATACCAAAATCATAAACCATAAGAAAAATACTAGATATACTCATACCAGAGGCACATAAATGAAAATCCAACATCATACCAGAATCCAAAATCGCAACATAAACATTTCTAGTAAAGAAATCATCATACCAGAATCACATAAATGAAAACCAACATACAAGAATGCCATACCCTTAACAAATACCAGAAAAACTAATGGCAAAAATCATACCAGAAAATAGTCATCAACAAGATTAGATTTAAAAAGAGTCAATACAGCCTGAATGACTGTTACAACAGAGTCAATACCAAAATACTTGTTTATAATGTACATATTAATGCTACACAAACACACAATTACATCATAGTCTAGTAAACAACAACATAAAGGCTAGTTATAGTTTCAAAGCGACTCGTAGGGATTCACCCACTCCCTATTGTACATAATCACACAAAACTGTTCTCTGAAAGCTGGGACGTAGTCTTGACATATGAGCGACAAATCAGTTCGTCTAGATGACAAATACTAGATGTGCTTGATAGTGAATACACCACAACTTCCACTGCCATTCAACAATAGATTATATAAGTGTTTTTCCAAACCAACATACTAATGAAAATACCAGAAACATATGAGTAGTATTGTATAAATCACCTTGGGTTGTTTTGTGGAACCTCTTTTGCTGTCTTTCGAACATACGCCATCGGCTTATCAAGATTGTCGCCAAACCTCTCAAAATGTCCATGAAGTTTCAGAACGTGAGGATACACAACAAGGAATGGGGGTAAGAAAATCCTTCAAGTCTCCATCGAACATACAGTCCACAATTGAGTCGTATACTGTTACACATCATTTTATTGAATCAATCTGAATCGCCAGTGTTTACCCCTAGTGTTCATGGTAGTGTATATGGTATCGACATTGTATAAGTTCTTGGAAAAGGTTGAGGGTTCAAATCCAAATATATAGTTTATAATTGAGTCACCAAAATCGAACTCCACCTCCCCTACCTTTTTGACCGCTAAACATTCTTGATAGACCTCATCATTGAAAATATGATAGAAATATTCCAAGAAGAATGGAAACACGACCATAAACCTCAGGATGATCAACCACACCTTTTTTTGAGGTAGACAAGCATTTCATCGAGTTGCTGTAAATTAGAAAAAAAACTAATAATTCAATACCAGAAAATAATACCATAAATCCATACTAGAAAATCATATGAGACTCATACCAGAAACACAACATGATCTCATACCAAAACTCAATGCATGAAAACAATCAGGCAAGATACACAAACAGGAAAACCCATCATACCAGAATCTCAAAACATAAACAAATACCAGAAAGCTTAAGCAATAAATCATCTCAGGAAGTCACATGATAATTTCTGGCATATAAATCATCATAACAGATCACATAGATCAAAACCAATATGCAAGAATCCCATACCAGAAAACTAATGAAATACATAATACCAGAAAACCAAAACACACATCAACAAATCAAAGTTATACCAAACTCTAATACAACTAGCGCTTACCAGAAAGCAGTTCAACACAGCATACCAGAAACTAATTAAACAAACTGTGGACCCAAGCTTATACCAGAAACACATCAATAGCTCTTACTAGAAAGGCATACCAGAAACACATCCAAAAATTATTAAGTTGAATAAAAGTAAGGTTAGTGTTAACTTACATAATCCCACAACCATCCAGTTTTTTGGAGTATCAGCTTGAAGTGTTTCTTGTTTGGTTCATGGTGATATCCAATTAAAGATTCTTCTTTGGTCGAGTCAAGGTACCAAGAATAAAATGCATATTTTCCATTCTTTCTATAAAAATTACGCTTCGGTGCCTTAGGGATCTTTAATGCGACAACATAGGGAGTTACGACAAGGTCGCTAGGTTTCTTTTCACGTGAACCCATTCTCCTCGATCCTTTGGCTTTTGCTTTCCCTTTAGCAACAATGTCTAGTTTTGGTTTCTGTACCAGATTCACAACATAATAAAAACCTTAACAAATGTGCATGGAAACAAACCAAATGAAGAATAATAGTGTTTTATACCTCTTCAACTGCCTCTTCTTTTGGCTTATCAACTTCAACTTCTTTCTTGGGTTTTGGCTGATGTTGGGGCTTTTCTGGGGATGGTGTCTCTTCTGTACTTAAAACCCCAAAAATTTCTAGTTTAGCATCATTAGCTGGAGGTGGGGGTTTCTGGGACAATTGGGTACCTTTAGAAGAAGGAGCCGTCCTTTCAAGCTTACTAAGGATCCGGAAACATTGCCCTTCTATTCGGTGTTGGGCGACGATATGTTCCTTCTGCCTCAAAAGCACTTGGTTGATTATTTCATCTTGCTCTTCAACCTTCTTCTTCAACTCAGAAATCATCTGATTTTGGGTTTCTAGTTGTTTTATCAAATCCTCGACCCAAACAGGCTCCCTATACATTCACAAAATACAAGATTACATATGCGTTATCAAATAAGCTTTTGAAAGTAATAAATTATGGTATGTAAACTCTCATTTACCTGTTTAAGGTAGGAATAGTGGGGTAGGATCAGCCAGAGGTGGTGCAACCACAACTTCTGTAGGGAGATTGATATCCATTTCTGGAGGATCAACCATCCCAACAGGGCTACACGGTGCAACCACAACCTCAGGGGGACTAACCACTGCCATAATTTCTTCTTGGCTAAAATAATAGAACAAATAATTAAAAAAATGATAATTCTGCTACGATAATATAAATTGGTATGCATCTATTTACCATTCAGCCTCCTCAATAATCTCCTCAAAATCTCCTCAACAATATCCTCTTTCTTAATTTGCGGTATGTTTTTACCTCATGTAGAAACATGAAGTGTAGTGATAGGTGATGGAATCACTATCATTTAGGATAGTTTTTAGAGTCTTTTTATTTCATTTGTGTCGGTTTATGCTACTAACTCCTTGGTCCAGAAAAAGAAGACTAAAAGAAGCTAAGGAAGGAGTTATAAGCACTTAGGAGTGAAGATCGTTCACGAAGCAAAGTTTCTGTTGCTTTACCGCCCCCGCGGAGCCTTGTCACCCCCCCTGCGGGTGACACCTTACTCCGGAGCGCTCACTGCGCTTTCGCCAGCGCCAGCCACGAAGACTGGCACCGCCCCTATGTCAACCCCTGACGCCCCTACGATGACTTGCCCTGAAGAAGCGAAGACCAGCGCCCCTGCGCCTCCCCCTGCACCTATGCCTGCGCCTCAACCTATGAGCTAGAAGATGAAGAGTCTGTGTCACCGCCCCTGCGTCGACACTGGGATGCCCCGGCGGCTTGGCATCAGAAACGGAAGGAAGTTGAAGAGTCAGACGTTTGAAGAGCATTAAAGATCCACCCCTGCGGAATTGCCTAGCCGCCCCTGCGGTCATGAAGAAGATCAATCGTTTTTGCCTTCACCGCCCCTGCGGAGCTGAAGGCCGCCCCTGCGGTTCAATGACAGAAGCTTTACTCCGGTTGTTTACACCACCTTTATGGCATTAAAGGTGGCTGTTTTGGGCCGACTATTTACTCCTATTTAGTGTCTTTGGTAGTATAAATAGGCCTTGGTTGATTGCTAGAATGATCCAACTTTTTATCCATTATTTTCCACTTAGAAACCAATTTTCATTTCCATAGTAATGAGTTGCTAACTCCCTTGCTACATTGGGTTGGTTTGAAGTTGCGTTGTTATTTTGGTTGTAAGTTTTCTTTAATATAAGTTTCCATTAAGTAATGCTTTGTGTTTCCTTGATCTCCATTGTCTAATTGCATTTTTTACTATTACTTGAGATTGATCACCTTAGGTTCTAAAGTGCATGCAAAGAACTAGGATTAATAGGTTCCGGGTCCGGGTCTTTAATCTAGTAGTAAACTTTAAGTAATAACGGGTTGTAACTACTTAAAGAAAAGGAACACAAATATAAAGATAAGTTTAACGATTTTAATCTTTTCTTTATATCCCTTAGTCTTTGTTTGAAAGCTAACTTGTTATTTGTTCTTGTAGGTTTACAGAACACTAACCTGTTAAGTTGTGTTGATGCCGGTTGGCTCAACACATATATTGATGTGATCGAAATCGATTCGAACACGAGGATCCACCGGCACAAGTTCACACTCGGATTGGAATTGGTTAAATGAAACTCCTTTTTTTCGGATTTTGTATTTTTGGATATGAAGAGCAAATTCCCTCGGCCTCTCACTTTGGGAATCCCTCAACTCGAACGAACTACCCTCGGAATCTCACTTTGGGGTTCGAACCTTCGTTCCTCGGCCTCTCACCTTAGAACCACCTAAGCATCTCACCTAGATGTTTGAAAACTAAGCATCTCACCTAGAATTCGGGTTTTGTTTTTCTCAAAGTGAAAACACAACTTTTGATTGAACTCAACTCTATTTCTCCTCTAAAAACGTTTGTGGGAGAGGCCTTATATAGGCTGAAAATTCAGCACCTACTCCCAACATTAAAGGCTTACAAGTTCAAGAGTTGTGACATTAAACAAAGAGCAAACATAGGGACTTTCATCCACCTACCTTCTCCACCTACTTTTCCACCTACTTTTCTCCACCTACTTTTCCATAACTAATACATAAATTCATGCAAAATATATGAATAATATGAGGATAATTTGCTGCATAAAATATGTATTGGGTGGACGTGCATATGTTTTGAATAACCATCTTTCATGCGTTCATGCGTGATCTTGGTCAAAAACGCACTCAAGTATAAACGCTGCTTCATTGTCGGGTCATTTTCACCCTCTTCCTCTTGGAGTCTCGACTTCTCATAAACTATAAAGTGGTAGATCTTGAAGATACCTTCGAAAGTAGTACTTGTAGGTCTTCTAACTCCAAACGAAGCTCTAGATATAGGCATTTTACTGAGAGTGCGTACATTTGACAACTTAGCCGGATCGAGCGAAATATGACTTAACTTGACCACACTCGGAGTGAACATTTCCGGCTTCATCTTGGGGCTCTCGGGGATCACATCATCCCCTTTCCCTTGAAAAGGATTCGTCCTCGAATCCGTCATGCCATCATTGGGAAAGTGATTGTGGGATGTATTACCATGGTAACTACTTCTTTCGACTTCGTCGCCATCATGTCGAGATGCTTGAATACAATCCGGGTTCCCATGGGCACGACTATTAACATTTCGTTTTGGATGGTGGTTGATTTGTTCATTCCGGTTGGCATGGTTGCTACCTCCTTGGATTTTGTCATGAGGGTTCAAGGTAAGGAGAGGAAACCTTCTCAATATCTCAGCTAGTTGGGCTTCAAGCCTATCCAAACGTTGGTTGTTTCGATTACCACCGTTTGCATTGTCGTTGATGATCGTCATCCCCGAAGGCTTGAGGAACTCGCACCGTTGGGCTCTGATACCACTTGATGTGATCGAACTCGATTCGAACACAAGGATCCACCGGCACAAGTTCACACTCTGATTGGAATCGGTGAAATGTAACTCCTTTTTTTTTTGGATTTTGTGTTATTGGATATGAAGAGCAAATTCCCTCGGCCTCTCACTTTGGGAATCCCTCAACTCGAACGAACTACCCTCGGAATCTCACTTTGGGGTTCGAACCTTCGTTCCTCGGCCTCTCACCTTAGAACCACCTAAGCATCTCACCTAGATGTTTGAAAACTAAGCATCTCACCTAGAATTCGGGTTTTGTTTTTTTCAAAGTGAAAACACAACTTTTGATTGAACTCAACTCTATTTCTCCTCTAAAAACGTTTATGGGAGAGGCCTTATATAGGCTGAAAATTCAGCACCTACTCCCAACATTAAAGGCTTACAAGTTCAGAGTTGTGACATTAAACAAAGAGCAAACATAGGGACTTTCATCCACCTACCTTCTCCACCTACTTTTCCACCTACTTTTCTCCACCTACTTTTCCATAACTAATACATAAATTCATGCAAAATATATGAATAATATGAGGATAATTTGCTGCATAAAATATGTATTGGGTGGACATGCATATGTTTTGAATAACCATCTTTCATGCGTCCATGCGTGATCTTGGTCAAAAACCCACTCAAGTATAAACGCTGCTTTATTGTCGGGTCATTTTCACCCTCTTCCTCTTGGAGTCTCGACTTCTCATAAACTATAAAGTGGTAGATCTTGAAGATACCTTCGAAAGTAGTACTTGTAGGTCTTCTAACTCCAAACGAAGCTCTAGATATAGGCATTTTACTGAGAGTGCGTACATTTGACAACTTAGCCGGATCGAGCGAAATATGACTTAACTTGACCACACTCGGAGTGAACATTTCCGGCTTCATCTTGGGGCTCTCGGGGATCACATCATATATATGATCGAGACGGGAGATTACTTGAGAACTTGTAAAAGGAACTCAGCAAAGTAGCAATTGCATGCTTAGAATCAACCTAGTGTAGATTCACCCATTATTGTCTCACTTGTTGCGTTATTCGTTTTCATAAGTTTTTGTGCATCAATTTAACCAAAACCCCCCCTTTGTTACCTGTTCCTATAATCAATAATTGTATCTAATAAAACACCTTAACTCTCTTGGGTTCGACCTTAGTTAACAACTATACTTGTTTTAGTGCTAAGTCGGGATTTACTTTTGATTGGGTATAGACGACCACAGAAATACCACCAGTCAAATTTTGGCGCCGTTTCCGGGGAGTTTTAGTGTTTTTATTTCATTGTTATTATTGATTATTGGTTTGAACCATTGTTATGGTTCAAACCCGTGCTACTAACTCCGGCTTTGCTTCTTTTGATCCAGAAATTGAGAGGATGCACATCCGGCAGCGAAGACAACAACAACTCCAACAAGAAATGGCTGATCGTACACTTCGTCAACTTACTCATCCCACTTTGGCTCAAAACCCTCTTGCGGTCACCATACCGACATTAGGGGAAGGAGTCAATTTTGAGCTCAAGCCGGGTCTCATCCACTTGCTTCCATCCTTCCATGGGCTAAGTGGTGTAGACCCCATCAAATACCTTGGGAAGTTCCATACCGTGTGTATGAGAATGAAGCCGACCAACATTACCGAAGAACAAATCAAGATGAGGGCCTTCGATTTCACACTCAAAGATTCAGAGAATGATTGGTATTACCACCTTCCATCCGGGAGTATCGACACTTGGGAGAACCTTCACAAGACGTTTTTGGAGAAATACTTCCCAGCCAAGAAGGCCAATAGCTTGAAGAAAGCTATAAGCAACATCGAGCAAGAGGCGAATGAAACTCTCTACGAGTACTTCGAAAGATTCGCCCGCCTCCGATCCAACTGTCCTTTTCACGGATAATCAACTCAAGATCTAGTCTTGTACTTGTACAATGGCTTGCTAGACAATGAAAGGAGAATCGTCGATGCGGCTTGCGGAGGTAATATTCTTAACTCTACTCCTGACTTTTCTTTGGAAAAGATACAGGAACTAGCGGAAGGAACCCGGGACTTTGGAAGGACTCCGTCCAAGAAAGGTGTTCATGCTGTAAATACCGGGAAGAGTGAGATCTCCACGGAGCTCGCTGAGCTAAAGGAAATGGTGAAGAGACTAACACTCATGGGAACCCCACATCAGCTTAAAGCTTGTGGAGTATGTGCTGACCCATATCATCCAACGGACATGTTCCCACAAGTCCAGAATGATGATGCTGAGGTGAACGCAATGGGCTATGGACAACCACAACAACAAATGCCTAGGAACGATCCTTATGCGTAGAATTTCATGCCAAATTGTCGTGACCAAAAGAATTTCCGTTGGAGGGATCAACAAAATCAACAACAGCAGCCCCGTCAAGGTAAATATCAAACAACTGAAGATATGTTGCAGGTTTTGACTAAACACTTTGCTACTCATGTCCAAACAACAGAATCTAGCATCAAGAACCTTGAAAAACAAGTTGGGCAAATGGCGGAAGCCATTTCAAGAACCGAAGCTAGATTTTCCGGAGGATTGCCTTCCCAGACGTTTATAAGCCCCAAGGAGAATGTTAGTGCCCTAACATTGAGGAGTGGGAAGCAAATCCAACAAAAACCAGCAAAAGAATCACAAAGCGAACCCTCTGTCGATTTTACCGCACCCACAGCCGTCCCGCGGCTGCAACTGCGCCCAACACTGAGCAGACGCCGCCTCTGCGGCTGGATGTCTCCGCCCCTGCGGTGACAATCCTTGAGCCGCCCCTGCACCTGCATATTGACGCCCCTGCGGAAAATACAATTGAAAGTTCTGTGGAGAAGGATTCTTACATCCGGCCTAAGTTCCCGCCACTATACTATGAGAAACCACCAGCTCCTTTTCCTGAGGCTCTAAAGGAGAGAAGAATCATTGAGGACAAATACCTCTTTGAGACCTTCTCCAAATGCGAGGTAAACATTCCCCTCCTTAAGTTGGTGAAAAGTATTCCTAAGTATGCTCGTTTCTTGAAGGAACTTTGCACTATCAAGAGAAACCAGAAGCTGAAGGGAAAACAAAAAGTACAAGTAAGTGAGCATGTGTCGGCTATATTCCAACGGAGAATGCCCAAGAAGTGCAGCGATCCGGGCATGGTAAGCATTCCTTGTGTTATAGGGGAAGCCCGCTTTGACAAAGCAATGCTTGATATTGCTGCTTCTATCAATGTTTTACCATATTCGATTTACAAATCACTTGGCCTTGGGCCATTAATGGAAACTAGGATTGTAGTACAACTTGCTGATAGATCTAACGTATACCCGAAAGGGATAATTGAAGATGTATTAGTAATGGTAGACAACCTAATATTTCCTGCTGATTTCTTTGCAATGGATATAGAAAATGATTCACATGCTGCACCCATTCTGTTAGGTAGGCCATTTCTGAAAACTGCTAGGATTAAAATTGATTATGTTAGTGGCAAATTGACCATGGAATTTGATGGTGAAGTAGTGGAATTTGACATCTATGATGCAATGAGATTTCCTAGTGATGATTATTCTTTATGTGCTATTGACATTATTGAACCTTTTGTGCAAGATGTTTTTGATAACTCTGATATTGATGAATTGAAAAATGTAATTGAGCATGACATTGCTGGGTTTAAAGCAGATTATGTATTAACATCGTGCATGAAAGAGGTCCTAGACCAATTAGATTGGCATAAAAGGCTACCTATCTCCAATTTGGCCATTGGGCCCACCTTACTAACCCCGAGCGAAAAGCTTATTCCGTCTATAGTGCAGGGACCAAAAATAGAATTGAAGGACCTTCCGTCACACCTCAAGTACGTTTTCCTTGGAGAACACAATGCCTTGCCGGTGATTATCTCCAACAAGTTGACTACCGGTCAAGAAGACAAGTTGGTGAAAGTACTAAAAGAGCACAAGACGGCCCTTGGATGGACCATTGTGGACATCAAAGGGATAAGCCCTTCAACTTGCATGCATAGGATCTTACTTGAGGATGAAACCAAACCCTCTAGGCAACCTCAATGGAGGTTGAATCCTCCAATGATGGATGTGGTCAAGAAGGAAGTGTTGAAGCTCCTCCAAGGAGATATGATCTTCCCTATCTCGGATAGCACTTGGGTTAGTCCAATCCAAGTAGTTCCAAAGAAAGGAGGCATCACCTTGGTGGAAAATCAACATGGAGAGATGGTCCCAAGCAAAACACAAACCGGATGGAGAGTTTGCATTGACTACCGCAAGCTCAACAAGGTAACTCGAAAAGACCATTTCCCACTACCTTTTATTGACCAAATGTTGGAACGTCTTGCAGGTCATCAGTACTACTGTTTCCTTGATGGATATTCGGGCTATTTCAAAATAGCCATCGCACCAAAAGATCAAGAAAAGACGACGTTCACTTGCCCATTTGGCACTTTTGCGTACCGCATAATGCCATTTGGACTTTGCAACGCACCTGACACTTTCCAACGGTGCATGATAAGTATTTTCTCCGAATATATAGAAAATTTCATTGAAGTTTTCATGGATGATTTTACCGTCCATGGAGATAGTTTTGACGCATGTTTAGGACATTTGAAACTGGTTGTTGAAAAATGCGTTGAAACCAATTTGGTTCTTAATTCAGAAAAATGTCATTTCATGGTCGAACAAGGGATTGTGCTAGGACATGTAATATCCTCAAAAGGGATAGAGGTAGATATGGCAAAGGTTGGTGTAATTCAAAATTTACCTTATCCTACTAACGTTCGGGAAATCCGATCTTTTCTTGGTCATGCAGGTTTCTACCGATGTTTCATCAAAGATTTTTCAAAGATCTCGGCACCCCTATGCGAATTGCTCAAAAAAGACGTCACCTTCATTGTAGATGAGAATTGCAAGAAAGCTTTCGACACCTTGAAGGCATGTCTTACCACCGCACCAATCATCCGTTCTCCGGATTGGGAAAAACCTTTCGAAATCATGTGTGACGCCAGTTATTACGCCGTTGGAGCAGTCTTAGGACAAAAAGACGGGCGGGCTTCACATGTGATCCATTATGCGTCTATGACACTCAATGGAGCACAAAGGAATTACTCTACTACCGAGAAAGAGATGTTAGCGGTGGTTTTTGCCCTTGAGAAATTCAGGCAGTACCTACTTGGGGTAAAGGTAATTATCTTCACTGACTATGCAGCTCTTAGGTACCTCATGGCGAAAAGGAAGCAAAACCACGATTGATTCGATGGGTGCTCCTCCTAAGTGAGTTCAACCTAGAGATACGGGACAAGAAGGGGGCCGAGAACCTGGTGACCGATCATTTGAGCAGGCTAGTAAAAGAAGAGGAGGATCCAGGAAAAGGAAGAGAGATAGCCCTCCCTCCCCTTATTAGAAAACAAAGAACATAGCTATGAGTTGACCAGATATATTAGCTGAAGATGGAACAGGCTTCCCGCATCAAAAACATCAACAAGATGATCTAGAAGCTTTCCAGACGATACATTTTACACAACTCTCTGTTGTGTAACTGCCCCCGCGCCTCACACCAGCCGCCCCTTCGGCCAGCCGCCCCTGCGGCTTAGTCTAGGCGCCCTTGCGGAATTGTCGAAAGAGGTTTGTCTTAAGCTCCAGTCTTTTAAACCTTTGTTTGCTGACATTGTGAACTTCATTGTCAGGAAAGAGTATCCTCCAGACTTCACCAAGGCACAACGAGAGAAGGTAAAGGCTGAACCTCGATATTACGTTGGGATGATCCTTACCTTTGGAAGCATTGTAGTGACCAAGTAAGTCGCCGTTGCATTCCGGACAATGAGGTACAATCTGTCCTAACCTTCTTCCATTCCGAAGCATGTGAGGGGCACTTTGGGGCAAACAAAACTACAAGAAAAGTTTTGGATGCCGATTTCTTTTGGCCACATATTTTTCGAGACGCTTTTTGCGTTTTACAAAGTGTGTGATAGATGCCAAAGGGTAGGAAATCTTTCAAGGAGACATGAGATGCCCCAATCCTCTCTTATATTTTGCGAAATATTTGACGTTTGGGGAATTGATTTCATGGGGCCGTTTCCTACTTCATTCGGGCACACATATATTTTGCTTGCGGTGACTATGTTTCCAAGTGGGTGGAAGCAAAGGCCACCAAAACTAATAATTCGAAAGTGGTTGCAGCGTTTCTTAAGGAAAACATTTTCGCACGATTTGGAATTCCGAAAGCCTTAATTAGCGATAGGGGTACCCATTTCTACAACAAGACGATCACAGCTCTCCTTAAGAAGTATCACGTCCACCAACGAGTGTCAACAGCTTATCATCCACAAACAAATGACCAAGCTGAAGTATCTAACCGGGAAATAAAAACCATCCTTGAAAAGACGGTCTCTCCCGGACGGAAGGATTGGAGTGCAATGCTAAATGACGCCCTATGGGCATATCGGACAACCTATAAAACTCCTATCGGGATGTCTCCTTTTAGGCTCGTGTTTGGGAAAGCTTGCCACCTACCGGTGGAGCTAGAGCACAAAGCTTGGTGGGCGGTAAAGAAGTGCAACATGAACATAGAGGAAGTGGGAAAATTCCGAAAGCTCTAATTGCAAGAGTTGGAGGAATTAAGGTTAGATGCATATGATCATGCCACCACATACAAAGAAAAGACCAAAGCATGCCATGACCGAAACATTCTCCGGAAGGATTTCAAGGTAGGTAATAAGGTACTTCTCTTTCAATCACGTTTGAAACTCTTTGCAGGTAAGCTGCGTTCAAGATGGACAAGGCCGTTTGTGGTAGCCGAGGTATACCCTCACGGAGCTGTGGATCTTTATGACCCCCAAACGCACAAGGTGTTCAAGGTAAATGGACAAAGGCTAAAGTCTTACCTTGAAGGAGTCAAGAACAATCAGATTGATGAGATGGTGCTGGAGGAAGCACAGTCAGAGAAATAGAGGCCTTACGTCAAGCCAACGACGAAAAACAAAGGCGCTTCTCGGGAGGCAACCCGCAGGAATAAGAAGAGGAGCCTCTGTCAAGAAAACCGCCCATGCGGCTCAGTGTACCCACCCCTGCGGTGACACCCATGCCCAGCACTACCACCGGCGTTGGGCCAGCGCTTGCAACATGCTAGTTACCGCCCCCGCGGTGACTCCCCTACGCCCCTGCGGCGGCCATCCTTGACACACATCCTCGGCGCCGCCCCCGGCGTCGAGGCTGCGTGCCCCTCTTCCTTGTCACCGTCCCGCGGTGACAAACACCGCCCCTTCGGTTTTACCTAGAAAAGGAAAAAAAATAGAAATCGCAAAAGCATTCCTCTACACCTACCCCACCCACCCACTCTCTATCTCCTCACCAACCACATCTCCCTCGCCTTTACCCTCTCAAACTACAACGCCCCTGCGCCACCACCAAACACTACCACGCCACCCCTACGACGCCCCTGCGCCCCTTCCGACGACAACTAACAACCTGCGACGCCCCTGCGCCACCCTAACCAGATCCACCTTCCTCCCTCCAAACTCACTTACCTTACTACACTCTTCATCACCACCCACCACAAACTCCACTCCTACTCCACCTCCGGCGATGCCTACACCAACAAAGAAGTTACCGGAACGGCCTCAACATCACCCCCTTCGTCGCTCCCCAAAATTCTCCCCCTGCACTTCTCCCGCCCATGCGCCTGCAAGCTCCCGCACCTGCGCCTGCTTTAGCCGCCCCTACGGAAAACACGATAGAGGGTTCGTTTTCTCTCCCTATTTTGAAAGTTTCTAATTCCTTTGCTAAATCAAATACCAGAATGGAGCCACAAAGGAAATACAAGATGTCCGAAGCTGAGAAGGAGAGGTATAAGATCGTACAAGATCGAGTTGTGTACGCAACTCGATTCTTGCACGTTCTTAAATTGGAATAGCTTGGCATGCTGGAGAGCATGCAGTCCTTTCTGGCCAATGCTGGGCTCAGAAACTTCCTACAGAGGAGTGCTCCAAAATATCCCGAGCTCAGCAGACAATTCATCTCTACCTTCACAATGGAGAAGGAAGATCATGTGTGTATTGGACTCACCTTCAATTTCAACAAGGTGAAATACACACTTGATTACCACCAGCTACAGGAGGCCTTCGGGGTGACTCTCAACCCCTTCGAGAACTGGTGGGATCCAGTCCCGACCCCGGACCTGTGCGAGTTCTGGAGGCAGCTACCGGGTCAGAGTTCCATGCAGGGGGTGAGTACTCTTCCAAACTCACTCACCCTTGCTTAAGGCTCATCTCTAAGATCCTCATGAGTGTCTTTTGTGGACACAAAGAGGAGAACAAGGTCGCCCTCAAGGACCTCCCACTACTCTACTCCTGCCTTCCGATGAGCGAGAAGGTGATGGATTGGCCGTCCCTCTTCCTTGCCGCTTTGAAGCGGATTAGGAGTGTTAGCATGAAATATTGTGATACTTTAGGCACGTTTTCTAAACGTATTTGATTCATATTGATAGTCTATGATTGAACATTGTTGCATAAGTGAGCTATTTTGCCTATATTGTCGATATGGATGTCTACACTAGTTCTATGTTGATTATAGGTACTTAAGGAGCTATTTCCGAACGGAATCGAGCAAAGAAGAGTTGATTCGATATGTCCATGGATTAAGGGCATTCTTAGGAGCAAATTGGAGTTCAACTTGAGGAATGCACGAAGCTAGGGAGGAATCACGTTCTTGCCCTAAACCACGCTCTAAAATACGGCCGTATTACAAACCACGTTCAATTCCACGGCCGTGGATCCTTGCAAAGAGAAGCGTGATGCATTACAGTAACTATTACGGTCGTGGAACATATGGTGCAAACCGTGACCCAATCCACGCTCTAAATTACGGTCGTGGAAACTTCCACGACCGTGATCTTGGCGATCTTTTTCGCCACACTTTGAAGCCACGATCTTTTGAAGATTGGGCCGGGACGATATTTTATCTTGCCCTATAAAAAGACGGACGAAGCAAGATTCCGTCATGATCGCTTAGGAGGACAATCGGCGCTATCACCGCATAACCGTTATCGACGCTTACCCTCGCTTAGAGGCATTTAGAGATCTCGTTGAAGATCAAAGTTCGCGTTTGGATTTGCCCTAATCTCGCACTTGGTGGAGATTATCGTTGGGATTTCCATATTTCCCGGATTGACGGAAGATTCGGAAGGTTCTTGCAAGAAGACTTCTCTTCTTGATTAGGTTTGATTTGGAAGACGGATTGACATCCCGTTCTTCCTTCTTTCCTAAGATTGTGATTGTTTGCTTTATTCTGAATTTTGTGACGATATTCGTTCTTGATTGTGACTTTGAGGTTGGTTTGGAGATTATTGAAAGTTTTCAGAAGTTTTCATCTTTCTATCTTTTAATTCTTGAATTGATATCAACATGACTGTTATTGGCTAAAGACCCTTAACAATTCTAAGGTGAAGGGTTGAAAGTTGTGGCTTAGATGATGATAGATCGATCGCAAATAGATTAGACCCTGAGAGTTCGAGAGAATTGTCGACGAACCCTAAATTACGGGCTGTTCTTGAGTTCCACGACCGTGGATTCTCAAGATCCAACCGTAATTTCCCTTAAGTTTACGAACCTGCTTTTACTTTAATCCAAAGTTAAAGATTTGCTTTAACTTAGTTTAGACTTGTCTTTTTTAGGTGGTAGTGAAGCCTCAACAACCTCTACCTCGATTATGAGTGTCACAACCTTAATCGGTTAAGTTAGTCTTGATCCTTGGATTATAAGTTTGGGTATTTGATACTAATTCTCACCTCTAGAATCTTTCTATATTGAGCCTCAACAACCTGTATAGAAAGTGCCTTGTAGGTGAGTCATATAAGGTTTTTGGAACTTCACCGTACGATTACCTTACATTAGCATACCTTTGCATATCTCAACTCTGTCTTTATATCATTAAGTACATCTTGAATCGATTGCCACAGCTGGATACTTGGATCTTTAGGATTGTTGTTTTCCCAATATTTGCAAAACTCTCATACTTACTCGCTTGATAATCTGCAATTGAATTTGTTCCCACCCAAATCCCTGTGTTCGATACTCTATAATTCTTGCTTAACTACGTCGATCCATACACTGCGGGTTCGCTGCTTGATTCTAGTTTTATAAATTTAAAGCTTATTTGCACACACCTTTAGGGGCGAACAAGTTTTTGGCGCCGTTGCCGGGGATTTGGTTTCGGCCGAATTCGGTAGCCGGTTGTCAAGCTTGGGAGCTTGCTCTCGTTATTTGATATTACTTTGAGTGCATGCGCAGGTCTAGGAACACCGAAGATCTCTTACCTCTTGATCAAGAGCTAGAGAAAACTTTAAGACAAAAGCGCAAGGAAAAGAAGATGGCTGAAGAACACGAACGTGATCTTCAAACGGAGTTGGCGGAAAAGGAAGCTCAACTCCAATGGAATGAGAACCTCCGCCGGGATGAAATGGATCGTCATCAATCTGAAGTTAGCAAACTACACGATGCGATGTTCCAAATGAGGATGGAGTTAAGCGACCTTAAGAATAAAGGAAGCAAGAAATCCTCAAGGAGGGAATCAAGATCTAGAAGAAGAAGAAGTCATTCATCCGCTGATGATAGTGACTCTTCCATGCCACCGTTAGAAGAAATTGATCCCACGATCAATATGAATCCTTTTCATCCACAAGGAGCTGCTAATCGCCGTGTTCCACCTAGGAACGCAAGGATAGAGCGTGTGGACGATGAGCCAAGAACTCTTGGCCAGCGGATGGATCCAACGCAACAACCATGCCGCTTGGGCGTGAATTTTGATGCTGAAGATGTACAAGGGTTTAGTTTCAACCCTCAAGTTATTACTCTTGTTCGCCAAAACCAATTTGGCGGGACAAGCGCTGAATCTCCACACCAACACTTGCAAAACTTTGAGTGTATGATGGAGACGATGAGACCGAAGAATGCTACTACCAACAGCTACAAGCTCAAGCCTTTCTTCTTCTCTTTGAAGGGGAAGGCGTTGTCTTGGTACCAAGCTCTTCCTAGTGGGAAACTGGATACGTGGGAAGACCTTTCCGCGGAGTTTCTTACCAAATTCTTTCCGCCTTCCAAAACGGCGGAACTTAGAGGTAAGATTAATGTTTTTTCCATGAGACCTAACGAAAGTTTGTTTCAATCTTGGGAAAGGTTTCAGGATTTGCTATTGGATTGCCCTCATCATGGCATATCCAAACTTGCCTTGCTGGAGATTTACTACAAGGGGCTGGATGCGGGAACGCAATTCAACCTCCAATCCCTCTCATGCGGAACCTTCATGGACATGAGAGAAGATGACGCTTGGAACTTCATTGAGAAGCAAGCAAGAGTCATAGAGAAGTATTCCCACCGGAAAGTGGAGGGAAATCGTGTGGAGCAAGGAGCAAAGCTCACACATGAAGCTCAAAATCAGATTTTCTCCCTCAACAATGAGATCAAAGAGTTGAAGGAGGCTATCAAGACCAACTTCCCAAAGCAACAAGGGAAAGATGTCGGTTATTTGGGCAACAACAATGGCGGTGATAACACAAACCGCAACAACAACAACAACTGGAACAACAACCGGAACAACAATTGGAATGGAAACAACAACAACCGGAACAACAATTGGAACAATGTTAGCATGAAATATTGTGATATTTTAGGCACGTTTTCTAATCGTATTTGATTCATATTGATAGTCTTTGATTGATCTTTATGCATATGTGAGCTAGTATTGCCTATATCGTCAATATGGATGTCTACACAAGTTCTATGTTGATTATAGGTGATTTGGAGCTATTTCCGAACGGAATCGAGCGAAGAAGAGTTGAGTTGATATGTCCATAGATCGAGGACACCTTTTGGAAGCAATTTGGAGTATTAGATTGAGGAATGCACGAGTTTGGGGAAGAATCACGTTCTTACCCTAAATTACGCCCTAAAATATGGCCGTATCCAAAACCACGTTCAGAATTACGGCCGTGGATTCAGAGTCAGAATTCGATGTTCATTCCAGGGGATTCTACGGCCGTGGAACTAACCGTACTTGTTTCCACGCCCTAGAATTACGGTCGTGGAATCTTCCACGACCGTGATCTTGGCAAATCTCTCGCCACACTTCGAAGCCATGATCTTTTTGAAGATTGGGCCGGGCCGACACTTCGTCTTGCCCTATAAAAAGACGGCCGAAAAGAGATTTCATCATCAGCGCTTATACCCCGTCTACCCTCATTCATCACCACTCATCGTCGCTTAGGCCTGCTTAGCAATCAACGCAAAGTGACGCACAAACCCTCGTTTAGAGGTATTTGGGAGATCTCATTGGTGATCGAAGTTTGCATCGGAAAGTTGTTCAATTCTCGCACTTTTAGTGGAGATTGCTGTGGTGATCTTCGGATTTGTGGAAGATCGAAAGTTCTTGGAAGATTTTGCAAGAAGATTTCTCTTCTTGTTTAGGTTTGATTTGGAAACGGATTGACATCCCGTTTCTCTTCTTTCCTAAGGTTGTGATTGTTTACTTTGTTTTGAATCTTTTGATAAACATTTGTTGTGATCTTGAGATTTATTTGAAGGTTATTGAAAGTTCTTGAAAGTTCTCATCTTTTCATCTTCTAATTCTTGAATTGAAATCAATATGACTGTTATTGGCTAAAAACCCTTAACAATTCTAAAGTGAAGGGTTGATAGTTGTGGCATAGGTGATGATAGATCGATCGCAAACAGATTAGACCCTGAGAGTTAGAGAGAATCGTCGACAACCTAAAATTACGGGCAGTTCTTGAGTTCCACGACCGGGGGATCTCAAGATCCAACCGTAATTTCCCTCTAGTTTACGAGCCTGCTTTTACTTCAATCCAAAGTTAAAGATTTGCTTTAACTTAGTTTAGACTTGTCTTTTCTAGGTGGTAGTGAAGCCTCAACAACCTCTACCTCGATTGTGAGCCTCAACAACCTCAATTGGTTAAGTTAGTCTTGATCCTTGGATTATAAGTTTGGGTATTTGATACTAATCCTCGTCTTTAGAATCTTTCTATATTGAGCCTCAACAACCTGTATAGGGAGTGCCTTTTAGGTGAGTTACATAAGGTTTTTGGAACCTCAACCGTACGATTACCTTACATTAGTATACCTTTGCATATCTCTACTCTGTCTTTATATCATTAGTATATCTTGAATCTGTTGCCACAGCTGGATACCCGGAACTTTAGGATTGTTGTTTTCCCAATATCTGCAAAACTCCCATATTTATTTGCTTGATAACCTGCATTCGAGTTCGTTCCCACCCAAATCCCTGTGTTCGATACTCTGGAATTCTTGCTTAACTACGTCGATCCGTACACTGCGGGTTCGCTTGCTTGATTCTAGTTTTATAAATTTAAAACTTATTTGCACACACCTCTAGGGCGAACAAGTTTTTGGCGCCGTTGCCGGGGATTTGGTTTCGGCCGAATTCGGTAACCGGTTGTCAAGCTTGGGAGCTTGCTCTCGTTATTTGATATTGTTTTAAGTGCATGCGCAGGTCTAGGAACACCGAAGATCTCTTATCTCTTGATCAAGAGCTAGAGAAAACCTTGAGACAAAGGCGCAAGGAAAAGAAGATGGCTGAAGAGAACGAACGCGATCTTCAAACGGAGTTGGCGGAAAAAGAAGCTCAACTCCGTTGGAATGAGACTCTCCGCAAGGATGAGATGGATCGTCATCAATCTCAAGTTAACGGTCTACAAGACATGCTCTTCCAAATGAGGGTAAAGATGAGCGACCTTGAAGATAAGGTAGGCAAGAAGTCCTCGAGAAGAAGATCAAGGTCTAGAAGAAAAAGCCACTCATCCGCTGATGATAGTGATTCTTCCATGCCACCGTTAGAAGAGATCGATCCCACGATCAATATAAATCCCTTCAATCCGCAAGGAGCTACTAATCGCCGCATCCCACCAAGGAATGCGAGAGTCGAACGTGTGGATAATGAGCCAAGAACTCTTGGCCAGCGGATGCATCCAACACAACAACCACGCCGCTTGGGTGTGAATTTTGATGCTGAAGATGTGCAAGGGTTTAGCTTTAACCCTCAAGTTATCACTCTTGTTCGCCAAAGCCAATTTGGCGGTACAAGCGCTGAATCTCCACATCAACACTTGCAAAACTTTGAGTGTATGATGGAGACAATGAGACCGAAAAACGCCACTACCAACAGCTATAAGCTCAAACCTTTCTTTTTCTCCTTGAAAGGGAAAGCGTTATCTTGGTACCAAGCTCTTCCTAATGGGAAACTAGACACATGGGAAGACCTTTCCGCAGAGTTTCTCACCAAATTCTTTCCGCCTTCCAAAACGGCGGAACTTAGAGGTAAGATTAATGCTTTTTCCATGAGACCTAATGAAAGTTTGTTTCAATCTTGGGAAAGGTTTAAGGATTTGCTATTGGATTGCCCTCATCATGGCATATCCAAGCTTGCCTTGCTGGAAATTTACTACAAGGGGCTGGATGCGGGAACGCAATTCAACCTCCAATCCCTCTCATGTGGAACGTTCATGGACATGAGAGAAGATGACGCTTGGGACTTCATTGAGAAGCAAGCAAGAGTCATAGAGAAGTATTCCCACCGGAAAGTGGAGGGAAATCGTGTGGAGCAAGGAGCGAAGCTCACACATGAAGCTCAAACTCAGATTTTCTCCCTCAACAATGAGATCAAGGAATTGAAGGAGGCTATCAAGACCAACTTCCCAAAGCAACAAGAGAAGGATGTTGGCTATTTGGGCAACAACAACGGCGGTGATAACACCAACCGCAACAACAATAACCGGAATAATAACCGGAATAACAATTGGAATGGAAACAACAACAACCGGAACAACAACAATTGGAACAACAATCGGGGTTCAAACAACAACAATTGGCGCTCCAATCAACAAAATTCCGGTAACTCCTATCCTTCCAATTCCAATTCACTAACTCCACCCTCCTCTTCCTCTACTCCTTTGAAAAGCCAGGGGCAATCATCTAATGGAGGCAACAATACGGGAAAGGAGAAGCCCGATCCCATGTTGGAAACTATCTTGGGAAAGCTTCAAGGATTGGAGAACCACATCATCAAGATTGATGATCAAGTTTCTAAGGTTGACAAAGCTCAAAAGGTTCAGGAAAACCAAATGTTCAACCATGCGGAAGAAGTTCCCAGAAATCAAGGGAAACTTCCAGGGAAGACGGAGGACAACCCTAAGGGAAGGGTGATGGCGATTACAACTAGGAGCGGAGTGACTACCACCGATCCGCAGCCTACGTTCGTTGAAGTCCCCGTAGAGAAGGACAAAGGAAAGGGGAAGGAGAAGGAAGACGTCTATGTTCCTCCTCCAGCTTACAAACCTCCCCTACCATTCCCTCAATCTAGAGCGCGAGCGCGTCTAGACAAGCAATTCGGTAAGTTCATAGAACTCATGAGCAAGCTGCACATTAATATACCTTTCATTGATGCCATTGTAGGTATGCCAGCTTATGGCAAGTTCTTGAAGGAGCTTCTCTCTAACAAGAGGAAATTAGAAGATTTCGGTGAAGTCAAGATGAGTTCGGATTCTTCGGATCTCATCAAGACGATGAAGGAGAAAATGCCCCCAAAGCTGAAAGATCCGGGGTCATTTTGCATTCCCATTGGAGTGGGAGAAGTTACATATGACGCTTTATGTGACTTAGGAGCAAGTGTGAGCATCATACCACTTGCGTTGTGCAGGAAGATCGGTTTAGGCGACCCTAAACCGGTGAAGATGACGTTATACATGGCGGATCGATCCATTACTCGTCCCGTCGGCATTGTAGAAGACGTCCCAGTCAAGCTAGGTAAATTCTTTGTTCCCATTGATTTTGTCGTGCTTGACATTCCTGCAGATAGTCCGGTCCCGATCATACTCGGAAGACCGTTTCTTGCAACTTCCGGCTGCATGGTCGATTGCAAGAATGGGAGACTCGCTTTTGATATTGGAGAAGAGAAAGTAGAGTTCGTTCTTTCCACTCTAGTGAAGGAACCAATCTTTGACGAGGATATCTACGATATCCAAGACGAAGAAGGTTTGTCTAGGGAGGAGGTAAGTGCGATTCTCTTTAACGATCCTTTACAAAAGGTTATTACTATGAGTCTAACCAATGTAGGAGAAGAAGAAGAGTGCAAAGAGGAAATTGAAGCCTTAGAAGCACAAGAAGAGATGCATGGAGTGGAGTTTGAAAAACTCCACGATGAGGCTGAGAATACTAGAATCCACGGTCATACTCTGTATTCCACGACCGTGGATTCCACGACCAAAATCGACCTCCATTCCAGAGGATATTACGGCCGTGGAACACCAGAGGAGACCGTAATTTTGACCGTGGAAGAGGGTGATCGGCATACTTCTTCAACTTCTTCTAATTCTTCTCCAACCCATTCAACATCCTTAGAAACTTCTAAGGAAACATCGGAAGCTCCTCAAGGATCGTTGGAAGCTCCGAAAGCAATGGAACTCAAACCACTTCCTACTCATCTAAGGTACGCTTTTCTTGGATCTAATTCTACCTTCCCGGTTATTGTTAGTTCCGAATTAAGCATAGATGAACATGAACAGCTCATGATTGTCCTTAGAAAACATAGAAAAGCCATAGGCTATACTATTGAAGACTTAGTAGGAATTAAACCCTCCCTATGCATGCATAAGATACTAATGGAGGAAGACTTTAGAACTTCAAGACAACCTCAAAGGCGGTTGAATCCGACCATGAAGGAGGTTGTCAAGAAGGAAATTTTTAAACTTCTTGATGCAGGTATCATCTATCCTATCTCCGATAGCAAGTGGGTAAGCCCGGTCCAAGTAGTTCCGAAGAAGGGAGGAATGACGGTCATCACCAATAAGAACAACGAACTCATTCCTACCCGAACCGTGACTGGATGGCGAATGTGTATAGACTACCGCAAGCTCAACAACGCAACGCGGAAGGATCACTTTCCATTGCCATTCATCGATCAGATGCTTGAAAGGTTAGCACAACATTCATACTTTTGCTACCTTGACGGTTATAGTGGCTTCTTTCAGATTCCGATACATCCGGATGATCAAGAGAAGACCACATTCACGTGCCCTTGGGGTACGTTCGCCTATAGGAGAATGCCGTTCGGGCTTTGCAACGCCCCAACCACCTTTCAACGGTGCATGATGGCCATCTTCTCCGAATACGTAGAGGAAATCATGGAAGTCTTCATGGACGACTTCTCCGTTTACGGTTCCTCTTTTAACGATTGTCTTTCTAACCTTTCTCTTGTTTTGCAAAGATGTGAAGACACTAACCTAGTTCTTAATTGGGAGAAGTGTCAGTTTATGGTTAAGGAAGGAATCGTATTAGGTCACTTAGTCTCTAGTAGAGGGATAGAGGTAGACAAGGCTAAGATAGAGACCATAGAGAAACTTCCTCCCCCAATTTCGGTGAAGGGGATAAGAAGTTTCCTAGGACATGCTGGATTCTATAGACGTTTCATTAAGGACTTTTCTAAGATATCAAAACCTTTCACTAATCTATTGATGAAGGATGCGGTTTTTGAGTTTTCGCAGGAATGTTTGGATGCGTTTAACACCATTCGGCAAGCTCTAATTTCAGCACCTATCATCCAACCTCCGGATTGGACTCTCCCCTTCGAGATTATGCGCGATGCTAGTGACGTAGCCATTGGAGCTGTTCTTGGGCAACGAAAGGAAGGACGAACCCACGCCATATACTACGCTAGCAAGACGCTAGACGAAGCTCAGCTCAACTACGCCACCACAGAGAAGGAATTTTTAGCCATTGTCTACGCTATTGACAAGTTTCGCTCTTATCTTGTAGGTGCAAAGGTGATTGTCTACACGGATCATGCTGCGATCCGGTACCTCCTTGCGAAGAAAGATGTGAAGCCAAGGCTGATTAGATGGATTCTTCTCCTACAAGAATTCGATCTAGAGATCCGCGACAAGAAAGGCTCGGAAAATTCTGTTGCGGATCATTTGAGTCGTCTAACACATCTAGAGGACGACCATTTACCCATTGATGACTCCTTTCCAGACGAACACCTACATATCATAGAGGAGTGCATCAAAGTAGTCTCCAAAGGTAACGAACCATGGTTTGCTGATTTCGTTAACTATTTGGTTTGTCAGGAGATACCACCCGGACTGTCATACGCACAAAGGAAGAAGTTCTTCAAGGACGTCCGGGAATACTATTGGAACGAGCCTCTCCTCTTTAAGAGAGGTCCGGATGGCATCATTCGGCGATGTGTGCCGGAAGATGAGATGCAAAGTGTCATCCGCCATTGTCATTCACTACCTTGTGGAGGACACACTAGTTCGAACAAAACTAGCGCAAAGGTATTGCAATCTGGATTCTATTGGCCTACTTTATTTAAAGATGTGCAGTCCTTTGTTTCTTGTTGCGATGCTTGTCAAAGAACAGGCAATATTTCTAGAAGGAACGAGATGCTCCTCAACAACATCCAAGAGGTGGAGATTTTCGACGTTTGGGGAGTCGATTTCATGGGACCATTCCCATCTTCTTGTGGAAACCAATACATATTATTGGCGGTAGACTACGTCTCTAGATGGGTGGAAGCAATTGCCTCTCCCACAAATGATGCCATGGTGGTGGTCAAGTTCTTCAACAAGACCATTTTCCCACGATTCGGGACGCCAAGGACGATCATTAGTGATGGAGGTTCTCACTTCATAGCCCGTCGCTTTGAAGCTCTTCTAGCCAAGTATGGGGTTACTCACAAGATCGCTACCCCTTACCATCCACAAACGAGTGGACAAGTTGAGATCTCAAATAGGGAGATCAAGGGAATTCTAGAGAAGACGGTTTCAAGGACTAGGAAGGATTGGTCCTTGAAACTAGATGATGCATTATGGGCGTACCGGACTGCGTACAAGACTCCCATAGGAACCACACCATACAACCTTGTGTATGGGAAGTCTTGTCACTTACCGGTAGAGCTGGAGCACAAAGCGTTTTGGGCTATCAAGTGGCTGAATTTCGGCATGAAGGAAGCGGGAGAGAAGCGTCTCCTAGACATCAACAAGCTGGATGAACTCCGTTTGAACGCCTACGAAAACGCTAAGATCTACAAGGAAAGAGCAAAGCGTTGGCATGATAAGCATATCATTCCAAAGGACTTCGAAGAAGGAGATCAAGTTCTCCTATTCAATTCGAGACTTCGCCTCTTTCCAGGTAAGTTAAAATCTCGTTGGACTGGACCTTTTCTAGTTAAGCGCATTTTCCCCCATGGTGCAGTTGAAGTATGGGGTGAAGCTAGCGGAAGTTTTAAGGTGAACGGCCAACGACTCAAGAAGTACACGCCGGAACTCCAAGCTGAGGAGTTTGCGCCTACCGCACTCGAATAACTGCGAATATGGTCTAGCTACGGACCTTAAACAAAGCGCTTCTTGGGAGGCAACCCAAGGTATTGCATTCTCGTTTTTGTTTTCGATTCATAGATTAGTTTAGAATAGACGTTTTCGCTTTATTTTGCCTCGATTTCTTCCGGTATGTTCGTGTTTTTGGTTGTAGGATCGATGGGAAAGGAGAAAGGGAGGATAATGTCGAAGAAAAGTGACGAAAATTGGACTTTGAAGCTTTACAGAAGGTTCCACGGTCTAAATTACGGTCGTCACAGCTACAGTGGCCGTAATTCTCAAAAGCCTGTGAAAAATCATCAAAACCACGGTTCCGTACACTTCCACGGCCGTGGAATGCCCCGATAGACCGTGATTTTTGGAAATTTGCCTGCGAGTATAAAAGCCACACTTCTTCACAAAATCACCACAATTTTCCCCCATTTCCACGACCTAGAAACCGAATACCCTCATCCTCTCCAAATTCTTCGTTTCCTAATCGTTTTCAACGATTCTTCATCCTAAACTGCAGCAAATCCAACCACGAACGAGATCCAAGCAACAAATCGAGTGGAAATCGATCAACAAACGCGCATTTTGGATTTTTCAATCCGAAAAAGAGGTTACATCTTTCTTCTCGAATTTCACGGATTTAGTTCGTTTTTGCTATAGAACTCTAGGAAGAATTGACAAAGATTGGAAGGAATTAGATTAGGACTGCTTGTTGTGGTGATATTTGGTGAATTTGCTGAGATTCACGAGATTCTGTGACGAATCACGGTCTCTGGAAGTTCCACGGCCGTGGTTTCTGTAGAACAGCCCGTAATTTTGAACAGAATGGACTTTGTGAGAAGAATGTCGGGAAGGATAAAGGAGAAGAAAGGGGAGCAAAGTAAGAAAAGGAAAGGGAACCCCTCCACCTCTAGGGCACCACCACCCTCATCTCCCTCACTACCATCTTCACCTTCACCTCCATCTTCACCACCTCACCCTAGCATCCCAACCATACATGAGAACTACATTGCTGCGTTTGAGAAAATAGAGAAGAGGGCAGTAATTGGCCCTAGGAATTTGTTGTTGGAGGATCTACATCCTCTCAACATAGTTGATGATCTCACATGGCTCTTGGATAGAGCCGGATTGATAGTCTTCACGAACATTCGTGAAGACGCTTATGAGGAGATTACCCGGGAGGTTGTGACGTCCTTCGAGCACAGCCCAGTAGATAGGACCGTCTCCTTCCGTCTCATGAATCGAGACTATCACTTGAGCATTGTTGAGTTCGGGACCATTTTCGGGTTCCATGAGACCTACAACGGTCGACTTCCTAGAGGCGTTTCCGCCAAGGATTTTTGGGCGGAAGTGGCTATGATCTACGCCGACGAGGACCGTTGGCAACCCGCCGATACCAAGGCTAGATTGATGTACCATCTAGCCTTGAAGATAGCCCACCGTGTTCTTTCGGAGTGTCTTTTTCCTAGGACGGAGACGCCCCAAAAGATCAAGACGGATGAGCTATTCCTTCTTTACAGTATGCTTTATGGATGCCGCGCAGATTGTGCTACTCTTTTGGCGGCGACGATGAGTAAACTCAAGAATAAATCGAAGGGGAACATTGGATATGGTGGGATAGTGACCCACATTGCTAGGTCGTTTGGTGTAGATTTTTCAGCTTGCACCCGTATACCGGCGGTTCCATTAGGGCTACATGCTTTTATGGTTAGGGGACTCATCTTCCCCACACATAGAGGTCCGCCTTATGCGGGCATGCCTTGGGAGAGTAGGACGGGTAGGGGTATTGAGTGACTGCCAGAGTATTCCATTGTGGCGGGACGCCACAATTGGAAGGAGACGTTCGCTGCGATGCATGCGAACAGGCTTGTAGCTCCCCCTTACGTTCCACCACCGGTTGTGGATGAGGAGGACATGGGAGAGCAGTACGAGAGTGGTGGAGGAGCGGAGCAGGAGTTCGGCACGTTTCCGGATCAGCCGGAGGCGGCCCGGAATGTACCTAGGCGCTCTCCACGCCCAGCTAGAGCTTCAGGCTCGTCATCTCGCCGCGCTAGCGTGAGTGAGAGGCCCACGTGGATGACTACACCTCCCACTTGGTACGACACACCTCCTCCTTGGTCCACGACGCAGCCAGCAGCAGCACCACCACCACCACCACCAGCACCAGCCGATGCCCCCGCATGGTACGATCACGCCCCAGGATGGTATGAGAGGATGCCGGATTGGGCTACCGGACTTTCAGAGAGAGTCAGAGCGCTAGAGATCCGGGCGGATGCTAGTGACAGACGCCTAGACGACCTTGACCACATGATGAGGGACGTCTACCGCCCGCAGTTTGGGCGGTTCTATGATCCGAGTTTCTCTCCATTTCCACCTCCGACGGCGCCGCAGTGATCGATGCATGACCGTTCGTTTTAGACATTCCCGCCACCGCTTGTGAGTTTCTTTTTCTTTTCTTTCTTTTGTTCTTTCTTTTGAACATTAGGGACAATGTTCGTCCTAAGTATGGGGTGGGATGTACTAAAAAGTTTGTAATAACTCTACTCTCTATGTTTGCTTTCATTTGAGACTATCTTTGCATGTTCATTATGTGTTACACGTTTCCTTATTGCATTGCATGAAAAAGAACTTTAAAAACCCATAAAAATTGAAAAATTTTGAAAATTTTGTGCTTCTAATGAATTGAGATGATTTCCATGATAATCACTACTTGTGAATTGAGTTTGATGACAATTACATGCTTAAAAGGATTGTGAATTGAAAAGGATTTGAATGAATAAATTTTACCTCTTTTGCAAGTTTTATAATGTGAAAATGTTACCTAAATCATGTTAGGAAATTGAAGTCAAAATCACATTATAAGTTCCTATACTTCTTGTTGAAATGATTAAGGCAATTCGATACTTTCTTTCTTCTTTTCTTTGATCATCTAGCTCCTCGTTGAAATATTAGCCTCCTTTACCTATCCGGGAACTTGGAAAAGTGAATGAAAAAGGCATGTTTGATGTGGGAGAGCCATGAGAGCAATTATTTGCAATCAATTGAATAGAAAGAAATTATAGGTTTGGGGAAGTCAATCATGACGATGAGTAACTCGGCACCATTCACATAGCCGGGTGTTTGTGTCTTGCCAAAGTCGGATTGAGCGATATTCCTAGCGGATTATGGTATGTGCGCTAAGGGTTTGAGGCATCTCTTGCAAATTTGAGAAACGCCGATCTCCTAGGCTTCGGTTTTTGTGCACCTCTATCCATAACTCCAAAAGTAGAGTCGAAAAATGAAAAGAAGAGAGCGAAGCTCTAAGTGAAGTGTTGCGGAAACCGCAAAAGAAGAAGAAGGTAGTTGTCCACTTTCCCGGATTTATGCACCACTCTCCCTTAAAGTTTCCCCTTCCCTTTCCATATTCTAGACCTTTTCTTTAAAAGTCCTTAAGATCAAAAGAATGTTATATGACTTGGTGATCTAAATTGAAGTTTCTTATGATTGATTTTGATAATGTTTGAAGGTTATAATGCTTGTTTGGAAGTTAATTGATTCATGAGTTTTCTTTGCCTTTTACTCTCTAATTGAGTGTGTGAAAGTTTAATAAACGAAAGAAGCAAGGTTTGAGAATGATCTATTTCTTAGAAGTCACATTCATCCAAAAGAAGGTACACATATTTCATCCTAACTCTTGTTTTAAAGCTTTTTGAAAGACCTTGCTTAGGGACAAGCAAGTGTTAAGTATGGGGTTATTTGTTAGCATGAAATATTGTGATATTTTAGGCACGTTTTCTAATCGTATTTGATTCATATTGATAGTCTTTGATTGATCTTTATGCATATGTGAGCTAGTATTGCCTATATCGTCAATATGGATGTCTACACAAGTTCTATGTTGATTATAGGTGATTTGGAGCTATTTCCGAACGGAATCGAGCGAAGAAGAGTTGAGTTGATATGTCCATAGATCGAGGACACCTTTTGGAAGTAATTTGGAGTATTAGATTGAGGAATGCACGAGTTTGGGGAAGAATCACGTTCTTACCCTAAATTACGCCCTAAAATACGGCCGTATCCAAAACCACGTTCAGAATTACGGCCGTGGATTCAGAGTCAGAATTCGATGTTCATTCCAGGGGATTCTACGGCCGTGGAACTAACCGTAATTGTTTCCACGCCCTAGAATTACGGTCGTGGAATCTTCCACGACCGTGATCTTGGCAAATCTCTCGCCACACTTCGAAGCCATGATCTTTTTGAAGATTGGGCCGGGCCGACACTTCGTCTTGCCCTATAAAAAGACGGCCGAAAAGAGATTTCATCATCAGCGCTTATACCCCGTCTACCCTCATTCATCACCACTCATCGTCGCTTAGGCCTGCTTAGCAATCAACGCAAAGCGACGCACAAACCCTCGTTTAGAGGTATTTGGGAGATCTCATTGGTGATCGAAGTTTGCATCGGAAAGTTGTTCAATTCTCGCACTTTTAGTGGAGATTGCTGTGGTGATCTTCGGATTTGTGGAAGATCGAAAGTTCTTGGAAGATTTTGCAAGAAGATTTCTCTTCTTGTTTAGGTTTGATTTGGAAACGGATTGACATCCCGTTTCTCTTCTTTCCTAAGGTTGTGATTGTTTACTTTGTTTTGAATCTTTTGATAAACATTTGTTGTGATCTTGAGATTTATTTGAAGGTTATTGAAAGTTCTTGAAAGTTCTCATCTTTTCATCTTCTAATTCTTGAATTGAAATCAATATGACTGTTATTGGCTAAAAGCCCTTAACAATTCTAAAGTGAAGGGTTGATAGTCGTGGCATAGGTGATGATAGATCGATCGCAAACAGATTAGACCCTGAGAGTTAGAGAGAATCGTCGACAACCTAAAATTACGGGCAGTTCTTGAGTTCCACGACCGTGGAATCTCAAGATCCAACCGTAATTTCCCTCTAGTTTACGAGCCTGCTTTTACTTCAATCCAAAGTTAAAGATTTGCTTTAACTTAGTTTAGACTTGTCTTTTCTAGGTGGTAGTGAAGCCTCAACAACCTCTACCTCGATTGTGAGCCTCAACAACCTCAATCGGTTAAGTTAGTCTTGATCCTTGGATTATAAGTTTGGGTATTTGATACTAATCCTCGTCTTTAGAATCTTTCTATATTGAGCCTCAACAACCTGTATAGGGAGTGCCTTTTAGGTGAGTTACATAAGGTTTTTGGAACCTCAACCGTACGATTACCTTACATTAGTATACCTTTGCATATCTCTACTCTGTCTTTATATCATTAGTATATCTTGAATCTGTTGCCACAGCTGGATACCCAGAACTTTAGGATTGTTGTTTTCCCAATATCTGCAAAACTCCCATATTTATTTGCTTGATAACCTGCATTCGAGTTCGTTCCCACCCAAATCCCTGTGTTCAATACTTTGGAATTCTTGCTTAACTACGTCGATCCGTACACTGCGGGTTCGCTTGCTTGATTCTAGTTTTATAAATTTAAAACTTATTTGCACACACCTCTAGGGGCGAACAAACAACAATAGGGGTTCAAACAACAACAATTGGCGCCCTAATCAACAAAATTCCGGTAACTCTTATCCTTCCAAATCTAATTCACTAACTCCACCTTCCTCTTCCTCTACTCCTTTGAGAAGCCAGGGGCAAACATCAAATGGAGGAAACACTTCGGGAAAGGAGAAGCCCGATCCCATGTTGGAGACGATTTTGGGAAAGCCTCAAGGGTTGGAGAACCGCATCATAAAGGTTGATGATCAAATCTCTAAGGTTGATAAGGCTCAAAAAGTTTTAGAAAACCAAATGTTCAACCATGCGGAGGAAGTTCCTAGGAATCAAGGGAAACTTCCAGGAAAGACGGAGGACAACCCTAAGGGAAGGGTAATGGCGATAACAACTAGGAGCGGAGTGACGACTACTGATCCGCAGCCTACGTTCGTTGAAGTCCCCGTAGAAAAAAGCAAGGAGAAGGGGAAGGAGAAGGAAGATGTCTATGTTCCTCCTCCAGCTTACAAACCTCCCCTACCATTCCCTCAATCTAGAGCGCGAGCGCGCCTAGATAAACAATTCGGTAAGTTCATAGAACTCATGAGTAAGCTGCATATTAATATACCCTTCATTGATGCTATTGTAGGTATGCCGGCTTATGGCAAGTTCTTGAAGGAGCTCCTCTCCAACAAGTGGAAGCTAGAAGACTTCGGAGAGGTCAAGATGAGTTCGGATTCTTCGGATCTCATCAAGACCATGAAGGAGAAAATGCCCCCAAAATTGAAGGATCCGGGGTCATTTTGTATTCCCATTGGAGTGGGAGATGTCACATACGACGCTTTATGTGACTTAGGAGCAAGTGTGAGCATCATACCACTTGCATTGTGCAGGAAGATCGGTTTAGGCGACCCTAAACCGGTGAAGATGACGTTATACATGGCGGATCGATCCATCACTCGCCCCGTCGGTATTGTGGAAGACGTCCCGGTCAAGCTAGGTAAATTGTTTGTCCCCATTGATTTTGTCGTGCTTGACATTCCTGCAGATAGTCCGGTCCCGATCATACTCGGAAGACCGTTTCTTGCAACTTCCGGCTGCATAGTCGATTGCAAGAATGGGAGACTCACTTTTGATATAGGAGAAGAGAAAGTAGAGTTCGTCCTTTCCACTCTAGTGAAGGAGCCAATCTTCGATGAAGATATTTACGATGTCCAAGATGAAGAAGGTTTATCTAGGGAGGAGGTAAGTGCGATTCTCTTTAACGATCCTTTACAAAAAGTCATTACTATGAGTCTAACAGATGTAGGGGAAGAGGAAGAGTGCAATGAGGTAATTGAAGCCTTAGAAGAACAAGAAGAGATGCATGAAGAGGAGTTTGAGAAACTCCACGATGAAGCTGAAAACGTGAGAATTCACGGCCATACATTGTATTCCACGGCCGTGGATTTCACAACCAAAAACGTCCTTCACTCCAGGGGATTATACGGTCGTGGAGAAGATGTGACAACCGTATTTTCCTTCCACGCCCTAAACCACGGCCGTGGAGGACAAGATCCACCCGTAATTTTGGCCGTGGAAGAGAGTGATCGAGACATTTCTTCTGATTCTTCTCCAGCACACTCAACACCCTTAGAAACTTCTAAGGAAACATCGGATGCTCCTCAAGGATCGTTAGAAGCTCCGAAAGCAATGGAACTCAAACCACTCCCTACTCATCTAAGGTACGCTTTTCTAGGATCTAATTCTACCTTTCCGGTTATCGTTAGTTCCGAACTAAGCATAGATGAACATGAACAGCTCATGATTGTCCTTAGGAAACATAGGAAAGCCATAGGCTATACTATTGAGGACTTAGTAGGAATTAAACCCTCCCTATGCATGCATAAGATATTAATGGAGGAAGACTTTAGAACTTCAAGACAACCTCAAAGGCGGTTGAACCCGACCATGAAGGAGGTTGTCAAGAAGGAAATTCTTAAACTTCTTGATGCTGGTATCATCTATCCTATCTCCGATAGTAAGTGGGTGAGTCCAGTTCAAGTAGTTCCGAAGAAGGGAGGAATGACGGTCATCACCAACAAGAACAACGAACTCATTCCTACCCGAACCGTGACTGGATGGCGGATGTGCATAGACTACCGCAAGCTCAACAACGCAACGCGGAAGGACCATTTTCCATTGCCATTCATTGATCAAATGCTTGAAAGGTTAGCACAACATTCACATTTTTGCTACCTTGACGGTTATAGTGGTTTCTTTCAGATTCCGATACACCCGGATGATCAAGAGAAGACCACATTTACGTGCCCTTGGGGTACATTCGCTTATAGGAGAATGCCGTTTGGGCTTTGCAACGCCCCAACCACCTTTCAACGATGCATGATGGCCATCTTCTCCGAATATGTAGAGGAAATCATGGAAGTCTTCATGGACGACTTCTCCGTATACGGTTCCTCTTTTAACGATTGCCTTTCTAACCTTTCTCTTGTTTTGCAAAGATGTGAAGACACTAACCTAGTTCTTAATTGGGAGAAGTGTCAATTCATGGTTAAGGAAGGGATTGTATTAGGTCACTTAGTCTCTAGTAGAGGGATAGAAGTAGACAAGGCTAAAATAGAGACCATAGAGAAACTTCCTCCCCCAATTTCGGTGAAAGGGATAAGGAGTTTCCTAGGACATGCTGGATTTTATAGACGCTTCATTAAGGACTTTTCTAAGATATCAAAACCTCTCACTAATCTATTGATGAAGGATGCGGTTTTTGAGTTTTCGCAGGAATGTTTGGATGCGTTTAACACCATTCGGCAAGCTCTAATTTCAGCACCTATTATCCAACCTCCGGATTGGACTCTTTCCTTTGAGATTATGTGCGATGCTAGTGACGTAGCTATTGGAGCTGTTCTTGGACAACGAAAGGAAGGGCGAACCCACGCCATATACTATGCTAGCAAGACGCTAGATGAAGCACAGCTCAACTACGCCACTACCGAAAAAGAGTTTTTAGCCATTGTCTATGCTATTGACAAATTTCGCTCTTATCTTGTAGGTGCAAAGGTGATTGTCTACACGGATCATGCTGCGATCCGATACCTCCTTGCAAAGAAAGATGCAAAGCCAAGGCTAATTAGATGGATTCTTCTCCTACAAGAATTCGATCTTGAGATCCGCGACAAGAAAGGCTCGGAAAATTCTGTTGCGGATCATTTGAGTCGCCTAACACATCTAGAGGACGACCATTTACCCATTGATGACTCCTTTCCGGACGAACACCTACACATCATAGAGGAGTGCATCAACGTGATCTCCAAAGGTAACGAACCATGTGATAACACGATTTATGACTTAGGATTAGGTAATCATTTAGATAGAATTTTCACTCATTCATGCACGTTTTGGCATTGGTTCATGACGTCTTCGCTCAATTCATGCACATTTCTAGAAAAGACGTCTACACCACCTTTTATCGGTTTTGTAGGTAATTCGGGGATCTATTGGACGTTAATCGATACATTAGAGGGCCAAGCCTCATGGTGGTACACATCCAAAGCTAAGGAGGAGCATAATTGGAGCAACAAAGGACACAAAGACCACTATTGGTGCAAGCAATGGATCAACTCATGGCTAAACGATCATAGCACCTTTCTGTTGAAGAAAATCGACCTACACCCAGGAAAATCGGCCGATTTTTTCCTCTGGGTCGATTTTTAGGCCTTTGACAGCTTAAAGCCACGTGTCCCACGATCTCTTGTCCGTCCTTGCTCTTGGTGGAGAATATAAGTGGTCCTGCAGGTGGTTGCTGAGCATCTCTCCTCTCCCACACTCTCATTCACAACTCATCAATTTGGGGGGAAAGATTGGAGGAGAAGAAAAGCTCTCAAAGATTGAAGGAAGAAGAAGAACACCATTGTAGGAGAATAGTGAGGTTTTGAGTGATTTTGAGTTACTTTTGTAGTCTTGGATTGAAGAACTTTTGCAAGGATTGTTAGGAACGTTTTGGATCTTCATTTAAGAGTTTGTAAGTCTTGCTACAAATTGGATTTGGCTAAGATTTATTGATTTTGCTTGCTCATCTTTCATTATTCATCTATGAACACCATGTATGCTTGTTTGTTGATTTTGGATCTTGATATGCATATTATTGGCTAGTTCATTGAGATTCTAGAGTGATGGATTGATGGTTATGGCTTGGGTGATGATAGGATGGACTTATATGTTAGTTTAGGATGATTTGAATGCACAAAATCCATTCCAGAGACAAAAATCGGGCTGTTCATCATGAAGATCGGCCGATTTATATTAAGATCCACCCGATTTTCTTCTCTGTTGCTCTTTAATTGATGAATCTGCATGTTAGGGTGTTTGGGTTTTAAATCCTAGTGTTTATTGAGCCTAATTTAGCTTAGGATCCCCTAATGCTATCAACCTAAGTGAGGGAAGAGATCTACCCGATGATTTCCGATCTTTGATACCTTAGAAGATGAATTCTAGGTAGTAGTGAGCCTCACAAGCCGCTATTGGATTGAGTGTGCTAGGATTATTACTTGAGATTCCCCTATTCCGAGACTTACCCGGTAAGGAGAGGGTTACCCCTTAAGTAGTATCTAGTTTGTGTGGAATTCCTTAGTCTAACCCCTTGAGACCTACCCGGTAATAGGAGTTTGATGTGGGTTTAGTGAAGTGAGAGATCTACCCGGTAATTGCTTCCATTAGTGAAACACTCTTTCCCCCAACACCGCAGCTTGTCCTTAGAATCTTTAGAACTTTGAGTCCGATGCCATAACCGGAAATCTTGACCTCTAGAATCTACTTTTCTCTCTCGATTCTATTCTTGTGCTTTGTGTTACTTACTCGTTTGCTAGTTTAATTTGTTAGTTGTTTTATTTCCTTGCTTGACTTGTGATCTTTGTTTGATCACCATAAAAACCAACAAAAACATTGAGTTTTCCATTTTCTTTGTTTCTCATCTTATCTTAGTCTAGATTCACACTATCTTTGATCATTGCTTGCCTCGATTTCACCTTAGTCTTTGTGTCGACCTCGGAATACTTACCTTTCTACAAACGTCCCGTACACTGCGGGTTCGCTAGGTAGTTTAGGATTTAGTTCGAGTTTATAAATGTAAAGCTTTTTGTGCTATTTCCTAGCGTAACAAGTTTTTGGCGCCGTTGCCGGGGACTAGGTCTAGATTGAGTCATTTCGTGATTGTTTATAGTGTAGATCTTTCTTGTTGCTTTTGATCTCTCTTTGGTGTGTGTCTTTGCTTTTCAGGACATCGTCTCTCTCTTTAGGTGTATGCGAAGATCTCGTGGGAAGGATTTAGCTCCATTCGATCCCGAACCGGAGAAAACCCTTCGATCTAGATCCAAGAACATCCGAAAAGAGAAAGAGATGGCCGGAAGAAACCTCCAAGCTGAGTTGGATGAAGCCTTAGAGCAAATAAGGCTAAGAGATGAGCTCTTGGAGGAAGAAAGGAGACTTGCCAATGAGAGGCAAGAGGAAACTAGGAGGGAGATTGAGGAGATTAGGCAAGCCCTTGTTCAAGGAGAGCTCAATCGCCGACAACCTCCACCTCCTCCACCACCGGTGGTACAACCGCAGCCGGCGGTTAATGATAGGGTTGCGCCCATCGCTATGGAAGAGCCACAAACTTTGGGTAGACGTATGGATCCGGCACAAAGAGCACACCGTCCGGGTGTGAACTTAGGAGATCCCGCAGCCCACAACTATGAGCTCCGCCCTCAAGTTCTACAAATGATCCGGCATAATCAATTTGGAGGGATGGAAGGAGAGTCTCCTCACCAACATTTGATGAACTACGAGATTTTGATGGAGACTCTTAGACCGCCAAGATTGGAGAGCAACAACCATAAGCTAAGGGCTTTCTCTTCTCTCTTAAGGACAAAGCCTTGGCTTGGTATCAATCTATTCCACAAGGGCGAGTTGGTACTTGGGAGGAGATGACAACCGAGTTTTTGACTAAGTTCTTCCCACCTTCCAAGACTACCGAGTTAAGAGGGAAGATCAATGCCTTCGTGATGAAGGATAGAGAGAGCTTGTTCAAGTCTTGGGAGAGATTTAAAGACCTTCTCCTAGATTGTCCACACCATGGCATACCGAAAATTGAGCTATTGGAGATCTACTTCAAGGGACTTGATGAAGATAGCCAATTCAAGCTTCAATCCCTTTCCGGTGGGACTTTCATGGAGAAGCATGTGGATGATGCTTGGGAGTTTGTAGAGAAGCAAGCTCTAGTGATTGAGAAATACTCCCATAGGAAGAGTGAAGGGAGAAAGGCGGGAGCATATGAGGTGAGTGAGGTCACCATGAGCAACTTCAAGCTCGACGCCATCAACAACGAGCTAAAGTCCTTGAGGGAGTTGTGCGCTACAACCTTGAAGAACCAAGCAACTCCTCAAGTGCTTCCACAAGCTAACTTGTCTTCCAAGGAGGAAGATGTGAATTACATGGGAAGGGGCAACTACAACAACTACCAAGGCCCAAGGAACTTCAACAACAACCGGCAATTCAACAATTACCGGCCCAACCATAACCATCCCGGGTTTTCTTACTCTAACCCGGATGGAGCCTTGAACCCTCCCGCCTCTACAAGCACAACTCCACCACCAAGAGCTTCACAAGAACCTCCACCCGGATTCACTCAACCTCCAAAGGATAGAACCGAAATGATGTTTGAGCAATTGCTTGGAAGGTTGAGTGGTCTTGAGAGCACGGTGACTTCTATCTCAAAGGCTCAAAAGGTTTTGGAAGCACAAGTGTTCCAAAAGGCGGGTGAAGCACATAGAGATCCGGGAAAGCTTCCCGGAAGAACCGAAGAAAACCCAAGAGGCCAAGTGTTGGCTATTACAACAAGAAGCGGGTTAAGCATGAAGGATCCTTTGCCCGAGGAGAATGCTAAAGGGAAGCAAGTGGTGATAGAGGAAGAGACATTGCAAGGAAATGGAGGCAAGGGCAAGGATGTAGAGCCAACCTATGTGGCACCGCCTCCATACAAGCCACCACTACCGTTCCCTCAATCACGAGCAAGAGCTCGCTTGGACAATCATTTTGGTAAGTTCCTTGAACTAATGTCTAAATTGCATATTAACATTCCGTTCATGGATGCTATTCTAGGGATGCCGGCATATGGCAAGTTCTTGAAGGAAATACTCTCCAACAAAAGGAAGTTGGAGGAGTATGGCGAGATAAGGATGACTAAGAGATCATCGGAGTTGATTCAAACGATGAAGGAAGAGATGCCTCCCAAGCTAAGGGATCCGGGATCCTTTTGTGTGCCAATCGGAGTAGGAGAAGTGAAGTATGATGCCCTATGTGATCTTGGGGCAAGTGTAAGCATCATTCCGCTTGCACTTTGCAACAAGGTTGGGCTAGGAGAGCCGAAGCCGGTCAAGATGACCCTTTACATGGCGGACCGCTCGATCACTCATCCGGTTGGGATCTTGGAAGACATTCCGGTGCAACTAGGGAAGTTCTATGTGCCCATAGACTTCGTTGTCTTGGATATCCCGGCGGACTATCCGGTTCCTATCATTTTGGGGAGACCTTTCCTAGCTACTTCCGGATGTCTAGTAGATTGCAAGAATGGAACTCTCTCCTTCAACATTGGAGAAGAGAACATCAAGTTCAAGCTATCAACAATGATGAAAGGGCCAACCCTTGATGAGGATGTATTCAACATAGTTGAAGAAGAGGAATCTAGAGAGATTGTGAGCTCAATCTTGCTCAAGGATCCGCTTGAGAGAGTTCTTAGCTCAAGCTTGATGGAAGAAGGGATTGAGGAGAGTAGCAATGAAGTAATCAAGGCCTTGAATGCATTGGACGAGCTACCAAGTGTTGGGTTTGAAGTGCTAGAAGGAGGGGAAAACTGCCAGAAAAATCGGACTGGGGGCCAAAAATCGGCCGATTTTTGTACTTATGCTGAAATTTCAGCCAGTTTTGCCAAAACAGAAACTCAGATCGACCCCCCTTCAGAAAAATCGACCGATTTTTCTTCCTGGGTCGATTTTCCTGAGTCTTTTCAGCATCAACCACTTGAGTGTGAGCAATCATCAAGGGACTTCAAGGAGGCTTCCATAGCTTTGCAATCATCTCAACCTACATTGTATGGATCGTCTCCAACCGAAAAAGGTCCTCCTCAACTTGATCTTAAACCTCTTCCTTCTCATTTAAAGTATGCTTTCCTTGGTTCAAATTCAACTTATCCGGTGATTGTGAATGCATCTTTGAATGATGATGAGCTTAATAGATTGAATGAATTGAAACTGCATAGAAAGGCAATAGGATACACCATTGATGATCTTGTTGGCATCAAACCTTCTTTGTGCATGCATAGGATAATGATGGAAGATAATCATAAACCCTCTATTGAACATCAAAGAAGACTAAATCCTATAATGAAAGAGGTAGTTAAGAAGGAGATCATAAAGTTGCTAGATGCGGGAATTATCTACCCTATCTCGGATAGTAAGTGGGTTAGTCCCGTTCATGTAGTACCTAAGAAAGGTGGGATGACCGTAGTGACTAATGAGAACAATGAACTAATCCCCACTAGAACGGTTACGGGATGGAGAATGTGTATTGATTATAGAAAGCTTAACATGGCCTCTAGGAAAGATCACTTCCCTCTCCCCTTCATTGACCAAATGCTAGAGAGGTTAGCTCAACATTCCCATTTTTGTTACCTAGATGGCTATAGTGGATTCTTCCAAATCCCTATCCACCCCGATGACCAAGAGAAAACAACCTTTACATGTCCATGGGGTACTTTTGCATATAGGAGGATGCCATTTGGGTTGTGTAATGCACCCGCCACCTTCCAAAGGTGTATGATGGCTATCTTTTCGGAATACATAGAAAATATCATGGAAGTATTCATGGATGATTTCTCTGTTTATGGTTCTTCTTTCGATGATTGCTTGGCTAACTTGTCCTTAGTATTGCAAAGATGTGAGGAGACAAATCTTGTCTTAAATTGGGAAAAATGCCACTTCATAGTAAGTGAAGGTATTGTGTTAGGACACTTGGTGTCTAACCGTGGCATTGAGGTTGATAGGGCCAAGATTGAGACGATAGAGAAGTTGCCACCACCTACCTCGGTGAAAGGGGTAAGGAGTTTCTTAGGGCATGCCGGTTTTTACCGGAGGTTCATTCAAGACTTCTCTAAAATTTCTAAGCCCCTTACTAACCTACTAATGAAGGATGTTGAATTTGTTTTCTCCAAAGATTGCCTTGAGGCTTTTTGTAGGTTGAAGAACGCTTTGATCTCCGCACCTATCATGCAACCTCCGGATTGGAGCTTACCGTTTGAGATCATGTGTGATGCAAGCGATGTAGCCGTTGGGGCTGTCTTGGGGCAAAGGAAAGATGGGCGCACTCATGCCATTCATTATGCTAGCAAGACGCTAGATGATGCCGAACTCAATTATGCTACCACCGAGAAAGAGTTGCTAGCGGTTGTGTATGCATTTGAGAAGTTCCGCTCATATCTTGTTGGAGCGAAGGTCATAGTCTATACGGATCATGCTGCGATCCGTTATCTACTCACCAAGAAGGATGCTAAGCCTAGGTTGATTCGGTGGATCCTTCTTCTTCAAGAGTTTGACTTGGAAATCCGGGACAAGAAGGGATCCGAGAACTCCGTGGCGGATCACCTTAGTAGACTCCCACCATTGAAGCTTGAAAGAGAAGACATCCCAATTGATGACTCATTCCGGGATGAGCAATTGCAAATGGTGGAGGAGTGCTTGTTCCAAGTGTCTAGAGGAAGCGAGCCATGGTACGCCGACATTGTGAACTACTTGGTGTGTGAAGAAGTGCCTCCCGGTTTGACATAT
The DNA here is from genome assembly GCA_033239045.1 of Fagopyrum esculentum. Taxonomy (NCBI): domain Eukaryota; kingdom Viridiplantae; phylum Streptophyta; class Magnoliopsida; order Caryophyllales; family Polygonaceae; genus Fagopyrum; species Fagopyrum esculentum. Next base: position 149,156,574 of record BSUD01000001.1, read on the forward strand.
GCCCAAAGGAAGAAGTTCTTCAAGGATGTGAGGCACTACTATTGGAGTGAGCCACTTTTATTCAAAAGAGGGCCGGATGGAATGTTTAGAAGATGCATACCGGAGGATGAAATGGAGAGTGTGATCCGCCATTGTCATTCCTTGCCATGTGGAGGGCATGCTAGTGCATACAAGACATGTGCTAAAGTGCTACAATCGGGCTTCTTTTGGCCAAATTTGTTCAAAGACGTGCAAGGCTTTGTGGTAGCTTGTGATGCTTGCCAAAGGACGGGCAACATCTCAAGGAGGAACAAGATGCCCTTGAACAACATACAAGAGGTAGAGATATTTGATGTATGGGGTGTGGACTTCATGGGACCTTTCCCCTCTTCATGTGGCAACCTCTACATCCTATTGGCGGTTGACTATGTTTCAAGATGGGTGGAGGCAATCGCCTCTCCTACAAATGATGCCAAGGTTGTGGTGCGGTTCTTCAACCGAGTGATCTTTCCTAGGTTTGGAACACCAAGGGTGATCATAAGTGATGGAGGGAAGCACTTCACCAATAGGAATTTTGGGGCACTTTTGGCTAAGTATGGGGTGACTCATAAGGTGGCAACACCTTACCATCCTCAAACTAGTGGCCAAGTGGAAATCTCCAACCGGGAGATCAAGGGGATTCTCGAGAAGACGGTCTCAAGGACGAGAAAGGATTGGGCTATGAAGCTCGATGATGCCTTATGGGCATATAGGACCGCCTTCAAAACACCAATTGGCACCACTCCTTACAAGCTAGTCTATGGCAAGTCTTGCCACCTTCCGGTAGAGATGGAGCATAGAGCTTATTGGGCCATTAAGTGGCTAAATTTTGACCTCAAGGAGGCGGGAGAGAAGCGGTTGCTAGACATGAACGCCCTTGAAGAGATCCGGTTGGATGCTTATGAGAATGCCCGGATCTACAAGGAGCGGACCAAAAGGTGGCATGACAAGCGCCTCTTTCCAAAGGAGTTGAATGAAGGCGACTTGGTGCTTCTTTTCAACTCGAGGCTGCGGCTATTCCCCGGAAAGCTCAAATCAAGATGGACCGGGCCATATGTGGTGAAGAAAGTTTTCCCTCATGGAGCGGTAGAGATAGGAGGAGATCATTGTGGTAACTTCAAGGTGAATGGGCATCGTTTGAAGAAGTACATCCCGGAAGCCCCGGTGGAAGTGATTGCCCCACTTCACCTTGATTAAAACGCTCCTGAATTTGGTCAAGCTAATGACCTTAAAGAAGCGCTTAATGGGAGGCAACCCATTGGTATATATTTTTCCCTTTTGTTTTTCTTGCTTTTGTTTAATCTCACTCTTGGTGTACTTTGTTTTTCTTTTGTGTTTTTGGGTGCTAGATCTTGTTGATTGTCATGAGTTATGAGATGTTGGAGGTCATGTGAAAGCCTCATGGACCAGTTGAAGGTACAAGATCCAAGCACATGGACGAGGAGGAAAGCACCTAGAAAAATCGGACTGTTCATGCATAAAATCGTCCGATTTTCTGGGCAACTGGGCCGATTTTTCCTCTGTAAAGGAAAGTGATGATCTCCAATCAAGTATGGGTGGAGCGGACGAGGAACTTGGACGGCTTGCGGCGCCAAGCGCGGGTTCCGACATCATAACGAACATCAAGAGCTCTCTACCATCCTTGATCGATCATCCACCATCATCATCCGATGAGAACCGAAATACCACAGCATCACCAATCTTACATTGTGAGAACCCTCTTTCACTTCTTTATTTAGTTTACACATTAGGGACAATGTGTTTCTAAGTATGGGGTGGGGTTTTCATGATCACTTGCATGATTAGCATCTAGGATAGTTTAATTTTGTCACATGTTTCATTATGTCTTGCATCGTACATACATATTTCAAAATTTCAAAAAATTCATAAAATTTTAAAAAAATTTTAGTGCTTCTAAGGCTTGGATATGACCCTAATGATTGAACCTTGTCTTGTGGATTGGCTATGGATGGCCTTATGTGTTAAATTGATGAACGTATATGTGGACTTGAAGTACTTATCTTGAATCCCATGAATGATTTGTGATCATGAATGTTTGCCTTGATTGAATTGAGTATTGAAAGTCGAAATTGCATGCTCGTTCTTGCACATCATTTAGGAATAAATGAGGCAATTCATCTTTCTCTACTTCTCATCTTGATCATGTTGTTTGAGCACCTCAATTGAGAAAAATTTGACCTCTTTTGACCCATCCGGGAATAGGAGCATGATAGTGTGTTGATGTGTGTGAAAAGCAAGTGTGGGGTGAAGTTGTCGATGAAAGAATGTTGTGAATAAAATGTTGAAATTGTTGTGAAAGTGTAAACAGAAATATAGGTTTGGGGACGTTGGTTTAAATGACAAGTAACTCGGTACACTTCACATAATCGGGTGTTGGTGCCTTGCCAAAGTCAAATAAACCGATAGTCCTAACGAGCTTTGGTATGTGTGCCCGGTGTGGATGCATCTCGAAAAATAGAAAAATCCCGAGAATGGCTAATCACCAAGGTTTCGGCTTTTGTACACCAATGCCATTGTCTCAAAAATAAAAGAAAAGAGAGAAAAGAAAATGAAGAAAAATATACACTTGAGGGAAGTTGATAAGAAATGTGAAGTTGTGGTTGTTTAGTTCCTTTCCCGGATTAGCATCACATAGCCTAGAAAATTCCCACCTAATCACAACGTTTCTTGGCCTTCTATTTTACAAGTCCTTATAACCTACTTGCATGTGTGTAAGACTAAGTGATTTAGATTGGATATGCTCATGATCATCTTGACTTCTTCATCTTTACATTTCATTGCATGCTATCAAGTTAAGTGTAATTGTCTTTCCATGCTTTCATTTATTTGATACATAATTGCTTGTCCATCACCATGAAACATGACTATGAAGGTGATCCAATATTAGAAGCACAATTCCAAAAAGATTTTGACATTTTTTTTTCTGCATACATAAATCATGTCATCTCTTAGTCTATAGTTGAGAATTTGCTCGGGGACGAGCAAACCTTAAGTATGGGGTATTTTTGATAACACGATTTATGACTTAGGATTAGGTAATCATTTAGATAGAATTTTCACTCATTCATGCACGTTTTGGCATTGGTTCATGACGTCTTCGCTCAATTCATGCACATTTCTAGAAAAGACGTCTACACCACCTTTTATCGGTTTTGTAGGTAATTCGGGGATCTATTGGACGTTAATCGATACATTAGAGGGCCAAGCCTCATGGTGGTACACATCCAAAGCTAAGGAGGAGCATAATTGGAGCAACAAAGGACACAAAGACCACTATTGGTGCAAGCAATGGATCAACTCATGGCTAAACGATCATAGCACCTTTCTGTTGAAGAAAATCGACCTACACCCAGGAAAATCGGCCGATTTTTTCCTCTGGGTCGATTTTTAGGCCTTTGACAGCTTAAAGCCACGTGTCCCACGATCTCTTGTCCGTCCTTGCTCTTGGTGGAGAATATAAGTGGTCCTGCAGGTGGTTGCTGAGCATCTCTCCTCTCCCACACTCTCATTCACAACTCATCAATTTGGGGGGAAAGATTGGAGGAGAAGAAAAGCTCTCAAAGATTGAAGGAAGAAGAAGAACACCATTGTAGGAGAATAGTGAGGTTTTGAGTTACTTTTGTAGTCTTGGATTGAAGAACTTTTGCAAGGATTGTTAGGAACGTTTTGGATCTTCATTTAAGAGTTTGTAAGTCTTGCTACAACTTGGATTTGGCTAAGATTTATTGATTTTGCTTGCTCATCTTTCATTATTCATCTATGAACACCATGTATGCTTGTTTGTTGATTTTGGATCTTGATATGCATATTATTGGCTAGTTCATTGAGATTCTAGAGTGATGGATTGATGGTTATGGCTTGGGTGATGATAGGATGGACTTATATGTTAGTTTAGGATGATTTGAATGCACGAAATCCATTCCAGAGACAAAAATCGGGCTGTTCATCATGAAGATCGGCCGATTTATATTAAGATCCACCCGATTTTCTTCTCTGTTGCTCTTTAATTGATGAATCTGCATGTTAGGGTGTTTGGGTTTTAAATCCTAGTGTTTATTGAGCCTAATTTAGCTTAGGATCCCCTAATGCTATCAACCTAAGTGAGGGAAGAGATCTACCCGATGATTTCCGATCTTAGATACCTTAGAAGATGAATTCTAGGTAGTAGTGAGCCTCACAAGCCGCTATTGGATTGAGTGTGCTAGGATTATTACTTGAGATTCCCCTATTCCGAGACTTACCCGGTAAGGAGAGGGTTACCCCTTAAGTAGTATCTAGTTTGTGTGGAATTCCTTAGTCTAACCCCTTGAGACCTACCCGGTAATAGGAGTTTGATGTGGGTTTAGTGAAGTGAGAGATCTACCCGGTAATTGCTTCCATTAGTGAAACACTCTTTCCCCCAACACCGCAGCTTGTCCTTAGAATCTTTAGAACTTTGAGTCCGATGCCATAACCGGAAATCTTGACCTCTAGAATCTACTTTTCTCTCTCGATTCTATTCTTGTGCTTTGTGTTACTTACTCGTTTGCTAGTTTAATTTGTTAGTTGTTTTATTTCCTTGCTTGACTTGTGATCTTTGTTTGATCACCATAAAAACCAACAAAAACATTGAGTTTTCCATTTTCTTTGTTTCTCATCTTATCTTAGTCTAGATTCACACTATCTTTGATCATTGCTTGCCTCGATTTCACCTTAGTCTTTGTGTCGACCTCGGAATACTTACCTTTCTACAAACGTCCCGTACACTGCGGGTTCGCTAGGTAGTTTAGGATTTAGTTCGAGTTTATAAATGTAAAGCTTTTTGTGCTATTTCCTAGCGTAACACCATGGTTTGCTGATTTTGTTAACTATTTGGTTTGCCAGGAGATACCGCCCGGACTATCCTACGCACAAAGGAAGAAGTTCTTTAAGGACGTCCGGGAATACTATTGGAACGAGCCTCTCCTCTTTAAGAGAGGCCCGGATGGAATCATTCGGCGATGTGTGCGGAAGATGAGATACAAAGCGTCATCCGCCATTGTCATTCACTACCTTGTGGAGGACACGCTAGTTCGAACAAGACTAGCGCAAAGGTATTGCAATCTGGATTCTATTGGCCTACTTTATTTAGAGATGTGCAATCCTTTGTTTCTTGCTGCGATGCTTGTTAAAGAACAGGCAATATTTCTAGAAGGAATGAGATGCCCCTCAATAACATCCAAGAGGTGGAGATTTTCGACGTTTGGGGAGTTGATTTCATGGGACCATTCCCATCTTCATGTGGTAATCAATACATACTATTGGCGGTAGACTACGTTTCTAGATGGGTGGAAGCAATTGCCTCTCCCACCAATGATGCCATGGTGGTGGTTAAGTTCTTCAACAAGACCATCTTCCCGCGATTTGGGACGCCAAGGACTATCATTAGTGATGGAGGTTCTCACTTCATAGCCCGTCGCTTTGAAGCTGTTCTAGCTAAGTATGGGGTTACTCACAAGATCGCTACCCCTTATCATCCACAAACAAGTGGACAAGTTGAGATCTCAAATAGGGAGATCAAAGGAATTCTAGAGAAAACAGTTTCAAGGACTAGGAAGGATTGGTCCTTGAAGCTTGACGATGCATTATGGGCGTACCGGACTGCGTACAAGACTCCCATAGGAACCACGCCATACAATCTTGTGTATGGGAAGTCTTGTCACCTGCCGGTAGAGTTGGAGGACAAAGCGTTTTGGGCTATCAAGTGGCTGAATTTCGGCATGAAGGAAGCGGGAGAGAAGCGTCTCCTAGACATCAATAAGCTAGATGAACTCCGCTTGAACGCTTATGAAAACGCTAAGATCTACAAGGAGAGGGCAAAGCGTTGGCATGATAAGCATATCATTCCAAAGGACTTCAAAGAAGGAGATCAAGTTCTCCTCTTCAATTCAAGACTTCGCCTCTTTCCAGGTAAGCTTAAATCCCGTTGGACCGGACCTTTTCTAATTAAGCGCATTTTCCCCCATGGTGCAGTTGAAGTATGGGGTGAAGCGAGCGGAAGTTTTAAGGTGAACGGCCAACGACTCAAGAGGTATACGCCGGAACTCCAAGCTGAGGAGTTCGCGCCTACCGCACTCGAATAAGTGCGAGATTGGTCTAGCTACGGACCTTAAACAAAGCGCTTCTTGGGAGGCAACCCAAAGTATTGCATTTTTGTTTTTGTTTTCGATTCATAGTTTAGCTTAGTATAGACGTTTTTGCTTTGTTTTTGCCTCGATTTTCTTTCGGTATGTTCGTGTTTTTGGTTGTAGGATCGATGGAAAAAGAAAAGGGGATGATAATGTTGAAGAAAAGTGACGAAATCTGGACTTTGGAGCTTTACAGAGGGTTCCACGGTCTAAATTACGGGCGTCATAGCTACAGTGCCCGTAATTTCCAAAAGCCTTTGAAAAATCACCAAAATCACGGTTCCGTACACTTCCACGGCCGTGGAACACTCCGACAGACCGTGATTTTCAAAAATTTTGCCTGTGACTATATAAGCCACTTTCTTCACAAAAACCACCCAAAACCCCTCTTTCCACGACCTAAGTGCCGACAACCCACGACCCCCTCTCAAATCTTCGTTTCCTAATCGTTTTCAACGATTCTTCGTCCTAAACTGCAGCAAATTCAACCACAACACAAGATCCAAGCGACGAATCAAGCGGAAATTCATCAACGAACGCACAATTCGGATTTTTCAATCCGAAAAATAGGTTTATTCTCTCTTCTTGATTCTCGCCGATTTGGTTCGTTTTTGCTATAGATTTTTAGGAAGAACTGATTGAGACTGGAAGGAATTAGACTAGGACTGCTTGTTGTGGTGATTGATTGCTGATTTGCTGAGATTTGAGATTTTCTGAGATGAATCACGGTCTCTGGGTAAATCACGGCCGTAATTCCTGAAGAACAGACCGTAATTTTGAGCAGAATGGATTTTGTGAGAAGAGTTTCAGGAAGGATAAAAGAGAAGAAGAGTGGCCAGAATAAGAAGAGGAAGGGTAATCCCTCCTCCTCCTCATCCTCTAGGGCACCACCACCCTCTTCCCCTTCACCTCCATCCTCACCTTCACCTCCATCTTCACCTCCTCACCCTAGAGTCCCGACCATACACGACGACCATCTTGATGCACTTGATTGGCCCTAGATATTTGTTGTTGGAGGATCTAGCTCCTCTCAACATTGTGGAGGATCTTACTTGGCTCTTGGATAGAGCCGGATTAGTTGTCTTCTCGGCTATCCGAGAAGACGCATATGAGGAGATTACACGGGAGGTTGTGACATCCTTTGAGCACAGCCACGTAGATAGGACCGTCTCTTTCCGCCTCATGGAGAGAGACTACCATTTGAGTATCCGTGAGTTTGGGACCATTTTCGGGTTCCATGAGACCTTCAATGGTCGATTTCCGAGTGACGTTTACGCCAAAGACTTTTGGAAGGAGGTTGCGATGATATACGCCGACGAGGACCGTTGGCAACCCGCTGATACCAAGGCTAGATTGATGTACCATCTAGCCTTGAAGATAGCTCACCGTGTTCTTTCGGAGTGTCTCTTTCCTAGGACGGAGACGCCCCAAAAGATCAAGACGGATGAGCTATTCTTGCTTTACTCCATGCTTTATGGACGCCGTGCAGATTGTTCTACTCTCTTGGCTGCTACGATGAGCAAGCTCAAGAACAAGAAGAAGGGGAACATCGGATATGGTGGGATAGTTACCCACATTGCTAGGAGTTTTGGTGTTGATTTTTTTGCTTGCACCCGCATACCGGCCGTACCTTTAGGACTCCATGCATTCATGGTTAGGGGTCTCATCTTCCCCACACATAGAGGTCCGCCTTATGCGGGCATGCCTTGGGAGAGTAGGACGGGCAGGGGTATTGAGTGGCTGCCGGAGTACTCCATTATGGCGGGACGCCATAATTGGAAGGATACGTTCGCTGCTATGCATGCGAACAGGATAGTAGCTCCCCCGTACGTCCCGCCACCAGTTGTTGAGGAGGAGGATATGGGAGATCAGTTTGAGAGTGGAGGAGGAGCGGAGCAGGAGTTTGGCACGTTTCCGGATCAGCCGGAGGCGGCCCCAGATGTACCTAGACGCTCTCCACGTCCATCTAGAGCTTCAGGCTCATCTTCTCGCCGCGCTAGCGTGAGTGAGAGGCCTACATGGATGACCACACCTCCCACATGGTATGGCGTTCCCCCTCCTTGGTCCACAGAGCAGCCAGCAGCACCACCACCAGCACCAGCACCATCCGACGCCCCAGCATGGTACAGTCACGCCCCAGGATGGTACGAGCAGATGCCGGATTGGGCTACCGGACTTTCAGAGAGAGTAGGGGCATTGGAGATCCGAGCCGATGCTAGAGACGGACGCCTAGACGATCTTGATCACATGATGAGGGACGTCTACCGCCAGCAGTTTGGGCGGCCCTACGACTCCAGCTTCTCTCCATTCCCGCCTCCGCCGGCACCGCAGTGATTTGATGCATGACCGTTCGCTTTAGACATTCCACCGCCACATTGCGAGTTTCTTTTTCTTTTCTTTCTTTTCTTTCTTTCTTATGAACATTAGGGACAATGTTCGTCCTAAGTATGGGGTGGGATGTACTAAAAGTTTGTAATAACTCTACTCACTATGTTCGCTTTCATTTGAGACTATCATTGCATGTTCATTATGTGTTGCACGTTTCCTTATTGCATTGCATGAAAAATAACTTGAAAAACCCATAAAAATTGAAAAATTTTGAAAACTTTGTGTTTCTAACGAATTGAGATGATTTCCATGATAATCATTACTTGTGAATGGAGTTTGATAACAATTGCATGCCTAAAAGAATAGTGAATCGAAAAGAATTTGAATGAATGAATTATACCTCTTTTGCAAGTTTCATAATGTGATTATGTTACCTAAATCATGTTAAGAAATTGAAATTGAAATCACATTATAAGTTCCTATACTTCTTGTTGAGATGATTAAGGCAATTCGATACTTTCTTTCTTCTTCCTTTTGATCATTTTAGCTCCTCATTGAAATATTAACCTCCTTTACCTATCCGGGAATTTTGGAGAAGTGAATGAAAAAGGCATGTTTGATGTGGGAGGGCCATGAGAGCAATTATTTGCAATCAAAAGAATAGAAAGAAGTTGTAGGTTTGGGGAAGTCAATCATGACGATGAGTAACTCGGCACCATTCACATAGCCGGGTGTTTGTGTCTTGCCAAAGTCGAATTGAGCGATATTCCTAGCGGATTATGGTATGTGCGCTAAGGGTTTGAGGCATCTCATGAAAATTGAGAAACGCCAATCTCCTAGGCTTCGGTTTTTGTGCACCTCTATCCATAACTCCAAAAGTAAAGTCGAAAAATGAAAGGAAGAAGAGCGAAGCTCTAAGTTGAAGTGTTGCGGAAACCGCAAAAGAAGAAGAAGGTAGTTGTCCACTTTCCCGGATTCATGCACCACATTCCCTAAAGGTTTCCTTCCCTTCCACATTCTAGACCTTTTCTTTGAAAGTCCTTAAGATCAAAAGAGTGTTATATGACTTTGTGATCTAAATTGAAGTTCTTGTGATTGATTTTGATAATGTTTGAAGGTTATGATGCTTGTTTGGAAGCTTAATTGATTCATGAGTTCTCTTTGCTTTTTACTCTTTGATTAAGTGTGTGAAAGTTTGATAAACGATTGAAGCAAGGTTTGAGAATGATCTATTCTTTAGAAGGCACATTCATCCAAAAAAAGGGTACACATATTTCATCCTAACTCTTGTTTTAAAAAGCTTTTGAGAGACCTTGCTTAGGGACAAGCAAGTTGCAAGTATGGGGTTATTTGTTAGCATGAAATATTGTGATACTTTAGGCACGTTTTCTAAACGTATTTGATTCATATTGATAGTCTATGATTGAACATTGTTGCATAAGTGAGCTATTTTGCCTATATTGTCGATATGGATGTCTACACTAGTTCTATGTTGATTATAGGTACTTAAGAGCTATTTCCGAACGGAATCGAGCAAAGAAGAGTTGATTCGATATGTCCATGGATTAAGGGCATTCTTAGGAGCAAATTGGAGTTCAACTTGAGGAATGCACGAAGCTAGGGAGGAATCACGTTCTTGCCCTAAACCACGCTCTAAAATACGGCCGTATTACAAACCACGTTCAATTCCACGGCCGTGGATCCTTGCAAAGAGAAGCGTGATGCATTCCAGTAACTATTACGGTCGTGGAACATATGGTGCAAACCGTGACCCAATCCACGCTCTAAATTACGGTCGTGGAAACTTCCACGACCGTGATCTTGGCGATCTTTTTCGCCACACTTTGAAGCCACGATCTTTTGAAGATTGGGCCGGGACGATATTTTATCTTGCCCTATAAAAAGACGGACGAAGCAAGATTCCGTCATGATCGCTTAGGAGGACAATCGGCGCTATCACCGCATAACCGTTATCGACGCTTACCCTCGCTTAGAGGCATTTAGAGATCTCGTTGAAGATCAAAGTTCGCGTTTGGATTTGCCCTAATCTCGCACTTGGTGGAGATTATCGTTGGGATTTCCATATTTCCCGGATTGACGGAAGATTCGGAAGGGTTCTTGCAAGAAGACTTCTCTTCTTGATTAGGTTTGATTTGGAAGACGGATTGACATCCCGTTCTTCCTTCTTTCCTAAGATTGTGATTGTTTGCTTTATTCTGAATTTTGTGACGATATTCGTTTTTGATTGTGACTTTGAGGTTGGTTTGGAGATTATTGAAAGTTTTCGGAAGTTTTCATCTTTCTATCTTTTAATTCTTGAATTGAAATCAACATGACTGTTATTGGCTAAAGACCCTTAACAATTCTAAGGTGAAGGGTTGATAGTTGTGGCTTAGATGATGATAGATCGATCGCAAATAGATTAGACCCTGAGAGTTCGAGAGAATTGTCGACGAACCCTAAATTACGGGCTGTTCTTGAGTTCCACGACCGTGGATTCTCAAGATCCAACCGTAATTTCCCTTAAGTTTACGAACCTGCTTTAACTTTAATCCAAAGTTAAAGATTTGCTTTAACTTAGTTTAGACTTGTCTTTTCTAGGTGGTAGTGAAGCCTCAACAACCTCTACCTCGATTATGAGTGTCACAACCTTAATCGGTTAAGTTATTCTTGATCCTTGGATTATAAGTTTGGGTATTTGATACTAATTCTCACATCTAGAATCTTTCTATATTGAGCCTCAACAACCTGTATAGAAAGTGCCTTGTAGGTGAGTCATATAAGGTTTTTGGAACTTCACCGTACGATTACCTTACATTAGCATACCTTTGCATATCTCAACTCTGTCTTTATATCATTAAGTACATCTTGAATCGATTGCCACAGCTGGATACTTGGATCTTTAGGATTGTTGTTTTCCCAATATTTGCAAAACTCTCTACTTACTCGCTTGATAATCTGCAATTGAATTTGTTCCCACCCAAATCCCTGTGTTCGATACTCTGGAATTCTTGCTTAACTACGTCAATCCGTACACTGCGGGTTCGCTGCTTGATTCTAGTTTTATAAATTTAAAGCTTATTTGCACACACCTTTAGGGGCGAACAAGGAGGAACGAGCCGAGGGACATTGTCGGTTGTGGGGTGATCTCCATGATCGCCTCACAAGTGATGGACCTGTCCGAGCTAGAGGACGGGATGGAGGCTCCCCTTTACACTGAGGGGATGCTTAGGAGGTGCAAGCTCCTCCGACGGGACGAGGAGAACCTATTTTGGATCTTCCTTGCAAATGGGAGGCACCTCACTTACCTCCCTCGGCCTTTACCATTCGGGGATGAGCTCTCCGAGCTCTACATTCCGGTAGATCCCTTCGAGCCGAGGAGGCCGCTAGTGGTCATTGTGGAGAGGCATGCTGCGAGCTCCAGCCGGGCTCATCAGGAGGAGCACATGCCCATCCCCGACGACGAGGAGATGCCCACTGCGGAACCAGAGGAGGATCCGGCCCTTGCGAGCCTTCAGACTCAGATGGCAGCCATGACCACCCAACACCGGACATGGTAGTCCGACTACCAGAGGACTATGCTGGAGCAGCAGTAGAGCTGGAAGACGAGCTTTGCCACCTCCATGACCTCCCATTTCGACCAAAGGCAGGAGGCTTGGCAGGCGGCCCAACAGCAGCAGCTGGAGGTTCAGCAGCTGGCTTGGCAAGCCAGCTTTGAGACCTCTCTTGGCCGTCGGATGGAGGCTCAGCAGGACCGCATTGATGACATCTACCGCCGACAGGAGCACTTCTTCAGCCACTTTCCATACCCACCGGAGGAGGGTCCGGATGGTCCAGCTGGACCATCCCACTCAGTGGTATACTTCTCTTCCCTTTCCCACATTTATCTTTGCCTCATTTCCACTTTGAGGGCAAAGTGATCTTCAAGTATGAGGGAGGGACATATCGTTGCATGTATAGTTTCTTTTGAGTTGTTTGAGTTGTTTTGCATTGAATCTTATGAAGTTTTAAATTCATATAAAAAAAGGAAAAATAAAAAGAAAAAGCCAAAGAAAATGAAAAAAAAGGTATGAAAATCCTTGGATAAATCGAAAACCCGAAAGGGTGGTTTAGGCAAAAAGAAGGTAATCCGACCAACCTTAGGTTGGTGCAAAATTGGAGTTGAGGGATGTGAGTTCAAAGTGAGATCATGAAAGAAAAGAAGAAGAGTGGCAAGGTGAAAACCCAAAAGGGCACCTTGGCAAAATGAGCGACACCGAGTGTAGGTTTCCCTTCCGGCGTTTGGCGACATAAGAAGGGGAGTCATAAGGAGGTTGTCCGGGTAGGCCACTCTTGGAGCAATAAGGATGGTAGTTTCTCACCTTTTTCTCACATTTCCTCTCCTCTCCTTCTTTCTTTATTGGCTTTTCTTTTGTTTTCATTATCTTTTCTGCTTACCCATGCTTCCCGAGGCCTTTGAGTCTAGTTGTTGTCATTTATTTAACTCGGGACGAGTAAAAGGTATAAGTATGGGGGAGTTTGATAGGTGATGGAATCATTATCATTTAGGATAGTTTTTAGAGTCTTTTTAATGCATTTGTGTCGGTTTATGCTACTAACTCCTTGGTCCAGAAGAAGAAGACTAAAAGAAGCTAAGGAAGGAGTTATAAGCACTTAGGAGTGAAGATCGTTCACGAAGCAAAGCTTCTGTTGCTTTACCCTCCCCGCGGAGCCTTGTCACCGCCCCTGCGGGTGACACCTTACTCCGGAGCGCTCCCTGCGCTTTCGCCAGCGTCAGCCACGAAGACTGTCACCGCCCCTGCGTCAACCCTTGGCTCCCCTACGGTGACTTGCCCTGAAGAAGCGAAGACCAGCGCCCCTACGCCTCCCCCTGCACCTCTGCCTGCGCCTCAACCTAGGAGCTAGAAGATGAAGAGTCTGTGTCACCGCCCCTGCGTCGACACTAGGACGCCCCGGCGGCTTGGCATCAGAAACGGCAGGAAGTTGAAGAGTCAGACGTTTGAAGAGCATTAAAGATCCGCCCTTGCGGAATTGCCTAGCCGCCCCTGCGGTCTTGAAGAAGATCAAGCGTTTTTGCCTTCACCGCCCCTACGGAGCTGAAGGCCGCCCCTGCGGTTCAACGACAGAAGCTTTACTCCGGCTGTTTACACTACCTTTATGGCATTAAAGGTGGATGTTTTGGGCCGGCCATTTACTCCTATTTAGTGTCTTTGGTAGTATAAATAGGCCTTGGTTGATTGCTAGAATGATCGAACTTGTTATCCATTATTTTCCACTTAGAAACCAATTTTCATTTCCATTGTAGTGAGTTGCTAACTCCCTTGCTACATTGGGTTGGTTTGAAGCTGCGTTGTTACTTTGGTTGTAAGTTTTCTTTAATATAAGTTTTCATTCAGTAATGCTTTGTGTTTCCTTGATCTCCATTGTCTAATTGCATGTTTTACTATTACTTGAGATTGATCACCTTAGGTTCTAAAGTGCATGCAAAGAACTAGGATTAATAGGTTCCGGCTTCGGGTCATAAATCTAGTAGTAAACTTTAAGTAATAACGGGTTGTAACTACTTAAAGAAAAGGAACACAAATATAAAGATAAGCTTAACGGTTTTAATCTTTCCTTTATATCCCTTAGTCTTTGTTTGAAAGCTAACTTGTTATTTATTCTTGTAGGTTTACAGAACACTAACCTGTTAAGTTGTGTTGATGCCGGTTGGCTCAACACATATATATGATCGAGACGGGAGATTACTTGAGAACTTGTAAAAGGAACTCACCAAAGTAGCAATTGCATGCTTAGAATCAACCTAGTGTAGATTCACCCATTATTGTCTCACTTGTTGCGTTATTCGTTTTCATAAATTTTTGTGCATCAATTTAACCAAACCCCCCCTTTGTCACCTGTTCCTATAATCAATAATTGCACCTAATAAAACACCTTAACTCTCTTGGGTTCGACCCTTTCTTAACCACTATACTTGTTTTAGTGCTAAGTCGGGATTTACTTTTGATTGGGTATAGACGACCATAGAAATACCACCAGTCATGTAGTAATTGGTTGGAAAGCTTAAGATTTGTACACAAAGAGATTATGTCCGAAAATATACAACTTTTGAACATTTGTTGTCCACTGACATCCAAACCTTCAAGTATAAATTTGATTATATTTACACGAGACAACACAATTATCCGTGTTATCTCATACTTGGGGTTATCATCAAACCTGTACAACAACTAGTAAAGGAAACAAGTTTGTTAATACCAGAAAAACATTACAACAAGAAACCAGAAACTCATATTAAAATTCAACTTACAAAGGACTTTTCATGTCCATCGGTAGGCATTTCTTCCTCTGCATGTGTAAACATACTAGAAAATTATATCAATATTCACATCAACATTAAATACTAGAAAGTAATATAAAAACCTCATATGAAACTCAAAATAGAAAGCATACATACCAAACAAATCATATAATTGTAAACAGGAAACATATCAACAACTCATACCAGAAAACGCAAACCATAAACACATACCAGACAACTCATGTAATATAAACAAAGAACAAAGCATACTAGAAACCATATAAAAATAAATACCAGAAACACAATAGATAGGTATAAAGGAAAACATCACATTCCAGAAATTAATACTAGAAGACATACCTAAAAACCTAATACCAGTAACATACAAGCTAATACCAGAAACAAGTGCACTAAAAACTAATACCAGAAAACTCATGTAAATATAAAGACGAAACAAAACATACCAGAAACCATATCAAAACACATACCAGAAACCATATATAAACCTATCAAACCCTAATATGAACAAATACAAGAAACAATAATACTAGAAAAATTGAAAGAGTATCCAATTCATACAAACCATTGATATATTTTCTTCCCTTGGAGCACCAAAAATAAACTATTTTAAAGACCTGCATCATGATCAAACACCGGAGGTGCATGCCCCTCGTTTGAAACATCCTCTTCAACAGGTGAAGGAGGCTTTGGGGCTAGAAGATTGAATGTAGGAACATCACAAGCATACGGTCGGTTTCCTACGACCTTAGATCGAGTAGACATTTTTCTGTTGGTTAGGGTTTACGATCGATTAATAGGTGAAGGAGAGATTTGGGTTGAAATCTAGTATCAACGCTGACGAAATTGAGTCTGGGATTGCTGGAGAATGCTGGAGATAACAGGAGAAGATCGGAAACTTGAAGAATCTCATATTACGAGAGAGGTTGAGGGAGAAGTTTGAGAGTTGAGTCGAACGATCGATCACTTGGGTTTGAAGAAAGTTGGTTCCTGAGTGAATGAAGCGGGAGCTACCAAAAGTGAGTTAATTTACCTATTAACATAATATTAAACAGTCAAAACGGAAACTGAAAAAGGGCTAGTAAGCCAAATTCTTTGAAAAAAAACGTTAACACAAGGCCTTCGAAATTGACCCTGGTGGTTTGATATGGTCAAAGCAAACACTAACAGTTGTTGGTATACATGGTAAGAAGCAAATGCCTATTTATTTACACGTTCAAGTTACAATGTATTGCACTGCGATGCATGGTGGTAATGTTGTATCACTTGACGTCGGGTAGGAGTAGTTCGCAACATGTAACAGAAAAAAATATATATATATTAACTTTTGAAACTAGAAGACCACATTATCCAAGAAACAATATATATCACAACTATAAATGCATTAGCTAATTGTTGCTTCAATAGCAAAGGTTGGAGAACATTTGAACCACCACAATATTGCTTGGTACAAAATTACAAATGTGTGACATACATAATAAGCGAACTCATTACACAAAGTCGATATGCATATACTCCGATGGTCACGGGTACTGGCGGTGTTGATGCAGACCCTTCAGTCCTGTTAGCTTCCTCAAATCTCTGCACGTAGTTGCGATATTCAGATACTCCGACGGTCACTTGACCGAACTCGATCGTCTGTGTTCTCTGTGCTCCGGACTTAACGACAGTCCCATTCCCTGCTTCGGGAACAACTCTCTCAACAACTTCTTCAACAAACGCCTTAGCAATATACGGACCAGCGATAGGGGCTTGGCCTTGACCTCTAGCTAGTGGAGGTCCTTCTACACGTCCTTGTCCATGGACTGCAGGTGGAAGAGGTGATCGACCCCTTTCTCGCCCTATAGCAGAGGTAGCTCTAGTACTCGTCATCTGTTATAAGGATATATATATATATATATATATATATATATATATATATATATATATATATATATATATATATATAAGGCCACACTACAACTAAAGTAGAAATCCATGAAAAACATATAAAGGCCAATATCAAAGAAAACTAACTGCGGAGATCCGCGGAGGTAGTGGTAGTCGCCCGTACATCTATCCTAGACCGACAAGTTTAAAAACAAAAACCCCCTTTTGAAAACATAGACCCATTGCGGGTTATGTTTATTTATCTATTCGACCTTAGAAGATGATGAATGCAATTGTTGCCAACCTAGAGGTCTAATACCATATTGTAACACCCCAAGTTCAGGGAACTCGAAGCGTTACGGGTTAGGACCTCACAATGTGTCCCGACCCAAAGAGTAACAACGACAATCTCGAATCTTACAACATGGCACAAATAAATAAAAACCAAAACTTATAAAAACTAAAGGTTTAACAAAGGGAAGCGTAAAAGACTCATAGCAAATAACCAAATTTAAAAAAAATTAAAGTAGGAAAAATATGCTAGTCGGTACAAGCCACAATCTACATTAAAAGAAGTCAACTTTAGTACAACTAAATTTGGCAGCTTCTAGCACTTGAAAGGTGGTAAATCTTTACACTAATCTCAATAGGATCAAGAGAGTTGGAGAGAGAAATTTGACTCTATGTCCAACACCACCGGTACTTAGCAGTAGTGAGCTTGAAACTTGTATGGGATCAAATAACTTTGAAGATGTCTAGTCATGAAGTTGAGCTTGAAACTTGTATGGGATCAAATAACTTTGAAGATGTTTAGTCATGAAGTTTTAAGCCAAACTTTTGATGAGGGTCAAATGTAACACTTTTTAGACCTTAAATTCATTTATTTCATCTCTCTTTTACTCCCTCGTGCATCTTTATTTGTATGATAACGTTCACTTTGTATTTCGGTATCTACCTTCACTTTTATGTATTTCAGACATTTACATCATCAATTGTGCTAGAATTACATCCTTCCGGAAGTCAGATCTGAATTGAAGACTTCACAAGACCAAGGAACTACAACACGAGATGACATGGCCCGAGTAGCGATGATCCAAGATCGGATGTTGTCCATGTAGAGTCGCCAGAAGTCTTATGCGGATAAGAGGCGCATACCTTAGAGTTTAGAGTTGGAGCCTATGTATGGTTGAGAGTATCACCGACGCGAGACGTGATACATTTCAGCATTAAGGGGAAGTTGAGCCCCCGGTAAGTCGGACCTTTTGAGATCCTTGAGCGAGTTGGAGAGGTGACATACAGACTTGCGTTGCCACCGAGACTATAGGGTGTTCACCGGTCTTCCGTGTGTCTCAACTACGGGAGTACATACCAGACCTGAGACACATTTTGAGCCATGATGACCTAGTTTTTGAGCCAGACCACACGTTTGTAGAGCACCCGGTAGCTGTCCTGGAGTGTGGTACGAGATGCTTGGATCAAAGGACATACCTATGATGAGGCTATAATGGTCGAGACGAGGAGCCGATGAGGATACGTTGGAGACTGAGGATAGTATCATGAGGAACTATCCGGAGTTGTATGTAGAGGTAACTGCATCAGTAGGATCGATGGGTGAGTCTTCGTTCCTTCCTTGTTGAGATTATATAGATATGTGATGTTATGTGTGGTATGTGTCCCATAAGGGAATGTGATGTATGATTTGTTAGATCTTGATGTGTTAGCATGAGTAGTTTAGAAGGATCATGCCTTCTTGAGTTTTGGTGTGCATACCTCGGCATGTGGGACTGAGAGGATCAGCGTTGTTTAAGTTTTGGGACGAAACTTGTTTTTAGGGCATCTGATGTAACAACCGGAAAATTTGTTCCAGTTACCGACCCTTAGAACTTCTTTCGGGACCGCAAGAGCAGTGCCGAAAGGGAGTTCCCGCCCCCGCGGCCCTAGAGTCCCGCAGACGCAACAAGAATGATGTTGCCGCCGTCGCGGCAAGTCTTTGCCACGGGTGCGGTTTTGCAGCAAATTGTGAGAGATCTGCTTGTAACCTTTGTCCTTTTAGTTTCCTTTTTCGTTATATTCCATCTTTAGATCTCCTTAGGGTTATTTTAGAATCCATTTAACCTCCAACCGTTCTTTCTTTTTCCTTTTATGTAAGCATATCTTCTTCTTCCTTCTCCTCTATCCTAGAAAGTGTTCTTCCTCTTCATTCGTTTCCTCCAGTGAGCAATCTAGTGTTTCCGGCCTTCGTGTGACTGCATCCAAAGGAACAAGAGAGTGTCTTAGGGATCATCTGATTGTGGTAAGCAGATACTTCTTCTTCTTCCTCTCTTTCTATTTCTTCCTTTCTTGTCTTGGGTTCATCTGAGGCGTTTTCCATGTGTTCTTCATATGTGTGGTGTGTTCTGATGACATTTAGGAAGCAGTGAGTATCCTAAACTCGAAGGAGACAATCCATAGATGGATCGTGTAGTCGAAGGAAGTTCAGCGACAATTCTGGAGTTTGCCCGCACCCGCACCTGTGCATTCCCGCACCCGCACATTTCCATAGCCACCGCCCCCGCGGCTCTGTATCACCGCGGTCGCGGCGTCTCAGAGTCAATCACCGCGCCCACGCCTCTCTTTCCCCACGGTCGCGCCTTACCTTCAGCGGGTATCATTTTGTGGTATGTCATTTCCTCCCTTTCTTCCTTGTTGATCCTAGAGTTATATCATGCTAGTTTCGACCCTAGCAGAACTAGTGAGAATGCCAGTTAGTGGTTTGTGGTTTCATAGGTGTTATGTTAGTTGGATAATTATGTAAGGTTTGTGTTTGTAGTTGTTAATCTCTTGTGATCTTGAGAGTAGAATTTGGAGTATCCTAGCAATGCTTTATGATCTTTCAGAGATCATTGAGACTAGAAGTTGGAACCTTCTAGCATGACGGTATAGGACCTTGTAGAGATCAATGAGACTAGAAGTTGAGGATTTCTAACATATCGGATTGTTTCTGATTTGGATGCCTTGTCTGAGTAAGCATAGAGTACTTTCCAACGGGAAGTTGAGCATGATATTTGAGCTGGAATTATCTTTGAGACAAGTAAGTCACCTGGGCTTACTTAGCCGACTTATGTGTGTTAGCTTAGCTATGATAGTGGTGTGTGTTGCATGTTAATATTAAGAACATGCTAGGACGACCTTTTTTTGTTTTTGGCCCAAGTGTATGATAACCGGGTTGTGACAACTTGTCCAGTTCTACAAACTGGAAGGTTCTCTATGACTAGTCCAGGCATTTAAACATGAGATGCATCGGATCCAGTCCTGTTGGTATAAGGGGACAAAGACGAGTTTCGGGAGATTCTTGTGTCACAAAAGAAGTTGAATTAGTAAAGTGAATCACTAAGTGAAAGATAATAACCATCTTGAGTGTGAGCATGTTTATGTGTGTTTAATACGTGACATGTGTTTGTGATGTTATAGTTATTCGGATTCATAAAGTGTTAGCAAACGGTATTATCCGTTGTTGTAGATGCCTTGTGGGATAGAGATGTTGCCGAGTGATCTGGTCGGAGTGGTCAGCCAGGGGGTCCCGTACATATAGGACGGGATATGAGTTTTCATATTCTTGTTATTTTTTACCTAGTCATGTTAAAACTCGGCTGAGAGGTTGTTTCCTTTTGCATATGTTAAACCTTTTGTTATTTGATCTATTTGGAATTTTTTATTTATGTGTGTCTTGTAGTAAGATCCGGTGAAATTATTGTCAAGCTAAGGGTCAGGACCCATTGTGAGGTCCTAACCCGTAGCATCCTAAGTTCCTAGAATTTGGGGTGTTACAAGAAGGATCATGTTTATTAATTTAAAAATTGTTCAATTTGCCCGTTCACTTATCCAAATACTAACCATTAATTAAATCATTTTTTTTATAAGAAATAATCCGAAATTTTATAGGCCTAGTTTGTATCTCATATTCAAAAAAGATATGTTAGACAAATCTTCTCCGTCAAATATGAGTTCATAATTTAAATAATTATGTTGTATATATGTCGGTAGTGTAGAAAATAGTTATGATTTTTAGTTACCACTTAAAATAAAATATCATGTTAACATGATGGCAATCTAACCAAATAAATATTTGATTTCTTACCCTACCAAATAATTTTATTTAGACCATATCATTTTGTTATATGCGTGAGTGATTCTAGCCATTTTGATTTTCCTTATCAAAATTTATGTAATAACTAACTAATATATTTTATCGTCTCATCGCGTACTATTAACATCAAGGCCCTGTTCGGTAGAGATTATTGGGTAGATTATTGTAAAGCTTTGTAATTTTAAAAGCTATATGATGTTTGGTATAATTAATTTTAGATGAGAATAGATTTTTGAAGATCTTTTTATGAACCTTTTGGTGAGATTTGAAAAGTCTTTCTAAGATACCTTTTTGGATAGTTTATCAAAAAATTTAAAATTTTGCCCAATTTTCATCTTTAAAAATTTGTACATTTATGTTCTTTTTGACTTTTTAATAAATACACCGTATAAATTTATCCACAAATATACTTTTATCAAAAATCAATTAGATTATTTGTTAGATTTTTATATTCTCTCAGCCTTGTAAAAATCTATACCATTAACTACAATGTACCTCAAACACAATTGGTATATTTAGTTTATATATTCAACTTGCAAGTGTTCTCACTTTGATAGAGAATTCAAGGATTACGATGCTTTTCTTCTAGGTCCTACTGGTATATTTAGTTCTTTCAGGTTGATGTCATTCATCTGTCTTAATGTATAAAAATTGTCTCCTCCCATTTAAAATTTGAAACATACTTCTCCAACACTAATGTTTACAAAATGCCATTAAAATTTAAAAGTAGAAACCCGTGTCATTATTTCTGGAAAAGGAGATTACATAGACTAAGACATATTAGCAATATTCATATGAAAACCAATGGGAGGTGGGAAGAAGGTTGGAAGGAAGAAGAAGTCAAGAAGTCGTTTGCAAATTACATGACTTTCAACATTTCAAAGGAATTGAGTCGTAGGCTCAACTAAAAGAATGAATGCCTGATTTAAAATAAGTGTATGTCTATATTCCTAATTACGAATTCAATTTATGCCGGGAGACATGTACTTTAAAAAAATTTATCTAGAAATAAATTTATCTTTTAGGTTTTAGCCTTTAGGACAATAAATAAATTTAATTGTTAATACAACAAAACTTAATATTAACACAAACTAATAATCAAGACATGAAATAAA
Organism: Fagopyrum esculentum; assembly: GCA_033239045.1. Lineage (NCBI taxonomy): Eukaryota > Viridiplantae > Streptophyta > Magnoliopsida > Caryophyllales > Polygonaceae > Fagopyrum > Fagopyrum esculentum. The sequence continues at coordinate 149,178,516 of BSUD01000001.1, forward strand.
TGAATCTTAAGTTTTGTCTAGGAACATGTGTAAATTACAAAAAATTCCAACATAATCAAACATAGCTAATCAACATAATAATAAAGATGCAAAATCTTGAGTCTATACGTGGAAAGAATTCGCAGTCTAGTGTGAAAGTATATACAATTGTTAATTTCCAAGATTTAATAAGTAATGGTCTCATATTGTATCAAAAAAGTCCTACTCAATAAGATATACGCAAACCATCAACGTTTGTTTCAAAATTACGAACTACTACAAGCTCAACTTTTAACGCATAAAGTTAAAAGGGATCAAACGAGAAGAGAAAACTCTCATCATAATTACCCTATGTTTACTATAACTTCTCAAGAAGTATTAGAGAGGTATATAGGGAAGAGGTCTTGAAAATTGAAAGTTCTAAGAAGAGGCAAAGAGAACTAAAGTTTAGAAAATATGTGCAAAAATCCAGATTTTGAAAGATGATTTCCCTTACACCCATCATGTTAATTGGAAGTAAGACCACTTGGTGGAAGAGACCATACTAAATTACAAAGTTATTGTCCAAAGACTATATGCATTGCCTTCCATATTGAGATGTTAATGGTCAAACTATAGACCAACAACAAACGTTATGTGAGAGATAGTTTATGAACATATCCTTAGAACAATCAAATTAGCAAGATATGTTATATGGTGACAATTAAGATTTTTAATTCAAAGGTAAACCAAATCATAACTAAAAACACAAGAATTAAGTCTAGGTTGAATCAGTTGCGTAAACAATACACCTCAAACTCATTTCAAAACAAAAAGCCAAAAACTAAGTCTATGTCTCTCAAGAAAAACATGCAAGAAAAGAAGAGAGGGAAATCACAACATCTGAGAAAATCGTAGTCTAGGATTTTAGGAGGAATAAGTTCGAATTCGACTTGTGATTTATGGATAGAGAAACTACGACCGTGATTTTTATGAATTGAATATGTGGGGAGCCGTGATTTATTCTCTAAGACTTTGGAGAAAATTGAATTGGGTTGCGAGATACTTGACCAGGACTTGCTTGTAAATAAACCACAACAATGGTGATTTGCATTTAAAACATGACAAAGTTGTGGAACTTTCTACAAAACTTTGACATTTCATTAAAACAAACATTCTCGTGGTTGTAGTTAGAACCAAAAGACTCATCAATACTACTTTCGAAGCTCTTTGATCTACAATTCTTTTAGTCCTCATAAATGTTCAAACCCAATAGGAAGATGGTCGAGATATGGTATTTCTCAAGAAATAACAGTAATTCATGATCACCCGGCTCACCAAAGTCCATGATATGACCAAAAGAACCTTATGCAAAGTATCTACCAACACACATGAAGGGTGACATACATCTCTATTCTTGACATATGGAGCGAAATTTATGTAAAGATGTATAATCTCAATGCAAAATGAATGCAGATCTAAATGCATATCCTAAACTGATGCATGTCATTTGTTTACAATATTTTCCTTCTCGTTTGTGGTGGAAACTGATAAGCCGTTATTCCTCAACTTCGTTCCATAGAATGATCTAATTTATTTTATAAATTCAACTCGGTTATTTTTTTCTTATTACATGTTTGGGTCCTAGTATTTGTATTTACAAATTATGAGGAAAAAACTAAACTTTTAAAAATTCTTGTTCATTTATGAAATTAAGATTTTCTATGTTTTTTAATGATAGTGTAAAAAATCTTAAGAATTTTTTTTTGTACCCCTTAAGTTTGGACTTGTCCTCTTGGTATACACAAAGTTTTAAGTTTTCTCTTTGTACCCTCATGGTTTAATTTATTTCCTTCTTATACTCATTCTTAATATGTTTTACTAATTTTAATTATAAAAATAAAAAATCTGAAAATAAAAGTGGAAAACTAATTCTGAATAAAAAAAACTTAGTTTTTATTTTATGTTTTTAAATAAAAATTAAATTAAAACTAATTATATTCACGTTAAATTTTATACTAATTAACTTTATAAACTCTAAGTAATGGTAAATAATTTATTTTAATTAGATAAAATATAGAAAAGTAAACTATTTTATTTTTAAAAGTATTGTAACTTTTTATTAGATTTTCAAATTAAAATAAAATATAAAAATTAAAACTAAAACTAAATCGAAAAATTATTATTTCAAAAAATTATAAATATATTAATAAAATAAAAACTATTAAATATATTTCATTAAAAGTTTCCTCTTAGATTATAAAATAAAAAATTAGGTCAATATTTACGTTTTTATAGTTTATAAAATATATTTATAATTTATATCATTGTAATTTTATAAGGTATATATACACGAAGACAAAACCATATTATGGATGAAACAAAACAATATTATCATGACTGCAAATTAGAGCAGTTATACACACAAGGCAGAAAAGTGTGCGCAAAGAATCTCTACCTCGGTGATTTAAATCACCTCTAACAGTCTAATGAAATCATGTTTGAGTTGATGTTGTATGACAAGAACTTTTCCATAGGTCGTTTTTATCTTATCAAAATAAATTTCTAACTTAACACTAAAACAAGTATAATGGTTAAGCAAATGTCGAACGCAAGAGAGTTTGGTGATGTTTATATTAGATTCAATTATCGATTATATAGCAACGTAAGGGGGGGGGGGGGGGGGGGGG
>BSUD01000001.1:149181272-149214494 GCA_033239045.1 Fagopyrum esculentum
GGTGGGACTGAATTGATGCAAAACAAAGTAAGAAAACAAGTAAGAAGATGATTAAGATGATGATGAATGGACTACACTAGGTTGATTCTTAGCATGCAATACTACTTTGGTTGGTTCCAATTACAAGTTTTCAAGCAATGTTCCCATCTTGATCATATGTATGTGTTGAGTCAACCGGCATCAACACAACTTAACAAGTTTAGTGTTCCGTAAACCTACAAGAACAAATCACAAGTTAGCTTTCAAACAAAGACAAATGGATATAAAGAGAAGAGTAAAACCATTAATCTTTTCTTTATATTTGTATTCCTTTTCCCTTAAGTAATTACAACCAGTTTTTACCTAAAGGTTTCTACTAGATTAAAGACCCGAACCCGCTAATAATCCTAGTTCTTTACATGCATTTAGACACTAAGGTGATCAATCTTAAGTGAGAAGAAACATGCAATTAGATAAGTGAAGCTCAAGGAATACAAAACATACTGAATAAAACTTATATTAAAAAGGAATTACAACCAAAGCTGCAACGCAGCTTCAAAACAACCCAATCTAGCAAGGCAATTAGAAACTCATTACACAAAGGAAGCAAGAGAAAAGAGAGAATAAAATGGGGAAAAATGATGGATGATTCTAGCAATCAGCCATGGGTCTATTTATACTACAAATGGCACTAAATGAGAGTAAATGACCGGCCTAAATAACCACCTTTAATGTCATAAAGGTGGTGCAAACAGGCGGAGTAAAGTCTCTGTCGTACAACTGCAGGGGCGGCCTTCAGGACCGCAGGGGCGGTTTAGGCGAAAACGCTTGAAGTTCTTTGTGGCCGCAAGGGCGGCCTGACAATTTCGCAGGGACGGATCTTTAATGCTCTTCAAACGTCCGACTCTTCATCTTTCTGTCTCTTCTGATGTCGAGCCGCAGGGGCGGCCCAATGTCACCGCAGGGGCGGTGACACTGCTCCGCAGGGGCGGTGTGGCACCAGAGGCTTGTCTTCGTGGATGATCTTCAACTCCCAAGTGCCTGTAACTTCTCTTTTAGTTTCTTTTTGGTTTCTTCTTCTGGATTAAGAAGTTAGTGGCACAAAACGACTATAATGCAATAAAAAGACTCTAAAAACTAACCTAAATGATAGTGATTTCATCACCTATCAAACTCCCCCATACTTAGACCTTTTACTAGTCCCGAGTAAAACAAATGATAGCAGTTCAGACTCAAAGACCTCAGGAAACATGGGTGAAAGGCATAGATAATGGAGATAAAAGAAAAAAAACCAAGTAAGAAAGAAGGAAAAAGAGAGAAAGTGTGACAAAAAGGGTGAGAAAGCTACCTTCCTTATCGCTCCAAGAGTGACCTACCCGGACAACCTCCTTATGACTCCCTTTCTTATGCCGCCAAACGTTGGAAGGGAAACCTACACTCGGTGTCGCTCATTTTGCCAAGTCTCCCTTTCAGGTTTTCACCTTGTCACTCTTCTTCTTTTTATGGTGATCTCACAAATTCCTCACATCCCTCAAGTCCATTTTTGCACCAACCTAATGTTGGTCGGACTACCTTCTTTTTGCCTAAACCGCCCTTTCGGGTTTTCGGTTTATCCAAGGATTTTCATGTCTTTTTTCATTTACTTTGGCTTTTTTTCTTTTTCTGAATTTCAAACTGAATTACAAAACATGAAAACTCAAATCAAACATAACTCAACACAACACAAACAACCTATACATGCAAATGATATTCCCTTTCCCATACTTGAAGCACACTTTGCCCTCAAAGTGGAAAATGAAAGCAAAGATAAATGTGGAGAAGGGAAAAAGGATGATACCCACTAGTGGGATGGTCCGGCTGGACCATCCGGACCCTCCTCCGGGGGATATGGGAAATGGGTGAAAAAATGCTCCTGCCGACGGTAGATATCGTCAAGACGGTCCTACTGGGCGGTCAACCGGCCTCCAATGGTTGTCTCAAATTTGGCTTGCCAAGCCAACTGCTGATCCTCGAGCTACTGCTGCTGGGCCGCCTGCCAAGCGTTCTACCTCCGGTCAAAGTGGGAGGTCATGTTAGTGGCAAAACTGGACTGCCACGCCTGTTGCTGCTCAAGCATGGTCCGCTGGTACTCGGTCTGCTAGACCTGATGCTGAGTAGTCAAGGCCGCCATCTGAGCCTGAAGGCTCTCAAGTGCGGGACCATCATCTGGTGCTGTAGTGGGCATGTCCTCATCCTCCGGAATGGGCATGTGATCCTCATAAGGAGCCCGGCTAGGGCTTGTTGCGTGTCTCTCCACAATGGCCACCTGAGGCCATCTTGGTAAAAACGGATCCGCCGGGATGTACAACTCGGATAGCTCATCTCCAAAGGGAAGCGGCCGGGGAAGGTATGTGATATGACTCCCATTTGTAAATGAAAGCCAAAAAAGGTTCTCCTCGTCCCTCTTGAGAAGCTTGCACCTCCTAAGCATCCCCTCCGTGTAGAGTGGGGCCTCCAACCCATCCTCAAGGCCGGAAAGGTCCATCACCTTCTCGGCGATCAAAGAGATCACCCCACCGCCAACGATATCCCTTGGCTCGTTCTTCCTAATCCGCTTCAAAGGGGTAAGGAAGAGGTACGGCCAATCCGGCACCTTCTCGCTCATCAGAAGGCAGGCGTAGAGCAATGGAAGGTCCTTAAGAGCGACCTTGTTCTCCTCTTTGTGTCTATAGAAGACACTCATTATGATCATCGAGAGGAGTCTCAAGCAAGGGTGAGTGAGTTTATTGGAGTACTCACCCCCGGCATGAAACTCGGATCATGTGACGGCCTGCCAAAACTCACAAAGGTCGGGTGTCGGAACGGTCTCCCACCAATTTTCTGAGGGGTAGATCTCAGGGACTTAGGTGAAACTAAGCAAGTATAGGTCGTCAATGCAACTAATAACCACAAAAGCAATTAAAGCAATTGATAACACGATTTATGACTAGGGTTTAAACACTCATTTAGATAGTTTTTCCACTCATTCATGCATGGTTTAGCACTAGTTCACGACGTTTGCACTCAAATCATGTATTTTGTCGAGATAGACGTCTACGCGGACTTTTGCTTGCTTTGTAGGTATTTTGGGAGATTTAGGAGCTTAATCGATACATCCAAGGGTCGTTCCTCGAGATGACACACCTTCGGACTCATTGGAATGCAAGCTAAGGGCTAAGGAGGACTCAAGGAACCTTGTCAACACAAGCCATGCACCAAATCGTGGCTTAATGATCCAAAATAAGCTGAGGCGCAAAAACCACGGTCACTGGGACTTCCACGGCCGTGGAAATGGACCGTGGTTTTTGCCAAACGGTTGTGACAGTTGTGCCACGATTCTCATGGCCGACTCTTGCAAAGTTGTGTATAAAAAGTGGTCCTGCAAGGCTGAGAGTGGACATCAAATCTCATATCAAATTTCAGAATCAAAAATCCACACTCTCTACCACATTCTCAACAAGAAGATTCTCTCAATAGGAAACTTGGATGGGAGCAACTCTTGGAGGAGGAGAAAAGCTCCATTGAAGAAGAAGAGAAGAGCACAACACCATAGTTCTTGATAGATTTTTAGAAGTGAAGATTATCGGAATCATTTTCTAGGGTTGTAAGAATCGATTAAACCTTCTTTTGAAGGATTGTGAGTCTTTCTAAATCTCGTATTCAGCTTTATTTACTTTGATTCACTTGTTTATCTCTTCCTCTTCATTATCTTACAAATGGAAGCCATGATTTTATGTTTGATGATTTTGATTGTGATGATGAATGTTGTTGGCTAGGTAGAAGCGATTCTAGGGTAAGGAAAGGAGGGTTATGGCTGGGACTATGATAGGATGGACTTAGATTTGCCTTTGGATGATTCGTTTACTTGAACGGAGCCACTGTTGGAATCCACGGTTTGTTCTTGCCAGTCCACGGCCGTGGAAGTAGATGAACAGCCCGTGGTTTGCCTGATTCGTTTGATTTGATGAGTCTAAGTTCTAGAATGTTAGAATGTTGAAATCCTAGTGTTTGTTGAGTTAAATCTATCCTAGGATGACCTAGTGTTAGCAACTAAGCGTTAGAAGAGACCTACCCGGTGATTCTTGCTCTTAGATACCGAAGATGACAAACTCTAGGTAGTAGTGAGCCTCACAAGCCGCTATTGGACTAAGTGTGCTAGGATAGGAGTTTAGGACTTGTCTTTCCGAGACTTACCCGGTAAAGAGAGGTTAGATCCCTAGAATACTATCCGGTTTGTGTAGAATTCCTATCCTTAGGCTCTTTGAGACTTACCCGGTGATGAGACCTTAGGAACGGACTAGTGGATCATGAGACTTACCCGGTGATTGATCCCAATCTAGAAACACTTACTCCCAACATACTTTAGTAATCCAAGGAATGATTAGATAGCTTGAGTCCCATGCCATAACCGGAATTTCCAACCCCTAGAATCTGCCTTTTCTCTCTTTGATTACATACTTCGTGTTTGCTTTGTTTACTTGTGGTGTTAACTAGTTGATTGTTTATTTCGAATGATTTGTGATCCTTGATTGATCACCTAAAAACCAACCAAAAACATTGAGATTTTCATTTCTTTATTCCTTTCTCCTTTCTTAGCCTAGGCTTTCACTATCTTTAGTCACTAGTTGAATCAATCTCACCTAAGTCTTTGTGTTCGACCTCGGAATACTATCCCTACTACAAAACGTCCCGTACACTGCGGGTTCGCTAGGAGTTAGGAGAAAAATAACGAGTATAAATTTAAGGCTTATTGCGCATCTATTCCTAGACGTGACAAGTTTTTGGCGCCGTTGCCGGGGACTAGGTCTAGATTGAGTCACTATTTGTGATTGTTTATAGTGTAGGTCTTTCTTGTTGCTTTTGATCTCTTTTGGTTTGTGTCTTTGCTTTTCAGGACGTCTCTCACTTTTTTGGTGTATGCGAAGATCTCGTGACAAGGATTTAGCTCCATTCGATCCCGAACCGGAGAAAACCCTTAGATCTAGATCCAAGAGCATTCGAAAAGGAAAAGAGATTGCCGGAAGAGATCTCCAAGCTGAGTTGGATGAGGCTTTAGAGCAAATTAGGATAAGGGATGAAGCTTTGGAGAACGAAAGGAGACTTGCCAATGAGAGGCAAGAAGCAATTAGGAGGGAGATTGAAGAGATTAGGCAAGCTCTTGTGCGAAGAAAGCCTAACCCTCAAGATCCTCCACCTCCACCACCGGTACCGCAGCCGGCGGTACATGTTCGGGTTGTGCCCATTGCTATTGAAGAACCACAAACCTTAGGGCGACGTATGAATCCGGCACAAAGAGCACACCGTCCGGGTGTGAACTTAGGAGATCCCGCAACCCATAATTACGAGCTCCGCCCTCAAGTTCTACAAATGATCCGGCATAATCAATTTGGAGGGATGGAAGGAGAGTCTCCTCATCAACACTTGATGAACTATGAGATCTTGATGGAGACTCTTAGACCGCCTAGATTGGAGAGCAACAACCATAAGCTAAGGGCATTCTCCTTCTCACTTAAGGATAAAGCCTTGGCTTGGTATCAATCTATTCCACAAGGGCGAGTGAGTACTTGGGAGGAGATGACAACCGAGTTTTTGACTAAGTTCTTCCCACCTTCCAAGACTACCGAGTTAAGAGGGAAGATTAATGCCTTCGTGATGAAGGATAGAGAGAGTTTATTTAAGTCTTGGGAGAGGTTCAAAGACCTTCTCCTAGATTTTCCACACCATGGTATACCGAAAATTGAGCTATTGGAAATCTACTTCAAAGGACTTGATGAAGATAGCCAATTCAAGCTTCAATCTCTCTCCGGTGGGACTTTCATGGAAAAGCATGTGGATGAAGCGTGGGAGTTTATAGAGAAACAAGCTTTGGTGATTGAGAAGTACTCCCATAGGAAGAGTGATGGGAGGAAAGCGGGAGCATATGAGGTGAGTGAAGTCACCATGAGCAACTTCAAGCTTGATGCCATCAACAATGAGTTGAAATCTTTGAGGGAGTTGTGTGCTATAACTTTGAAGAATCAAGCAACCTCTCAAGTGCAAGTGCAAGCTAATTTGTCTTCCAAGGAGGAAGATGTGAATTACATGGGAAGGGGCAATTATAACAACTATCAAGGCCCAAGGAACTTCAACAACAACCGGCAATTCAACAATTACCGGCCAAACCACAACCATCCCGGGTTTTCCTATTTATAACCCGGATGGAGCCTTGAACCCTCCCGCTTCCACAAGCTCAGCTCCACCACCAAAAGCTTCACAAGAACCTCCACCCAGATTTACTCAACCTCCAAAGGATAGAACCGAGATGATGTTTGAGCAATTGCTTGGAAGGTTGAGTGCTCTTGAGAGCACGGTGACTTCCATTTCCAAGGCTCAAAAGGTGTTGGAAGCACAAGTGTTCCAAAAGGCGGGTGAAGCGCATAGAGATCCGGGAAAGCTTCCCGGAAGAGCCGAAGACAACCCAAGGGGCCAAGTGTTGGCCATCTCAACAAGGAGTGGGCTGAACATGAAGGATCCCTTGCCCAAGGACAATGCTAAGGGAAAGCAAGTAGTGGTAGAGGAAGAGACCTTGCAAGAGATGGAGGGAAGCACTTCACCAATATGGAGCACTTTTGGCTAAGTATGGGGTGACTCATAAGGTGGCAACACCTTACCACCCCCAAACTAGTGGCCAAGTGGAGATCTCCAACCGGGAGATAATCGGGTGTTTGTGCCTTGCCAAAGTCAAATAAACCGATAGTCCTAACAAGCTTTGGTATGTGTGCCCGGTGTGGATGCACCTCGAAAAATAAAAAAACCCGAGGACGGCTAATCACCAAGGTTTCGGCTTTTGTACACCAATGCCATTGTCTCAAAAATAAAGGCAAAGAAAGGAAAAATGAAGAAAAACATACACTTGTGGGAAGTTGATAAGAAGTGTGAAGTTGTGGTTGTTTAGTTCTTTCCCGGATTAGCATCACATAGCCTAGAAAAATTCCCACCTAATCGCAACGTTTCTTGGCCTTCTATTTCACAAGCCCTTATGACCTACTTGCATGTGTGTAAGACTTAGTGATCTAGATTGGATATGCTCATGATTATCTTGACCTCTTCATCTTTACATTTCATTTCGTGCTTTCGAGTTAAGTATAATTGTCTTTCCGTGCTTTCATTATTTCGATGCATGATCGCTTGTCCATTGCCATGAAACATGACTATGAAGGTGATCCAATAATAGAAGCTCAACTCCAAAAGATTTTGTTATTTTTTCTGCATGCATAAATCATGTCATCTCTTAGTCTATAGTTGGGGGAGTTGCTCGGGGACGAGCAAACCTTAAGTATGGGGTATTTTTGATAACACGATTTATGACTAGGGTTTAGACACTCATTTAGATAGTTTTTCCACTCATTCATGCATGGTTTAGCACTAGTTCACGACGTTTGCACTCAAATCATGTATTTTGTCGAGATAGACGTCTACGCAGACTTTTTCATGCTTTGTAGGTATTTTGGGAGATTTAGGAGCTTAATTGATACATCCAAGGGTCGTTCCTCGAGAAGACACACCTTCGGACTCATTGGAATGCAAGCTAAGGGCTAAGGAGGACTCATGGAACCTTGTCAACACAAGCCATGCACCAAATCATGGCTTAATGATCTAAAATAAGCTGAGGCGCAAAAACCACGGTCACTGGGACTTCCACGGCCGTGGAAATGGACCGTGGTTTTTTCCAAACGGTTGTGACAGCTGTGCCACGATTCTCATGGCCGACTCTTGCAAAGTTGTGTATAAAAAGTGGTCGTGCAAGGCTGAGAGGGGACATCAAATCTCATATCAAATTTCAGAATAAAAAATCCACACTCTCTACCACATTCTCAACAAGAAGATTCTCTCAATAGGAAGCTTGGATGGGAGCAACTCTTGGAGGAGGAGAAAAGCTCCATTGAAGAAGAAGAGAAGAGCACAACACCATAGTTCTTGATAGATTTTTAGAAGTGAAGATTATGGGAATCATTTTCTAGGGTTGTAAGAATCGATTAAACCTTCTTTTGAAGGATTGTGAGTCTTTCTAAATCTCGTATTCAGCTTTATTTACTTTGATTCACTTGTTTATCTCTTCCTCTTCATTATCTTACAAATGGATGCCATGATTTTATGTTTGATGATTTTGATTGTAATGATGAATGTTGTTGGCTAGGTAGAAGCGATTCTAGGGTAAGGAAAGGAGGGTTATGGCTGGGACTATGATAGGATGGACTTAGATTTGCCTTTGGATGATTCGTTTACTTGAACGGAGCCACTGTTGGAATCCACGGTTTGTTCTTGCCAGTCCACGGCCGTGGAAGTAGATGAACAGCCCGTGGTTTGCCTGATTCGTTTGATTTGATGAGTCTAAGTTCTAGAATGTTAGAATGTTGAAATCCTAGTGTTTGTTGAGTTAAATCTATCCTAGGATGACCTAGTGTTAGCAACTAAGCGTTAGAAGAGACCTACCCGGTGATTCTTGCTCTTAGATACCGAAGATGACAAACTCTAGGTAGTAGTGAGCCTCACAAGCCGCTATTGGACTAAGTGTGCTAGGATAGGAGTTTAGGACTTGTCTTTCCGAGACTTACCCGGTAAAGAGAGGTTAGATCCCTAGAATACTATCCGGTTTGTGTAGAATTCCTATCCTTAGGCTCTTTGAGACTTACCCGGTGATGAGACCTTAGGAACGGACTAGTGGATCATGAGACTTACCCGGTGATTGATCCCAATCTAGAAACACTTACTCCCAACATACTTTAGTAATCCAAGGAATGATTAGATAGCTTGAGTCCCATGCCATAACCGGAATTTCCAACCCCTAGAATCCGCCTTTTCTCTCTTTGATTACATACTTCGTGTTTGCTTTGTTTACTTGTGGTGTTAACTAGTTGATTGTTTATTTCGAATGATTTGTGATCCTTGATTGATCACCTAAAAACCAACCAAAAACATTGAGATTTTCATTTCTTTATTCCTTTCTCCTTTCTTAGCCTAGGCTTTCACTATCTTTAGTCACTAGTTGAATCAATCTCACCTAAGTCTTTGTGTTCGACCTCGGAATACTATCCCTACTACAAAACGTCCCGTACACTGCGGGTTCGCTAGGAGTTAGGAGAAAAATAACGAGTATAAATTTAAGGCTTATTGCGCATCTATTCCTAGACGTGACAAGTTTTTGGCGCCGTTGCCGGGGACTAGGTCTAGATTGAGTCACTATTTGTGATTGTTTATAGTGTAGGTCTTTCTTGTTGCTTTTGATCTCTTTTGGTTTGTGTCTTTGCTTTTCAGGACGTCTCTCACTTTTTTGGTGTATGCGAAGATCTCGTGACAAGGATTTAGCTCCATTCGATCCCGAACCGGAGAAAACCCTTAGATCTAGATCCAAGAGCATTCGAAAAGGAAAAGAGATTGCCGGAAGAGATCTCCAAGCTGAGTTGGATGAGGCTTTAGAGCAAATTAGGATAAGGGATGAAGCTTTGGAGAACGAAAGGAGACTTGCCAATGAGAGGCAAGAAGCAATTAGGAGGGAGATTGAAGAGATTAGGCAAGCTCTTGTGCGAAGAAAGCCTAACCCTCAAGATCCTCCACCTCCACCACCGGTACCGCAGCCGGCGGTACATGTTCGGGTTGTGCCCATTGCTATTGAAGAACCACAAACCTTAGGGCGACGTATGAATCCGGCACAAAGAGCACACCGTCCGGGTGTGAACTTAGGAGATCCCGCAACCCATAATTACGAGCTCCGCCCTCAAGTTCTACAAATGATCCGGCATAATCAATTTGGAGGGATGGAAGGAGAGTCTCCTCATCAACACTTGATGAACTATGAGATCTTGATGGAGACTCTTAGACCGCCTAGATTGGAGAGCAACAACCATAAGCTAAGGGCATTCTCCTTCTCACTTAAGGATAAAGCCTTGGCTTGGTATCAATCTATTCCACAAGGGCGAGTGAGTACTTGGGAGGAGATGACAACCGAGTTTTTGACTAAGTTCTTCCCACCTTCCAAGACTACCGAGTTAAGAGGGAAGATTAATGCCTTCGTGATGAAGGATAGAGAGAGTTTATTTAAGTCTTGGGAGAGGTTCAAAGACCTTCTCCTAGATTTTCCACACCATGGTATACCGAAAATTGAGCTATTGGAAATCTACTTCAAAGGACTTGATGAAGATAGCCAATTCAAGCTTCAATCTCTCTCCGGTGGGACTTTCATGGAAAAGCATGTGGATGAAGCGTGGGAGTTTATAGAGAAACAAGCTTTGGTGATTGAGAAGTACTCCCATAGGAAGAGTGATGGGAGGAAAGCGGGAGCATATGAGGTGAGTGAAGTCACCATGAGCAACTTCAAGCTTGATGCCATCAACAATGAGTTGAAATCTTTGAGGGAGTTGTGTGCTACAACTTTGAAGAATCAAGCAACCTCTCAAGTGCAAGTGCAAGCTAATTTGTCTTCCAAGGAGGAAGATGTGAATTACATGGGAAGGGGCAATTATAACAACTATCAAGGCCCAAGGAACTTCAACAACAACCGGCAATTCAACAATTACCGGCCAAACCACAACCATCCCGGGTTTTCCTATTTATAACCCGGATGGAGCCTTGAACCCTCCCGCTTCCACAAGCTCAGCTCCACCACCAAAAGCTTCACAAGAACCTCCACCCAGATTTACTCAACCTCCAAAGGATAGAACCGAGATGATGTTTGAGCAATTGCTTGGAAGGTTGAGTGCTCTTGAGAGCACGGTGACTTCCATTTCCAAGGCTCAAAAGGTGTTGGAAGCACAAGTGTTCCAAAAGGCGGGTGAAGCGCATAGAGATCCGGGAAAGCTTCCCGGAAGAGCCGAAGACAATCCAAGGGGCCAAGTGTTGGCCATCTCAACAAGGAGTGGGCTGAACATGAAGGATCCCTTGCCCAAGGACAATGCTAAGGGAAAGCAAGTAGTGGTAGAGGAAGAGACCTTGCAAGAGATGGAGGGAAGCACTTCACCAATAGGAACTTTGGAGCACTTTTGGCTAAGTATGGGGTGACTCATAAGGTGGCAACACCTTACCACCCCCAAACTAGTGGCCAAGTGGAGATCTCCAACCGGGAGATAATCGGGTGTTTGTGCCTTGCCAAAGTCAAATAAACCGATAGTCCTAACAAGCTTTGGTATGTGTGCCCGGTGTGGATGCACCTCGAAAAATAAAAAAACCCGAGGACGGCTAATCACCAAGGTTTCGGCTTTTGTACACCAATGCCATTGTCTCAAAAATAAAGGCAAAGAAAGTAAAAATGAAGAAAAACATACACTTGTGGGAAGTTGATAAGAAGTGTGAAGTTGTGGTTGTTTAGTTCCTTTCCCGGATTAGCATCACATAGCCTAGAAAAATTCCCACCTAATCGCAACGTTTCTTGGCCTTCTATTTCACAAGCCCTTATGACCTACTTGCATGTGTGTAAGACTTAGTGATCTAGATTGGATATGCTCATGATTATCTTGACCTCTTCATCTTTACATTTCATTTCGTGCTTTCGAGTTAAGTATAATTGTCTTTCCGTGCTTTCATTATTTCGATGCATGATCGCTTGTCCATTGCCATGAAACATGACTATGAAGGTGATCCAATACTAGAAGCTCAACTCCAAAAGATTTTGTTATTTTTTCTACATGCATAAATCATGTCATCTCTTAGTCTATAGTTGGGGGAGTTGCTCGGGGACGAGCAAACCTTAAGTATGGGGTATTTTTGATAACACGATTTATGACTAGGGTTTAGACACTCATTTAGATAGTTTTTCCACTCATTCATGCATGGTATAGCACTAGTTCACGACGTTTGCACTCAAATCATGTATTTTGTCGAGATAGACGTCTACGCGGACTTTTTCTTGCTTTGTAGGTATTTTGGGAGATTTAGGAGCTTAATTGATACATCCAAGGGTCGTTCCTCGAGAAGACACACCTTCGGACTCATTGGAATGCAAGCTAAGGGCTAAGGAGGACTCATGGAACCTTGTCAACACAAGCCATGCACCAAATCATGGCTTAATGATCTAAAATAAGCTGAGGCGCAAAAACCACGGTCACTGGGACTTCCACGGCCGTGGAAATGGACCGTGGTTTTTTCCAAACGGTTGTGACAGCTGTGCCACGATTCTCATGGCCGACTCTTGCAAAGTTGTGTATAAAAAGTGGTCGTGCAAGGCTGAGAGGGGACATCAAATCTCATATCAAATTTCAGAATAAAAAATCCACACTCTCTACCACATTCTCAACAAGAAGATTCTCTCAATAGGAAGCTTGGATGGGAGCAACTCTTGGAGGAGGAGAAAAGCTCCATTGAAGAAGAAGAGAAGAGCACAACACCATAGTTCTTGATAGATTTTTAGAAGTGAAGATTATCGGAATCATTTTCTAGGGTTGTAAGAATCGATTAAACCTTCTTTTGAAGGATTGTGAGTCTTTCTAAATCTCGTATTCAGCTTTATTTACTTTGATTCACTTGTTTATCTCTTCCTCTTCATTATCTTACAAATGGATGCCATGATTTTATGTTTGATGATTTTGATTGTGATGATGAATGTTGTTGGCTAGGTAGAAGCGATTCTAGGGTAAGGAAAGGAGGGTTATGGCTGGGACTATGATAGGATGGACTTAGATTTGCCTTTGGATGATTCGTTTACTTGAACGGAGCCACTGTTGGAATCCACGGTTTGTTCTTGCCAGTCCACAGCCGTGGAAGTAGATGAACAGCCTGTGGTTTGCCTGATTCGTTTGATTTGATGAGTCTAAGTTCTAGAATGTTAGAATGTTGAAATCCTAGTGTTTGTTGAGTTAAATCTATCCTAGGATGACCTAGTGTTAGCAACTAAGCGTTAGAAGAGACCTACCCGGTGATTCTTGCTCTTAGATACCGAAGATGACAAACTCTAGGTAGTAGTGAGCCTCACAAGCCGCTATTGGACTAAGTGTGCTAGGATAGGAGTTTAGGACTTGTCTTTCCGAGACTTACCCGGTAAAGAGAGGTTAGATCCCTAGAATACTATCCGGTTTGTGTAGAATTCCTATCCTTAGGCTCTTTGAGACTTACCCGGTGATGAGACCTTAGGAACGGACTAGTGGATCATGAGACTTACCCGGTGATTGATCCCAATCTAGAAACACTTACTCCCAACATACTTTAGTAATCCAAGGAATGATTAGATAGCTTGAGTCCCATGCCATAACCGGAATTTCCAACCCCTAGAATCCGCCTTTTCTCTCTTTGATTACATACTTCGTGTTTGCTTTGTTTACTTGTGGTGTTAACTAGTTGATTGTTTATTTCGAATGATTTGTGATCCTTGATTGATCACCTAAAAACCAACCAAAAACATTGAGATTTTCATTTCTTTATTCCTTTCTCCTTTCTTAGCCTAGGCTTTCACTATCTTTAGTCACTAGTTGAATCAATCTCACCTAAGTCTTTGTGTTCGACCTCGGAATACTATCCCTACTACAAAACGTCCCGTACACTGCGGGTTCGCTAGGAGTTAGGAGAAAAATAACGAGTATAAATTTAAGGCTTATTGCGCATCTATTCCTAGACGTGACAAGTTTTTGGCGCCGTTGCCGGGGACTAGGTCTAGATTGAGTCACTATTTGTGATTGTTTATAGTGTAGGTCTTTCTTGTTGCTTTTGATCTCTTTTGGTTTGTGTCTTTGCTTTTCAGGACGTCTCTCACTTTTTTGGTGTATGCGAAGATCTCGTGACAAGGATTTAGCTCCATTCGATCCCGAACCGGAGAAAACCCTTAGATCTAGATCCAAGAGCATTCGAAAAGGAAAAGAGATTGCCGGAAGAGATCTCCAAGCTGAGTTGGATGAGGCTTTAGAGCAAATTAGGATAAGGGATGAAGCTTTGGAGAATGAAAGGAGACTTGCCAATGAGAGGCAAGAAGCAATTAGGAGGGAGATTGAAGAGATTAGGCAAGCTCTTGTGCGAAGAAAGCCTAACCCTCAAGATCCTCCACCTCCACCACCGGTACCGCAGCCGGCGGTACATGTTCGGGTTGTGCCCATTGCTATTGAAGAACCACAAACCTTAGGGCGACGTATGAATCCGGCACAAAGAGCACACCGTCCGGGTGTGAACTTAGGAGATCCCGCAACCCATAATTACGAGCTCCGCCCTCAAGTTCTACAAATGATCCGGCATAATCAATTTGGAGGGATGGAAGGAGAGTCTCCTCATCAACACTTGATGAACTATGAGATCTTGATGGAGACTCTTAGACCGCCTAGATTGGAGAGCAACAACCATAAGCTAAGGGCATTCTCCTTCTCACTTAAGGATAAAGCCTTGGCTTGGTATCAATCTATTCCACAAGGGCGAGTGAGTACTTGGGAGGAGATGACAACCGAGTTTTTGACTAAGTTCTTCCCACCTTCCAAGACTACCGAGTTAAGAGGGAAGATTAATGCCTTCGTGATGAAGGATAGAGAGAGTTTATTTAAGTCTTGGGAGAGGTTCAAAGACCTTCTCCTAGATTTTCCACACCATGGTATACCGAAAATTGAGCTATTGGAAATCTACTTCAAAGGACTTGATGAAGATAGCCAATTCAAGCTTCAATCTCTCTCCGGTGGGACTTTCATGGAAAAGCATGTGGATGAAGCGTGGGAGTTTATAGAGAAACAAGCTTTGGTGATTGAGAAGTACTCCCATAGGAAGAGTGATGGGAGGAAAGCGGGAGCATATGAGGTGAGTGAAGTCACCATGAGCAACTTCAAGCTTGATGCCATCAACAATGAGTTGAAATCTTTGAGGGAGTTGTGTGCTATAACTTTGAAGAATCAAGCAACCTCTCAAGTGCAAGTGCAAGCTAATTTGTCTTCCAAGGAGGAAGATGTGAATTACATGGGAAGGGGCAATTATAACAACTATCAAGGCCCAAGGAACTTCAACAACAACCGGCAATTCAACAATTACCGGCCAAACCACAACCATCCCGGGTTTTCCTATTTATAACCCGGATGGAGCCTTGAACCCTCCCGCTTCCACAAGCTCAGCTCCACCACCAAAAGCTTCACAAGAACCTCCACCCAGATTTACTCAACCTCCAAAGGATAGAACCGAGATGATGTTTGAGCAATTGCTTGGAAGGTTGAGTGCTCTTGAGAGCACGGTGACTTCCATTTCCAAGGCTCAAAAGGTGTTGGAAGCACAAGTGTTCCAAAAGGCGGGTGAAGCGCATAGAGATCCGGGAAAGCTTCCCGGAAGAGCCGAAGACAACCCAAGGGGCCAAGTGTTGGCCATCTCAACAAGGAGTGGGCTGAACATGAAGGATCCCTTGCCCAAGGACAATGCTAAGGGAAAGCAAGTAGTGGTAGAGGAAGAGACCTTGCAAGAGATGGAGGGAAGCACTTCACCAATATGGAGCACTTTTGGCTAAGTATGGGGTGACTCATAAGGTGGCAACACCTTACCACCCCCAAACTAGTGGCCAAGTGGAGATCTCCAACCGGGAGATAATCGGGTGTTTGTGCCTTGCCAAAGTCAAATAAACCGATAGTCCTAACAAGCTTTGGTATGTGTGCCCGGTGTGGATGCACCTCGAAAAATAAAAAAACCCGAGGACGGCTAATCACCAAGGTTTCGGCTTTTGTACACCAATGCCATTGTCTCAAAAATAAAGGCAAAGAAAGGAAAAATGAAGAAAAACATACACTTGTGGGAAGTTGATAAGAAGTGTGAAGTTGTGGTTGTTTAGTTCTTTCCCGGATTAGCATCACATAGCCTAGAAAAATTCCCACCTAATCGCAACGTTTCTTGGCCTTCTATTTCACAAGCCCTTATGACCTACTTGCATGTGTGTAAGACTTAGTGATCTAGATTGGATATGCTCATGATTATCTTGACCTCTTCATCTTTACATTTCATTTCGTGCTTTCGAGTTAAGTATAATTGTCTTTCCGTGCTTTCATTATTTCGATGCATGATCGCTTGTCCATTGCCATGAAACATGACTATGAAGGTGATCCAATAATAGAAGCTCAACTCCAAAAGATTTTGTTATTTTTTCTGCATGCATAAATCATGTCATCTCTTAGTCTATAGTTGGGGGAGTTGCTCGGGGACGAGCAAACCTTAAGTATGGGGTATTTTTGATAACACGATTTATGACTAGGGTTTAGACACTCATTTAGATAGTTTTTCCACTCATTCATGCATGGTATAGCACTAGTTCACGACGTTTGCACTCAAATCATGTATTTTGTCGAGATAGACGTCTACGCGGACTTTTTCTTGCTTTGTAGGTATTTTGGGAGATTTAGGAGCTTAATTGATACATCCAAGGGTCGTTCCTCGAGAAGACACACCTTCGGACTCATTGGAATGCAAGCTAAGGGCTAAGGAGGACTCATGGAACCTTGTCAACACAAGCCATGCACCAAATCATGGCTTAATGATCTAAAATAAGCTGAGGCGCAAAAACCACGGTCACTGGGACTTCCACGGCCGTGGAAATGGACCGTGGTTTTTTCCAAACGGTTGTGACAGCTGTGCCACGATTCTCATGGCCGACTCTTGCAAAGTTGTGTATAAAAAGTGGTCGTGCAAGGCTGAGAGGGGACATCAAATCTCATATCAAATTTCAGAATAAAAAATCCACACTCTCTACCACATTCTCAACAAGAAGATTCTCTCAATAGGAAGCTTGGATGGGAGCAACTCTTGGAGGAGGAGAAAAGCTCCATTGAAGAAGAAGAGAAGAGCACAACACCATAGTTCTTGATAGATTTTTAGAAGTGAAGATTATCGGAATCATTTTCTAGGGTTGTAAGAATCGATTAAACCTTCTTTTGAAGGATTGTGAGTCTTTCTAAATCTCGTATTCAGCTTTATTTACTTTGATTCACTTGTTTATCTCTTCCTCTTCATTATCTTACAAATGGATGCCATGATTTTATGTTTGATGATTTTGATTGTGATGATGAATGTTGTTGGCTAGGTAGAAGCGATTCTAGGGTAAGGAAAGGAGGGTTATGGCTGGGACTATGATAGGATGGACTTAGATTTGCCTTTGGATGATTCGTTTACTTGAACGGAGCCACTGTTGGAATCCACGGTTTGTTCTTGCCAGTCCACGGCCGTGGAAGTAGATGAACAGCCCGTGGTTTGCCTGATTCGTTTGATTTGATGAGTCTAAGTTCTAGAATGTTAGAATGTTGAAATCCTAGTGTTTGTTGAGTTAAATCTATCCTAGGATGACCTAGTGTTAGCAACTAAGCGTTAGAAGAGACCTACCCGGTGATTCTTGCTCTTAGATACCGAAGATGACAAACTCTAGGTAGTAGTGAGCCTCACAAGCCGCTATTGGACTAAGTGTGCTAGGATAGGAGTTTAGGACTTGTCTTTCCGAGACTTACCCGGTAAAGAGAGGTTAGATCCCTAGAATACTATCCGGTTTGTGTAGAATTCCTATCCTTAGGCTCTTTGAGACTTACCCGGTGATGAGACCTTAGGAACGGACTAGTGGATCATGAGACTTACCCGGTGATTGATCCCAATCTAGAAACACTTACTCCCAACATACTTTAGTAATCCAAGGAATGATTAGATAGCTTGAGTCCCATGCCATAACCGGAATTTCCAACCCCTAGAATCCGCCTTTTCTCTCTTTGATTACATACTTCGTGTTTGCTTTGTTTACTTGTGGTGTTAACTAGTTGATTGTTTATTTCGAATGATTTGTGATCCTTGATTGATCACCTAAAAACCAACCAAAAACATTGAGATTTTCATTTCTTTATTCCTTTCTCCTTTCTTAGCCTAGGCTTTCACTATCTTTAGTCACTAGTTGAATCAATCTCACCTAAGTCTTTGTGTTCGACCTCGGAATACTATCCCTACTACAAAACGTCCCGTACACTGCGGGTTCGCTAGGAGTTAGGAGAAAAATAACGAGTATAAATTTAAGGCTTATTGCGCATCTATTCCTAGACGTGACAAGTTTTTGGCGCCGTTGCCGGGGACTAGGTCTAGATTGAGTCACTATTTGTGATTGTTTATAGTGTAGGTCTTTCTTGTTGCTTTTGATCTCTTTTGGTTTGTGTCTTTGCTTTTCAGGACGTCTCTCACTTTTTTGGTGTATGCGAAGATCTCGTGACAAGGATTTAGCTCCATTCGATCCCGAACCGGAGAAAACCCTTAGATCTAGATCCAAGAGCATTCGAAAAGGAAAAGAGATTGCCGGAAGAGATCTCCAAGCTGAGTTGGATGAGGCTTTAGAGCAAATTAGGATAAGGGATGAAGCTTTGGAGAACGAAAGGAGACTTGCCAATGAGAGGCAAGAAGCAATTAGGAGGGAGATTGAAGAGATTAGGCAAGCTCTTGTGCGAAGAAAGCCTAACCCTCAAGATCCTCCACCTCCACCACCGGTACCGCAGCCGGCGGTACATGTTCGGGTTGTGCCCATTGCTATTGAAGAACCACAAACCTTAGGGCGACGTATGAATCCGGCACAAAGAGCACACCGTCCGGGTGTGAACTTAGGAGATCCCGCAACCCATAATTACGAGCTCCGCCCTCAAGTTCTACAAATGATCCGGCATAATCAATTTGGAGGGATGGAAGGAGAGTCTCCTCATCAACACTTGATGAACTATGAGATCTTGATGGAGACTCTTAGACCGCCTAGATTGGAGAGCAACAACCATAAGCTAAGGGCATTCTCCTTCTCACTTAAGGATAAAGCCTTGGCTTGGTATCAATCTATTCCACAAGGGCGAGTGAGTACTTGGGAGGAGATGACAACCGAGTTTTTGACTAAGTTCTTCCCACCTTCCAAGACTACCGAGTTAAGAGGGAAGATTAATGCCTTCGTGATGAAGGATAGAGAGAGTTTGTTTAAGTCTTGGGAGAGGTTCAAAGACCTTCTCCTAGATTTTCCACACCATGGTATACCGAAAATTGAGCTATTGGAAATCTACTTCAAAGGACTTGATGAAGATAGCCAATTCAAGCTTCAATCTCTCTCCGGTGGGACTTTCATGGAAAAGCATGTGGATGAAGCGTGGGAGTTTATAGAGAAACAAGCTTTGGTGATTGAGAAGTACTCCCATAGGAAGAGTGATGGGAGGAAAGCGGGAGCATATGAGGTGAGTGAAGTCACCATGAGCAACTTCAAGCTTGATGCCATCAACAATGAGTTGAAATCTTTGAGGGAGTTGTGTGCTATAACTTTGAAGAATCAAGCAACCTCTCAAGTGCAAGTGCAAGCTAATTTGTCTTCCAAGGAGGAAGATGTGAATTACATGGGAAGGGGCAATTATAACAACTATCAAGGCCCAAGGAACTTCAACAACAACCGGCAATTCAACAATTACCGGCCAAACCACAACCATCCCGGGTTTTCCTATTTATAACCCGGATGGAGCCTTGAACCCTCCCGCTTCCACAAGCTCAGCTCCACCACCAAAGGCTTCACAAGAACCTCCACCCGGATTCACTCAACCTCCAAAGGATAGAACCGAGATGATGTTTGAGCAATTGCTTGGAAGGTTGAGTGGTCTTGAGAGCACGGTGACTTCCATTTCTAAGGCTCAAAAGGTGTTGGAAGCACAAGTGTTCCAAAAGGCGGGTGAAGCGCATAGAGATCCGGGAAAGCTTCCCGGAAGAGCCGAAGACAATCCAAGGGGCCAAGTGTTGGCCATCTCAACAAGGAGTGGGCTGAACATGAAGGATCCCTTGCCCAAGGACAATGCTAAGGGAAAGCAAGTAGTGGTAGAGGAAGAGACCTTGCAAGAAGATGAAGGGAAGCACTTCACCAATAGGAACTTTGGAGCACTTTTGGCTAAGTATGGGGTGACTCATAAGGTGGCAACACCTTACCACCCCCAAACTAGTGGCCAAGTGGAGATCTCCAACCGGGAGATAATCGGGTGTTTGTGCCTTGCCAAAGTCAAATAAACCGATAGTCCTAACAAGCTTTGGTATGTGTGCCCGGTGTGGATGCACCTCGAAAAATAAAAAAACCCGAGGACGGCTAATCACCAAGGTTTCGGCTTTTGTACACCAATGCCATTGTCTCAAAAATAAAGGCAAAGAAAGGAAAAATGAAGAAAAACATACACTTGTGGGAAGTTGATAAGAAGTGTGAAGTTGTGGTTGTTTAGTTCTTTCCCGGATTAGCATCACATAGCCTAGAAAAATTCCCACCTAATCGCAACGTTTCTTGGCCTTCTATTTCACAAGCCCTTATGACCTACTTGCATGTTTGTAAGACTTAGTAATCTAGATTAGATATACTCTTGATCTTCTTGACCTCTTCATCCTTACATTTCATTTCGTGCTTTCGAGTTAAGTATAATTGTCTTTCCGTGCTTTCATTATTTCGATGCATGATCGCTTGTCCATTGCCATGAAACATCACTATGAAGGTGATCCATCTTTAGAAGCACAATTCCAAAAAGATTTTGCCATTTTTCTGCATACATAAATCATGTCATCTCTTAGTCTATAGTTGGGGGAGTTGCTCGGGGACGAGCAAACCTTAAGTATGGGGTATTTTTGATAACACGATTTATGACTAGGGTTTAGACACTCATTTAGATAGTTTTTCCACTCATTCATGCATGGTTTAGCACTAGTTCACGACGTTTGCACTCAAATCATGTATTTTGTCGAGATAGACGTCTACGCAGACTTTTTCATGCTTTGTAGGTATTTTGGGAGATTTAGGAGCTTAATTGATACATCCAAGGGTCGTTCCTCGAGAAGACACACCTTCGGACTCATTGGAATGCAAGCTAAGGGCTAAGGAGGACTCATGGAACCTTGTCAACACAAGCCATGCACCAAATCATGGCTTAATGATCTAAAATAAGCTGAGGCGCAAAAACCACGGTCACTGGGACTTCCACGGCCGTGGAAATGGACCGTGGTTTTTTCCAAACGGTTGTGACAGCTGTGCCACGATTCTCATGGCCGACTCTTGCAAAGTTGTGTATAAAAAGTGGTCGTGCAAGGCTGAGAGGGGACATCAAATCTCATATCAAATTTCAGAATAAAAAATCCACACTCTCTACCACATTCTCAACAAGAAGATTCTCTCAATAGGAAGCTTGGATGGGAGCAACTCTTGGAGGAGGAGAAAAGCTCCATTGAAGAAGAAGAGAAGAGCACAACACCATAGTTCTTGATAGATTTTTAGAAGTGAAGATTATGGGAATCATTTTCTAGGGTTGTAAGAATCGATTAAACCTTCTTTTGAAGGATTGTGAGTCTTTCTAAATCTCGTATTCAGCTTTATTTACTTTGATTCACTTGTTTATCTCTTCCTCTTCATTATCTTACAAATGGATGCCATGATTTTATGTTTGATGATTTTGATTGTAATGATGAATGTTGTAGGCTAAATAGAAGCGATTCTAGGGTAAGGAAAGGATGGTTATGGCTGGGACTATGATAGGATGGACTTAGATTTGCCTTTGGATGATTCGTTTACTTGAATAGAGCCACTGTTGGAGTCCACGGTTTGTTCTTGCCAGTCCACGGCCGTGGAAGCAGATGAACAACCCGTGGTTTCCTGATTCGTTTGATTTGATGAGTCTAAGTTCTAGAATGTTAGAATGTTGAAACCCTAGAGTTTGTTGAGTTAATTCTATCCTAGGGTGACCTAGTGTTAGCAACTAAGAGTTAGAAGAGACCTACCCGGTGATTCTTGCTCTTAGATACCGAAGATGACAAACTCTAGGTAGTAGTGAGCCTCACAAGCCGCTATTGGACTAAGTGTGCTAGGATAGGTGTTTAGGACTTGCCTTTCCGAGACTTACCCGGTAAAGAGAGGTTAGATCCCTAGAATACTATCCGGTTTGTGTAGAATTCCTATCCTTACGCTCTTTGAGACTTACCTAGTGATAAGACCTTAGGAACGGACTAGTGGACCATGGACTTACCCGGTGATTGGCCCCAACCGGAATTGCCAACCCCTAGAATCCGCCTTTTCTCTCTTTGATTACATACTTTGTGTTTGCTTTGTTTACTTGTGGTGTTAACTAGTTGATCGTTTATTTCGCATGATTTGTGATCTTTGATTGATCACCTAAAAACCAACCAAAAACATTGAGATTTTCATTTCTTTATTCCTTTCTCTTTTCTTAGCCTAGGCTTTCACTATCCTTAGTCACTAATCGAATCAATCTCACCTAAGTCTTTGTGTTCAACCTCGGAATACTATCCCTACTACAAAAGTCCCGTACACTGCGGGTTCACTAGGAGTTAGGAGAAATATAACAAGTATAAATTTAAGGTTTATTGCGTGCACGTTCTTAGCGTGACAAGTTTTTGGCGCCGTTGCCGGGGACTAGGTCTAGATTGAGTCATTATTTGTGATTGTTTATAGTGTAGGTCTTTCTTGTTGCTTTTGATCTCTTTTGGGTTGTGTCTTTGCTTTTCAGGATAACTCTCACTTTTTAGGTGTATGCGAAGATCTCGTGGCAAGGATTTAGCTCCATTCGATCCCGAACCGGAGAAAACCCATTAGATCTAGATCCAAGAGCATTCGAAAAGGAAAAGAGATGGCCGGAAGAGACCTCCAAGCTGAGTTGGATGAGGCTTTAGAGCAAATTAGGATAAGGGATGAAGCTTTGGAGAATGAAAGGAGACTTGCCAATGAGAGGCAAGAAGAAATTAGGAGGGAGATTGAAGAGATTAGGCAAGCTCTTGTGCGAAGAGAGCCTAACCCTCAAGATCCTCCACCTCCACCACCGGTACCGCAGCCGGCGGTTAACGTTAGGGTTGTTCCCATTGCTATTGAAGAGCCACAAACCTTGGGAAGACGTATGGATCCGGCACAAAGAGCACACCGTCCGGGTGTGAACATAGGAGATCCCGCAACCCATAACTACGAGCTTCGCCCTCAAGTTCTACAAATGATCCGGCATAATCAATTTGGAGGGATGGAAGGAGAGTCCCCTCATCAACACTTGATGAACTATGAAATCTTGATGGAGACTCTTAGGCCGCCTAGATTGGAGAGCAACAACCATAAGCTAGGGCTTTTTCCTTCTCTCTTAAGGATAAAGCCTTGGCTTGGTATCAATCTATTCCACAAGGGCGAGTGAGTACTTGGGAGGAGATGACAACCGAGTTTTTGACTAAGTTCTTCCCACCTTCAAAGACTACCGAGTTAAGAGGGAAGATTAATGCCTTCGTGATGAAGGATAGAGAGAGTTTATTCAAGTCTTGGGAGAGGTTCAAAGACCTTCTCCTAGATTGTCCACACCATGGTATACCAAAAATTGAGCTATTGGAAATCTACTTCAAAGGACTTGATGAAGATAGCCAATTCAAGCTTCAATCTCTTTCCGGTGGGACTTTCATGGAAAAGCATGTGGATGAAGCTTGGGAGTTTATAGAGAAACAAGCTTTGGTGATTGAGAAGTACTCCCATAGGAAGAGTGATGGGAGGAAAGCGGGAGCATATGAGGTGAGTGAAGTCACCATGAGCAACTTCAAGCTTGATGCCATCAACAATGAGTTGAAATCTTTGAGGGAGTTGTGTGCTACAACTTTGAAGAATCAAGCAACCTCTCAAGTGCAAGTGCAAGCTAATTTGTCTTCCAAGGAGGAAGATGTGAATTACATGGGAAGGGGCAATTATAACAACTATCAAGGCCCAAGGAACTTCAACAACAACCGGCAATTCAACAATTACCGGCCTAACCACAACCATCCCGGGTTTTCCTATTTATAACCCGGATGGAGCCTTGAACCCTCCCGCTTCCACAAGCTCAGCTCCACCACCAAAAGCTTCACAAGAACCTCCACCCAGATTTACTCAACCTCCAAAGGATAGAACCGAGATGATGTTTGAGCAATTGCTTGGAAGGTTGAGTGCTCTTGAGAGCACGGTGACTTCCATTTCCAAGGCTCAAAAGGTGTTGGAAGCACAAGTGTTCCAAAAGGCGGGTGAAGCGCATAGAGATCCGGGAAAGCTTCCCGGAAGAGCCGAAGACAATCCAAGGGGCCAAGTGTTGGCCATCTCAACAAGGAGTGGGCTGAACATGAAGGATCCCTTGCCCAAGGACAATGCTAAGGGAAAGCAAGTAGTGGTAGAGGAAGAGACCTTGCAAGAAGATGAAGGGAAGCACTTCACCAATAGGAACTTTGGAGCACTTTTGGCTAAGTATGGGGTGACTCATAAGGTGGCAACACCTTACCACCCCCAAACTAGTGGCCAAGTGGAGATCTCCAACCGGGAGATAATCGGGTGTTTGTGCCTTGCCAAAGTCAAATAAACCGATAGTCCTAACAAGCTTTGGTATGTGTGCCCGGTGTGGATGCACCTCGAAAAATAAAAAAACCCGAGGACGGCTAATCACCAAGGTTTCGGCTTTTGTACACCAATGCCATTGTCTCAAAAATAAAGGCAAAGAAAGTAAAAATGAAGAAAAACATACACTTGTGGGAAGTTGATAAGAAGTGTGAAGTTGTGGTTGTTTAGTTCCTTTCCCGGATTAGCATCACATAGCCTAGAAAAATTCCCACCTAATCGCAACGTTTCTTGGCCTTCTATTTCACAAGCCCTTATGACCTACTTGCATGTGTGTAAGACTTAGTGATCTAGATTGGATATGCTCATGATTATCTTGACCTCTTCATCTTTACATTTCATTTCGTGCTTTCGAGTTAAGTATAATTGTCTTTCCGTGCTTTCATTATTTCGATGCATGATCGCTTGTCCATTGCCATGAAACATGACTATGAAGGTGATCCAATAATAGAAGCTCAACTCCAAAAGATTTTGTTATTTTTTCTGCATGCATAAATCATGTCATCTCTTAGTCTATAGTTGGGGGAGTTGCTCGGGGACGAGCAAACCTTAAGTATGGGGTATTTTTGATAACACGATTTATGACTAGGGTTTAGACACTCATTTAGATAGTTTTTCCACTCATTCATGCATGGTATAGCACTAGTTCACGACGTTTGCACTCAAATCATGTATTTTGTCGAGATAGACGTCTACGCGGACTTTTTCTTGCTTTGTAGGTATTTTGGGAGATTTAGGAGCTTAATTGATACATCCAAGGGTCGTTCCTCGAGAAGACACACCTTCGGACTCATTGGAATGCAAGCTAAGGGCTAAGGAGGACTCATGGAACCTTGTCAACACAAGCCATGCACCAAATCATGGCTTAATGATCTAAAATAAGCTGAGGCGCAAAAACCACGGTCACTGGGACTTCCACGGCCGTGGAAATGGACCGTGGTTTTTTCCAAACGGTTGTGACAGCTGTGCCACGATTCTCATGGCCGACTCTTGCAAAGTTGTGTATAAAAAGTGGTCGTGCAAGGCTGAGAGGGGACATCAAATCTCATATCAAATTTCAGAATAAAAAATCCACACTCTCTACCACATTCTCAACAAGAAGATTCTCTCAATAGGAAGCTTGGATGGGAGCAACTCTTGGAGGAGGAGAAAAGCTCCATTGAAGAAGAAGAGAAGAGCACAACACCATAGTTCTTGATAGATTTTTAGAAGTGAAGATTATCGGAATCATTTTCTAGGGTTGTAAGAATCGATTAAACCTTCTTTTGAAGGATTGTGAGTCTTTCTAAATCTCGTATTCAGCTTTATTTACTTTGATTCACTTGTTTATCTCTTCCTCTTCATTATCTTACAAATGGATGCCATGATTTTATGTTTGATGATTTTGATTGTGATGATGAATGTTGTTGGCTAGGTAGAAGCGATTCTAGGGTAAGGAAAGGAGGGTTATGGCTGGGACTATGATAGGATGGACTTAGATTTGCCTTTGGATGATTCGTTTACTTGAACGGAGCCACTGTTGGAATCCACGGTTTGTTCTTGCCAGTCCACGGCCGTGGAAGTAGATGAACAGCCCGTGGTTTGCCTGATTCGTTTGATTTGATGAGTCTAAGTTCTAGAATGTTAGAATGTTGAAATCCTAGTGTTTGTTGAGTTAAATCTATCCTAGGATGACCTAGTGTTAGCAACTAAGCGTTAGAAGAGACCTACCCGGTGATTCTTGCTCTTAGATACCGAAGATGACAAACTCTAGGTAGTAGTGAGCCTCACAAGCCGCTATTGGACTAAGTGTGCTAGGATAGGAGTTTAGGACTTGTCTTTCCGAGACTTACCCGGTAAAGAGAGGTTAGATCCCTAGAATACTATCCGGTTTGTGTAGAATTCCTATCCTTAGGCTCTTTGAGACTTACCCGGTGATGAGACCTTAGGAACGGACTAGTGGATCATGAGACTTACCCGGTGATTGATCCCAATCTAGAAACACTTACTCCCAACATACTTTAGTAATCCAAGGAATGATTAGATAGCTTGAGTCCCATGCCATAACCGGAATTTCCAACCCCTAGAATCCGCCTTTTCTCTCTTTGATTACATACTTCGTGTTTGCTTTGTTTACTTGTGGTGTTAACTAGTTGATTGTTTATTTCGAATGATTTGTGATCCTTGATTGATCACCTAAAAACCAACCAAAAACATTGAGATTTTCATTTCTTTATTCCTTTCTCCTTTCTTAGCCTAGGCTTTCACTATCTTTAGTCACTAGTTGAATCAATCTCACCTAAGTCTTTGTGTTCGACCTCGGAATACTATCCCTACTACAAAACGTCCCGTACACTGCGGGTTCGCTAGGAGTTAGGAGAAAAATAACGAGTATAAATTTAAGGCTTATTGCGCATCTATTCCTAGACGTGACAAGTTTTTGGCGCCGTTGCCGGGGACTAGGTCTAGATTGAGTCACTATTTGTGATTGTTTATAGTGTAGGTCTTTCTTGTTGCTTTTGATCTCTTTTGGTTTGTGTCTTTGCTTTTCAGGACGTCTCTCACTTTTTTGGTGTATGCGAAGATCTCGTGACAAGGATTTAGCTCCATTCGATCCCGAACCGGAGAAAACCCTTAGATCTAGATCCAAGAGCATTCGAAAAGGAAAAGAGATTGCCGGAAGAGATCTCCAAGCTGAGTTGGATGAGGCTTTAGAGCAAATTAGGATAAGGGATGAAGCTTTGGAGAACGAAAGGAGACTTGCCAATGAGAGGCAAGAAGCAATTAGGAGGGAGATTGAAGAGATTAGGCAAGCTCTTGTGCGAAGAAAGCCTAACCCTCAAGATCCTCCACCTCCACCACCGGTACCGCAGCCGGCGGTACATGTTCGGGTTGTGCCCATTGCTATTGAAGAACCACAAACCTTAGGGCGACGTATGAATCCGGCACAAAGAGCACACCGTCCGGGTGTGAACTTAGGAGATCCCGCAACCCATAATTACGAGCTCCGCCCTCAAGTTCTACAAATGATCCGGCATAATCAATTTGGAGGGATGGAAGGAGAGTCTCCTCATCAACACTTGATGAACTATGAGATCTTGATGGAGACTCTTAGACCGCCTAGATTGGAGAGCAACAACCATAAGCTAAGGGCATTCTCCTTCTCACTTAAGGATAAAGCCTTGGCTTGGTATCAATCTATTCCACAAGGGCGAGTGAGTACTTGGGAGGAGATGACAACCGAGTTTTTGACTAAGTTCTTCCCACCTTCCAAGACTACCGAGTTAAGAGGGAAGATTAATGCCTTCGTGATGAAGGATAGAGAGAGTTTATTTAAGTCTTGGGAGAGGTTCAAAGACCTTCTCCTAGATTTTCCACACCATGGTATACCGAAAATTGAGCTATTGGAAATCTACTTCAAAGGACTTGATGAAGATAGCCAATTCAAGCTTCAATCTCTCTCCGGTGGGACTTTCATGGAAAAGCATGTGGATGAAGCGTGGGAGTTTATAGAGAAACAAGCTTTGGTGATTGAGAAGTACTCCCATAGGAAGAGTGATGGGAGGAAAGCGGGAGCATATGAGGTGAGTGAAGTCACCATGAGCAACTTCAAGCTTGATGCCATCAACAATGAGTTGAAATCTTTGAGGGAGTTGTGTGCTATAACTTTGAAGAATCAAGCAACCTCTCAAGTGCAAGTGCAAGCTAATTTGTCTTCCAAGGAGGAAGATGTGAATTACATGGGAAGGGGCAATTATAACAACTATCAAGGCCCAAGGAACTTCAACAACAACCGGCAATTCAACAATTACCGGCCAAACCACAACCATCCCGGGTTTTCCTATTTATAACCCGGATGGAGCCTTGAACCCTCCCGCTTCCACAAGCTCAGCTCCACCACCAAAAGCTTCACAAGAACCTCCACCCAGATTTACTCAACCTCCAAAGGATAGAACCGAGATGATGTTTGAGCAATTGCTTGGAAGGTTGAGTGCTCTTGAGAGCACGGTGACTTCCATTTCCAAGGCTCAAAAGGTGTTGGAAGCACAAGTGTTCCAAAAGGCGGGTGAAGCGCATAGAGATCCGGGAAAGCTTCCCGGAAGAGCCGAAGACAACCCAAGGGGCCAAGTGTTGGCCATCTCAACAAGGAGTGGGCTGAACATGAAGGATCCCTTGCCCAAGGACAATGCTAAGGGAAAGCAAGTAGTGGTAGAGGAAGAGACCTTGCAAGAGATGGAGGGAAGCACTTCACCAATATGGAGCACTTTTGGCTAAGTATGGGGTGACTCATAAGGTGGCAACACCTTACCACCCCCAAACTAGTGGCCAAGTGGAGATCTCCAACCGGGAGATAATCGGGTGTTTGTGCCTTGCCAAAGTCAAATAAACCGATAGTCCTAACAAGCTTTGGTATGTGTGCCCGGTGTGGATGCACCTCGAAAAATAAAAAAACCCGAGGACGGCTAATCACCAAGGTTTCGGCTTTTGTACACCAATGCCATTGTCTCAAAAATAAAGGCAAAGAAAGGAAAAATGAAGAAAAACATACACTTGTGGGAAGTTGATAAGAAGTGTGAAGTTGTGGTTGTTTAGTTCTTTCCCGGATTAGCATCACATAGCCTAGAAAAATTCCCACCTAATCGCAACGTTTCTTGGCCTTCTATTTCACAAGCCCTTATGACCTACTTGCATGTGTGTAAGACTTAGTGATCTAGATTGGATATGCTCATGATTATCTTGACCTCTTCATCTTTACATTTCATTTCGTGCTTTCGAGTTAAGTATAATTGTCTTTCCGTGCTTTCATTATTTCGATGCATGATCGCTTGTCCATTGCCATGAAACATGACTATGAAGGTGATCCAATAATAGAAGCTCAACTCCAAAAGATTTTGTTATTTTTTCTGCATGCATAAATCATGTCATCTCTTAGTCTATAGTTGGGGGAGTTGCTCGGGGACGAGCAAACCTTAAGTATGGGGTATTTTTGATAACACGATTTATGACTAGGGTTTAGACACTCATTTAGATAGTTTTTCCACTCATTCATGCATGGTTTAGCACTAGTTCACGACGTTTGCACTCAAATCATGTATTTTGTCGAGATAGACGTCTACGCAGACTTTTTCATGCTTTGTAGGTATTTTGGGAGATTTAGGAGCTTAATTGATACATCCAAGGGTCGTTCCTCGAGAAGACACACCTTCGGACTCATTGGAATGCAAGCTAAGGGCTAAGGAGGACTCATGGAACCTTGTCAACACAAGCCATGCACCAAATCATGGCTTAATGATCTAAAATAAGCTGAGGCGCAAAAACCACGGTCACTGGGACTTCCACGGCCGTGGAAATGGACCGTGGTTTTTTCCAAACGGTTGTGACAGCTGTGCCACGATTCTCATGGCCGACTCTTGCAAAGTTGTGTATAAAAAGTGGTCGTGCAAGGCTGAGAGGGGACATCAAATCTCATATCAAATTTCAGAATAAAAAATCCACACTCTCTACCACATTCTCAACAAGAAGATTCTCTCAATAGGAAGCTTGGATGGGAGCAACTCTTGGAGGAGGAGAAAAGCTCCATTGAAGAAGAAGAGAAGAGCACAACACCATAGTTCTTGATAGATTTTTAGAAGTGAAGATTATGGGAATCATTTTCTAGGGTTGTAAGAATCGATTAAACCTTCTTTTGAAGGATTGTGAGTCTTTCTAAATCTCGTATTCAGCTTTATTTACTTTGATTCACTTGTTTATCTCTTCCTCTTCATTATCTTACAAATGGATGCCATGATTTTATGTTTGATGATTTTGATTGTAATGATGAATGTTGTTGGCTAGGTAGAAGCGATTCTAGGGTAAGGAAAGGAGGGTTATGGCTGGGACTATGATAGGATGGACTTAGATTTGCCTTTGGATGATTCGTTTACTTGAACGGAGCCACTGTTGGAATCCACGGTTTGTTCTTGCCAGTCCACGGCCGTGGAAGTAGATGAACAGCCCGTGGTTTGCCTGATTCGTTTGATTTGATGAGTCTAAGTTCTAGAATGTTAGAATGTTGAAATCCTAGTGTTTGTTGAGTTAAATCTATCCTAGGATGACCTAGTGTTAGCAACTAAGCGTTAGAAGAGACCTACCCGGTGATTCTTGCTCTTAGATACCGAAGATGACAAACTCTAGGTAGTAGTGAGCCTCACAAGCCGCTATTGGACTAAGTGTGCTAGGATAGGAGTTTAGGACTTGTCTTTCCGAGACTTACCCGGTAAAGAGAGGTTAGATCCCTAGAATACTATCCGGTTTGTGTAGAATTCCTATCCTTAGGCTCTTTGAGACTTACCCGGTGATGAGACCTTAGGAACGGACTAGTGGATCATGAGACTTACCCGGTGATTGATCCCAATCTAGAAACACTTACTCCCAACATACTTTAGTAATCCAAGGAATGATTAGATAGCTTGAGTCCCATGCCATAACCGGAATTTCCAACCCCTAGAATCCGCCTTTTCTCTCTTTGATTACATACTTCGTGTTTGCTTTGTTTACTTGTGGTGTTAACTAGTTGATTGTTTATTTCGAATGATTTGTGATCCTTGATTGATCACCTAAAAACCAACCAAAAACATTGAGATTTTCATTTCTTTATTCCTTTCTCCTTTCTTAGCCTAGGCTTTCACTATCTTTAGTCACTAGTTGAATCAATCTCACCTAAGTCTTTGTGTTCGACCTCGGAATACTATCCCTACTACAAAACGTCCCGTACACTGCGGGTTCGCTAGGAGTTAGGAGAAAAATAACGAGTATAAATTTAAGGCTTATTGCGCATCTATTCCTAGACGTGACAAGTTTTTGGCGCCGTTGCCGGGGACTAGGTCTAGATTGAGTCACTATTTGTGATTGTTTATAGTGTAGGTCTTTCTTGTTGCTTTTGATCTCTTTTGGTTTGTGTCTTTGCTTTTCAGGACGTCTCTCACTTTTTTGGTGTATGCGAAGATCTCGTGACAAGGATTTAGCTCCATTCGATCCCGAACCGGAGAAAACCCTTAGATCTAGATCCAAGAGCATTCGAAAAGGAAAAGAGATTGCCGGAAGAGATCTCCAAGCTGAGTTGGATGAGGCTTTAGAGCAAATTAGGATAAGGGATGAAGCTTTGGAGAACGAAAGGAGACTTGCCAATGAGAGGCAAGAAGCAATTAGGAGGGAGATTGAAGAGATTAGGCAAGCTCTTGTGCGAAGAAAGCCTAACCCTCAAGATCCTCCACCTCCACCACCGGTACCGCAGCCGGCGGTACATGTTCGGGTTGTGCCCATTGCTATTGAAGAACCACAAACCTTAGGGCGACGTATGAATCCGGCACAAAGAGCACACCGTCCGGGTGTGAACTTAGGAGATCCCGCAACCCATAATTACGAGCTCCGCCCTCAAGTTCTACAAATGATCCGGCATAATCAATTTGGAGGGATGGAAGGAGAGTCTCCTCATCAACACTTGATGAACTATGAGATCTTGATGGAGACTCTTAGACCGCCTAGATTGGAGAGCAACAACCATAAGCTAAGGGCATTCTCCTTCTCACTTAAGGATAAAGCCTTGGCTTGGTATCAATCTATTCCACAAGGGCGAGTGAGTACTTGGGAGGAGATGACAACCGAGTTTTTGACTAAGTTCTTCCCACCTTCCAAGACTACCGAGTTAAGAGGGAAGATTAATGCCTTCGTGATGAAGGATAGAGAGAGTTTATTTAAGTCTTGGGAGAGGTTCAAAGACCTTCTCCTAGATTTTCCACACCATGGTATACCGAAAATTGAGCTATTGGAAATCTACTTCAAAGGACTTGATGAAGATAGCCAATTCAAGCTTCAATCTCTCTCCGGTGGGACTTTCATGGAAAAGCATGTGGATGAAGCGTGGGAGTTTATAGAGAAACAAGCTTTGGTGATTGAGAAGTACTCCCATAGGAAGAGTGATGGGAGGAAAGCGGGAGCATATGAGGTGAGTGAAGTCACCATGAGCAACTTCAAGCTTGATGCCATCAACAATGAGTTGAAATCTTTGAGGGAGTTGTGTGCTACAACTTTGAAGAATCAAGCAACCTCTCAAGTGCAAGTGCAAGCTAATTTGTCTTCCAAGGAGGAAGATGTGAATTACATGGGAAGGGGCAATTATAACAACTATCAAGGCCCAAGGAACTTCAACAACAACCGGCAATTCAACAATTACCGGCCAAACCACAACCATCCCGGGTTTTCCTATTTATAACCCGGATGGAGCCTTGAACCCTCCCGCTTCCACAAGCTCAGCTCCACCACCAAAAGCTTCACAAGAACCTCCACCCAGATTTACTCAACCTCCAAAGGATAGAACCGAGATGATGTTTGAGCAATTGCTTGGAAGGTTGAGTGCTCTTGAGAGCACGGTGACTTCCATTTCCAAGGCTCAAAAGGTGTTGGAAGCACAAGTGTTCCAAAAGGCGGGTGAAGCGCATAGAGATCCGGGAAAGCTTCCCGGAAGAGCCGAAGACAATCCAAGGGGCCAAGTGTTGGCCATCTCAACAAGGAGTGGGCTGAACATGAAGGATCCCTTGCCCAAGGACAATGCTAAGGGAAAGCAAGTAGTGGTAGAGGAAGAGACCTTGCAAGAAGATGAAGGGAAGCACTTCACCAATAGGAACTTTGGAGCACTTTTGGCTAAGTATGGGGTGACTCATAAGGTGGCAACACCTTACCACCCCCAAACTAGTGGCCAAGTGGAGATCTCCAACCGGGAGATAATCGGGTGTTTGTGCCTTGCCAAAGTCAAATAAACCGATAGTCCTAACAAGCTTTGGTATGTGTGCCCGGTGTGGATGCACCTCGAAAAATAAAAAAACCCGAGGACGGCTAATCACCAAGGTTTCGGCTTTTGTACACCAATGCCATTGTCTCAAAAATAAAGGCAAAGAAAG
>BSUD01000001.1:149214504-149234034 GCA_033239045.1 Fagopyrum esculentum
GCCTTTTCTCTCTTTGATTACATACTTCGTGTTTGCTTTGTTTACTTGTGGTGTTAACTAGTTGATTGTTTATTTCGAATGATTTGTGATCCTTGATTGATCACCTAAAAACCAACCAAAAACATTGAGATTTTCATTTCTTTATTCCTTTCTCCTTTCTTAGCCTAGGCTTTCACTATCTTTAGTCACTAGTTGAATCAATCTCACCTAAGTCTTTGTGTTCGACCTCGGAATACTATCCCTACTACAAAACGTCCCGTACACTGCGGGTTCGCTAGGAGTTAGGAGAAAAATAACGAGTATAAATTTAAGGCTTATTGCGCATCTATTCCTAGACGTGACAAGTTTTTGGCGCCGTTGCCGGGGACTAGGTCTAGATTGAGTCACTATTTGTGATTGTTTATAGTGTAGGTCTTTCTTGTTGCTTTTGATCTCTTTTGGTTTGTGTCTTTGCTTTTCAGGACGTCTCTCACTTTTTTGGTGTATGCGAAGATCTCGTGACAAGGATTTAGCTCCATTCGATCCCGAACCGGAGAAAACCCTTAGATCTAGATCCAAGAGCATTCGAAAAGGAAAAGAGATTGCCGGAAGAGATCTCCAAGCTGAGTTGGATGAGGCTTTAGAGCAAATTAGGATAAGGGATGAAGCTTTGGAGAACGAAAGGAGACTTGCCAATGAGAGGCAAGAAGCAATTAGGAGGGAGATTGAAGAGATTAGGCAAGCTCTTGTGCGAAGAAAGCCTAACCCTCAAGATCCTCCACCTCCACCACCGGTACCGCAGCCGGCGGTACATGTTCGGGTTGTGCCCATTGCTATTGAAGAACCACAAACCTTAGGGCGACGTATGAATCCGGCACAAAGAGCACACCGTCCGGGTGTGAACTTAGGAGATCCCGCAACCCATAATTACGAGCTCCGCCCTCAAGTTCTACAAATGATCCGGCATAATCAATTTGGAGGGATGGAAGGAGAGTCTCCTCATCAACACTTGATGAACTATGAGATCTTGATGGAGACTCTTAGACCGCCTAGATTGGAGAGCAACAACCATAAGCTAAGGGCATTCTCCTTCTCACTTAAGGATAAAGCCTTGGCTTGGTATCAATCTATTCCACAAGGGCGAGTGAGTACTTGGGAGGAGATGACAACCGAGTTTTTGACTAAGTTCTTCCCACCTTCCAAGACTACCGAGTTAAGAGGGAAGATTAATGCCTTCGTGATGAAGGATAGAGAGAGTTTATTTAAGTCTTGGGAGAGGTTCAAAGACCTTCTCCTAGATTTTCCACACCATGGTATACCGAAAATTGAGCTATTGGAAATCTACTTCAAAGGACTTGATGAAGATAGCCAATTCAAGCTTCAATCTCTCTCCGGTGGGACTTTCATGGAAAAGCATGTGGATGAAGCGTGGGAGTTTATAGAGAAACAAGCTTTGGTGATTGAGAAGTACTCCCATAGGAAGAGTGATGGGAGGAAAGCGGGAGCATATGAGGTGAGTGAAGTCACCATGAGCAACTTCAAGCTTGATGCCATCAACAATGAGTTGAAATCTTTGAGGGAGTTGTGTGCTACAACTTTGAAGAATCAAGCAACCTCTCAAGTGCAAGTGCAAGCTAATTTGTCTTCCAAGGAGGAAGATGTGAATTACATGGGAAGGGGCAATTATAACAACTATCAAGGCCCAAGGAACTTCAACAACAACCGGCAATTCAACAATTACCGGCCAAACCACAACCATCCCGGGTTTTCCTATTTATAACCCGGATGGAGCCTTGAACCCTCCCGCTTCCACAAGCTCAGCTCCACCACCAAAAGCTTCACAAGAACCTCCACCCAGATTTACTCAACCTCCAAAGGATAGAACCGAGATGATGTTTGAGCAATTGCTTGGAAGGTTGAGTGCTCTTGAGAGCACGGTGACTTCCATTTCCAAGGCTCAAAAGGTGTTGGAAGCACAAGTGTTCCAAAAGGCGGGTGAAGCGCATAGAGATCCGGGAAAGCTTCCCGGAAGAGCCGAAGACAATCCAAGGGGCCAAGTGTTGGCCATCTCAACAAGGAGTGGGCTGAACATGAAGGATCCCTTGCCCAAGGACAATGCTAAGGGAAAGCAAGTAGTGGTAGAGGAAGAGACCTTGCAAGAAGATGAAGGGAAGCACTTCACCAATAGGAACTTTGGAGCACTTTTGGCTAAGTATGGGGTGACTCATAAGGTGGCAACACCTTACCACCCCCAAACTAGTGGCCAAGTGGAGATCTCCAACCGGGAGATAATCGGGTGTTTGTGCCTTGCCAAAGTCAAATAAACCGATAGTCCTAACAAGCTTTGGTATGTGTGCCCGGTGTGGATGCACCTCGAAAAATAAAAAAACCCGAGGACGGCTAATCACCAAGGTTTCGGCTTTTGTACACCA
Organism: Fagopyrum esculentum; assembly: GCA_033239045.1. Taxonomy (NCBI): domain Eukaryota; kingdom Viridiplantae; phylum Streptophyta; class Magnoliopsida; order Caryophyllales; family Polygonaceae; genus Fagopyrum; species Fagopyrum esculentum. Next base: position 149,216,916 of record BSUD01000001.1, read on the forward strand.
ATGCCATTGTCTCAAAAATAAAGGCAAAGAAAGTAAAAATGAAGAAAAACATACACTTGTGGGAAGTTGATAAGAAGTGTGAAGTTGTGGTTGTTTAGTTCCTTTCCCGGATTAGCATCACATAGCCTAGAAAAATTCCCACCTAATCGCAACGTTTCTTGGCCTTCTATTTCACAAGCCCTTATGACCTACTTGCATGTGTGTAAGACTTAGTGATCTAGATTGGATATGCTCATGATTATCTTGACCTCTTCATCTTTACATTTCATTTCGTGCTTTCGAGTTAAGTATAATTGTCTTTCCGTGCTTTCATTATTTCGATGCATGATCGCTTGTCCATTGCCATGAAACATGACTATGAAGGTGATCCAATACTAGAAGCTCAACTCCAAAAGATTTTGTTATTTTTTCTACATGCATAAATCATGTCATCTCTTAGTCTATAGTTGGGGGAGTTGCTCGGGGACGAGCAAACCTTAAGTATGGGGTATTTTTGATAACACGATTTATGACTAGGGTTTAGACACTCATTTAGATAGTTTTTCCACTCATTCATGCATGGTATAGCACTAGTTCACGACGTTTGCACTCAAATCATGTATTTTGTCGAGATAGACGTCTACGCGGACTTTTTCTTGCTTTGTAGGTATTTTGGGAGATTTAGGAGCTTAATTGATACATCCAAGGGTCGTTCCTCGAGAAGACACACCTTCGGACTCATTGGAATGCAAGCTAAGGGCTAAGGAGGACTCATGGAACCTTGTCAACATAAGCCATGCACCAAATCATGGCTTAATGATCTAAAATAAGCTGAGGCGCAAAAACCACGGTCACTGGGACTTCCACGGCCGTGGAAATGGACCGTGGTTTTTGCCAAACGGTTGTGACAGCTGTGCCACGATTCTCATGGCCGACTCTTGCAAAGTTGTGTATAAAAAGTGGTCGTGCAAGGTTGAGAGGGGACATCAAATCTCATATCAAATTTCAGAATAAAAAATCCACACTCTCTACCACATTCTCAACAAGAAGATTCTCTCAATAGGAAGCTTGGATGGGAGCAACTCTTGGAGGAGGAGAAAAGCTCCATTGAAGAAGAAGAGAAGAGCACAACACCATAGTTCTTGATAGATTTTTAGAAGTGAAGATTATCGGAATCATTTTCTAGGGTTGTAAGAATCGATTAAACCTTCTTTTGAAGGATTGTGAGTCTTTCTAAATCTCGTATTCAGCTTTATTTACTTTGATTCACTTGTTTATCTCTTCCTCTTCATTATCTTACAAATGGATGCCATGATTTTATGTTTGATGATTTTGATTGTGATGATGAATGTTGTTGGCTAGGTAGAAGCGATTCTAGGGTAAGGAAAGGAGGGTTATGGCTGGGACTATGATAGGATGGACTTAGATTTGCCTTTGGATGATTCGTTTACTTGAACGGAGCCACTGTTGGAATCCACGGTTTGTTCTTGCCAGTCCACAGCCGTGGAAGTAGATGAACAGCCTGTGGTTTGCCTGATTCGTTTGATTTGATGAGTCTAAGTTCTAGAATGTTAGAATGTTGAAATCCTAGTGTTTGTTGAGTTAAATCTATCCTAGGATGACCTAGTGTTAGCAACTAAGCGTTAGAAGAGACCTACCCGGTGATTCTTGCTCTTAGGTACCGAAGATGACAAACTCTAGGTAGTAGTGAGCCTCACAAGCCGCTATTGGACTAAGTGTGCTAGGATAGGAGTTTAGGACTTGCCTTTCCGAGACTTACCCGGTAAAGAGAGGTTAGATCCCTAGAATACTATCCGGTTTGTGTAGAATTCCTATCCTTAGGCTCTTTGAGACTTACCCGGTGATGAGACCTTAGGAACGGACTAGTGGATCATGAGACTTACCCGGTGATTGATCCCAATCTAGAAACACTTACTCCCAACATACTTTAGTAATCCAAGGAATGATTAGATAGCTTGAGTCCCATGCCATAACCGGAATTTCCAACCCCTAGAATCCGCCTTTTCTCTCTTTGATTACATACTTCGTGTTTGCTTTGTTTACTTGTGGTGTTAACTAGTTGATTGTTTATTTCGAATGATTTGTGATCCTTGATTGATCACCTAAAAACCAACCAAAAACATTGAGATTTTCATTTCTTTATTCCTTTCTCCTTTCTTAGCCTAGGCTTTCACTATCTTTAGTCACTAGTTGAATCAATCTCACCTAAGTCTTTGTGTTCGACCTCGGAATACTATCCCTACTACAAAACGTCCCGTACATTGCGGGTTCGCTAGGAGTTAGGAGAAATATAATGAGTACAAATTTAAGGCTTATTGCGCATCTATTCCTAGACGTGACAGCAATCAAAGATGATAATAAGGTCAATTAAAGGAAATATGCAAATTCTAGGGATTAAAGCATCTAGTTGTGGTTCCGACTCAAGATCTCAAGATAAAGCGAACAAAGCTGAGATTTTGCAAAGGGAAGGTGTTTCTAAGTGGGAATAAATCTCAAACCAACACACCAACTATCCCAAACCAAAGCTCCTATTACCGGGTAAGTCTCAAGGTACTAAGGAAAGGAACTATAATCTCAAACCAACACACCAACTAAGGGAATAAAATCAACCTTTACCGGGTAAGTCTCAGGCTAACTCACAAAGATGGGATGAAGGCACACTCAAACCCAAATAAAGGATAAACCTTTATTACCTACACTTATGATCTTGGGTAAACCAACAAAGGAATCACCGGGTAAGTCTCATCCTAGGCTTGCATTGAACCAGGAAAGGTGTAATAAGAATAGGATTTGGCAAACTCTAACACTTAACTCTCAGTTTCGGATCAAAAAAGGTCACCTCGGTCAGTCAAGTTCCACCCCCGCCGAGATGTTCATCGACTGAGCGAGGTACTCTAGGGTTAAGGTTAAAGACTCGAGCTTTCAAGGTCCTACTGGGATTAAGATCATTCTATCATCGTCTTTCCCACAACTTTCAGCCAATCACCCTAGAATCGCACAAGGAAATTAGCCACTCATCATCATGAAAGCAATAAAAAAAATATATGAGAAGGGAATGAATATTTGAACACAAAAACCTTAAGAACAAGGCTTCAATAACTTAATCTAAGAAAATCTTACAAATTCCCTCAAAAGCTATCGCAAAGCTATGAACTTCCTTCCTTCAATCTTCAATCTTCAATCCTTTCTTCCTTTGAACTTCCAGAAAATCCCTTTATTGCAGTGGGTAGAATATTGTTGATCCAAAGATCCAAGATAGAAGATGGCTGAATTGTGGAAATCCAACCCTTTATATAGGAGAATTATCTTCCAAAGATAATAATATCTTAAAAAGATAATTTCCTATAAAATATATCCATATCTCTAAAATAGATCTCCTAAATATATGATCTTCCTTCCAGAAATCCAGCCTAAAAATATAAGATATCTTCTTTCCATAATTAAAAGATCTCAGCCAAAAGATATGATCTCGCCACGCCAGGGTGTTCGCCTCGGTCGGGACACTCCTCAAGATCACCTCGGTCGAGGTGATACTGTAGCTGACCGAGGTGATTCTCAACTGAATGTGAAATCTCTTAAATCTGGTACAAAGTAAATCTTCTTCGTTAATTCCATGCTTCCTGAGTTCTTCCTTAAGCTCCTGAATGTAGCTGATATGACTCCTTTGCATCCTTAGCTCCATTTCGATCCAAATGTGCCATTTTACCTACGATTACAACGAAACTTGGTGTAGACCTTGATTCCCGTAAAGGTAGATGAAACAACAATATAATCACATAATATACATTCAAACATGTAGATTATTGAAGATAAAATGTCTAAACAAGTCCCAAAATATAGACTATAATACATGCTATCACCCAGTGCCGGGGGCGGCGCTGGGCAATAGTGTCACCGCAGGGACGGGGACAATGGGCCCCAGGGGCGGTTTCCTTGACAGAAGCTCCTCTTCTTATTCCTTCGGGTTGCCTCCCGAGCAGCGCCTTTGTTTTACGTCGTTGGCTCAACATAGGGACCCTACTTCTCTGCTTGAGCCTCCTCCAGTACCATCTCATCAATGGGGTCGTTCTTCACTCCTTCAAGGTAAGGCTTGAGCCTTTGCCCGTTGACTTTGAAAACCTTGTGCGTTTGCGCATATAGATCCACATCGCCATGAGGGTACACTTCAGCTATCACGAACGGACCTGTCCACCTTGAACGTAACTTACCTGCAAAAAGCTTCAAACGTGATTGAAAGAGAAGGACTTTGTTACCTACCTTGAAGTCTTTCCGGAGGATGTTTCGGTCATGCCACGCTTTGGTCTTTTCTTTGTATGATGTGGCATGGTCATATGCATCTAGTCTCAATTCCTCCAGCTCTTGTAGTTGGAGCTTCCGGAACTCTTCTACCTCCTCTACATTCATGTTGCACTTCTTCACTGTCCACCCAACCTTGTGCTCAAGCTCCACCGGAAGGTGGCAAGCTTTTCAGAACACAAGCCGGAATTGAGACATCCCTATAGGAGTCTTGTAAGTTGTCTGGTATGCCTATAGAGCGTCGTTTAGTCTCAAGCTCCAATCCTTTCTTCCGGGAGAAACCGTCTTTTCAAGGATGATTTTGATTTCCCGATTGGACACCTCCGCTTGGCCATTTGTTTGATCATGGTAAGCTGTTGACACTCGTTGGTGAACGTGGTACTTCTTAAGGAGAGCGGTGATCGTCTTGTTGCAAAAATGGGTGCCCCTATCACTTATCAAGGCTTTCGAGATTCCAAATCTTGCAAAAATATTATCCTTAAGAAAAGCTGCAACCACTTTAGAATCATCAGTTTTGGTGGCATTTGCTTCCACCCACTTGGAAACATAGTCCACCGCAAGTAATATATATGTGTGTCCAAAAGAAGTAGGAAAAGGACCCATGAAATATATCCCCCAAACATCAAATATTTCGCAAAATATAAGAGAGGATTGGGGCATTTCATGTCTCCTAGAGATGTTACCTACTCTTTGGCACCTATCACACACTTTGCAAAACGCAAAAACGTCTCTAAAAATGTGTGGCCAATAGAACCCCGCATCCAAAACTTTTCTTGTAGTTTTGTTGGCCCAAAAGTTCCCTCCACATGCTTCAGAATGACAGAATGTAAGGACAAATTGTACCTCATTGTCCGGGATGCAACGGCGGATTACTTGATCACTACAATGCTTCAAAAGGTAGGGATCGTCCCAAACGTAATGTCGAGCTTCGGCCTTCACCTTCTCTCGCTGTGCCTTGGTGAAGTCTGGAGGGTACTCACTCCTAACCATGAATTTTACAATGTCAGCAAACCAGGGCTTAAAAGATTGGAGTTTAAGACAAACCTCTATCGACATTTCTGTAGGGGCGCCTAGTTCGAGCAGCAGGGGCGGGTTTCTTGAGGCGCAGGGGCGGTTAAACAATAGAGAATTGTGTAGAAGGTGTCGTTTGGAAAGCTTCCAACTATTTCCTTTCCCTTGGTTGGGTCTTCTTCTTCCTTCACTAGCCTGCTCAAATGATCGGCCACCAGGTTCTCAGCCCCCTTCTTGTCCCGTATCTCTAGGTTGAACTAGCTTAGAAGGAACACCCACCGAATCAACCTTGGCTTTGCCTCCTTCTTCGCCATGAGGTACTTAAGAGTTGCATGGTCAGTAAAAATAATTACCTTTACTCCAAGGAGGTACTGTCTGAACTTCTCAAGTGCAAAAACCACCGCTAGCATCTCCTTCTTGGTGGTGGAGTAATTCCTTTGTGCTCCATTAAGCGTCTAGATGCATAATGGATGACATGTGAGGCTCTTCCATCTTTCTATCCTAAGACAGCCCCTACAGCGTAGTCGCTGGCATCACACATAATTTCGAAAGGTTTCTCCCAATCTGGAGACCGGATGATTGGTGCACTAGTGAGACATGCCTTCAAAGTGTCGAAAGCTTTCTTGCAACTTTCATCCACTATGAAGGTGTCGTCTTTCTTGAGTAATTCACACAAGGGTGCCGAGATCTTTGAGAAGTCTTTGATGAACCGTCGGTAAAAACCTGCATGACCAAGAATAGAACGGATTTCCCGAATGTTAGTAGGATAAGGTTTACTTTGAATAACATCAACTTTCGCCATATCTACCTCTATCCCTTTTGAGGATATCACATGTTCTAGCACTATTCCTTGTTCAACCATAAAATGGAACTTTTTCGAATTAAGAACTAAATTGGTTTCAACACATTTTTCAAGAACGAGTTTTAAGTGTCCTAGACATGCATCAAAACTATTTCCATGGACGGTAAAATCATCCATAAAAACCTCAATAAAGTTTTCTATATATTCGGAGAAAATACTTATCATGCACCGTTGGAAGGTGCCGGGGGCATTGAAAAGTCCAAATGGCATTCTGCGGTACGCAAAAGTGCCAAATGGACAAGTGAACGTCATCTTTTCTTGGTCTTCCGGCGCAATGGCTATTTGGAAATAGCCGGAATATCCGTCCAGGAAGCAATAGTATGGATGACCTGCAAGACGTTCTAACATTTGGTCAATAAAAGGTAATGGAAAGTGGTCTTTACGTGTTACCTTGTTGAGTTTGCGGTAGTCAATGCAAACTCTCCTACCGGTTTGTGTCTTGCTTGGGACCATCTCTACGAATTGATTCTCCACCATGATGATTCCCCCCTTCTTTGGAACTACTTGGGTTGGACTAACCCACTTGCTATCCGAGATGGGAAAATCATATCCGCTTGGAGGAGCTTAAATACCTCCTTCTTGACCACATCCATCATCGGTGGATTCAACCTTCGTTGAGGTTGCCCAGATAGTTTTGCTTCATCCTCAAGTAGAATTCTATGCATGCAAGTGGATGGACTTATCCCTTTGATGTCAACAATGGTCCATCCAAGGGCCGTCTTGTGTTCTTTCAACACTTTCACCAACTTGTCTTCTTGACCGGTAGTCAACTTGTTAGAGATGATCACCGGTATTGTGTTGTTGTCACCTAGAAATGCATACTTGAGGTGAGGTGAAAGGTCTTTTAACTCTATCTTCGGTGCCTGCACTATAGATGGAACAAGCTTTTCGCTTGGGGTTAGTAAAGTGGGCCCAATGGCCAAAGTGGAGATAGGTAACCTCTTGTGCCCATCCAATTGGGCTAAGACCTCTTTCATGCTAGTTGTCAATGCATATTCTGAATTACGATCTTCAATGTCATGCTCAATTATATTTTTCAATTCGTCAATGTCAAAAATATGAAAAACATCTTGCACAAAAGGTTCAATAATATCAATGGCACATAAAGAATGATCATCAATAGGAAATTTCATTGCATTATATATGTCAAATTCAACTACTTCCCCATCAAACTCCATGATAAGTTTGCCACTAACATAATCGATTTTAGTCCTAGCAGTATTTAGGAATGATCTCCCTAATAATATCGGTGCAGCATGTGAGTAATTTTCCATGTCCATTACAGATAAATCAGTAGGAAAAATCAGATCATCTACCATTACTAATACATCCTCAATAATCCCTTTCGGGTAAACATTAGATCTATCAGCAAGTTGTACTACAATCCGAGTTTCAGTTAATGGCCCAAGGCCAAGTGATTTATATATGGAGTATGGAAGAACATTAATAGAAGCACCAAGATCAAGCATAGCTTTGTCAAAACGGGTTTCCCCTATAACACAAGAAATGTTTACCATGCCGGGATCGCTACATTTCTTGGGCATTCTACGTTGGAAAACGGCGGACACATGCTCGCTCACTTGCACTTTTTGTTTCCCCTGCAGCTTTTGATTCCTCTTGATGGTGCAGAGTTCCTTCAAGAAACGTGCATATTTAGGAATACTTTTCACCAACTTAAGGAGAAGGATGTTTACCTCGCATTTGGAGAAGGTCTCAAAGAGATCCCTGTCTTCGATTATTCTTCTCTCCTTTAGTGCCTCGGGGAAAGAAGCTGGTGATTTCTCAGAGTATAAGGGTGGAAACTCAGGGCGGATGTATGAATCCTTCTCAGAAGAACTCTTTGTCGAGTTTTCCGCAGGGGCGCCAACTTGCAGGCGCAGAGGCGGCTCAGGGGCTGTCACCGCAAGGGCGGTGACCTCCAGCCGCAGGGGCGGCGTCTGCTCAGGGCTTGGCGTAGTTGTAGCCGCAAGTGCGGCTGTGGGGGCAGGAAACTCATTAGAGAGTTTGTTCTTCCCCTATGTTGTTGTTTTCTTTCGGATTTGCTTCTCACTTCTCAATGTTGGGGCACTAACATTCTCCTTGGGGTTTATCACTGTCTGGAAAGGCAATCCTCCGGAGGATCTAGCTTCGATCCTTGTAATGGCTTCCGCCATTTGCCCAACCTGTTTCTCAAGGTTCTTGATGATGAATTCCGTTGTTTGGACATGAGTAGCAAAATGCTTAGTCAAAACCTGCAACATATCCTCAGTTGATTGATACTTACCTTGTCGGGGCTGCTGCTGTTGGTTTTGTTGATCCCTCCAACGAAAATTTTATTGATCACACCAATTTGGCATGAAATTCTGCGCATATGGATCATTTCATGGCCTTTGCTGTTGTTGTTGTCCATAGCCCACTACATTCACCTCAGCATCGTCATCCTGGACTTGAGGGCACATGTCCGTTGGGTGGTAGGGGTCGGCACAAACTCCACATGCCTTAAGTTGTTCTGGAGTTCCCATAAGTGTCAATTTCTTCACCATCTCTTTCAGCTCAGCAAGTTCATTTGAGATCTCACTTTTCCCAAGATTAATGGCATGAACCCCTCTCTTGGAAGAAGTTCTTCTGAAGTACCGAGTTCCCTCAGCTAGTTCCTGCATCTTTTTCAAAGCAAGGTCAGGGGTGGAATTAAGAATGTTACCTCCACAAGCAGCATCGACGATCCTCCTTTCGTTGTCAAGCAAGCCATTGTACAAGTACAAGACTAGGTCCTGAATCGAATACCCATGGAAAGGACAGCTGGATCGGAGGCTGCAAACCGTTCGAAGTACTCATAAAGAGTCTCGTCCGACTCTTATTCGATGTTTCTTATAGCTTTCTTCAAGCTATTGGCCTTCTTGGCTGGAAAGTACTTCTCTAGAAACGCCTTGTTGAGATTCTCCAAAGTGTCGATGCTCCCGGATGGAAGGTGGTAGTACCAATCATCCGCTCCATCCTTGAGCGTGAAACCGAACGCCCTCATCTTGATTTGCTCTTCCGTAATGTTTGCCGGTTTCATGCTCATACACACGGTATGAAACATTCCAAGGTGCTTGATGGGGTCTTCACCACTTAGCCCATGGAATGATGGGAACAAGTGGATCAGCCCCGGCTTGAGCTCGAAATTGACACCTTCCCCTATTGCCGGTATAGTAACTGCAAGGGGGTGTTGAGTCAAGTCCGGCTGCGTGAGTTGACGAAGTGTTCGGTTGGCCATCTATTCTCGGAGTTGTTGTTGTCTACGCCTCCGGATGTGTGTTCTCTCAATTTCTGGATCAAAAGGAACAATTCCGGAGTTAGTAGCACGGGTTTGAACCATAAAAATGGTCCAAACCAATAATCAATAATTAAAATGAAATAAAAACACAACTAAACTCCCCGGCAACGGCGCCAAAATTTGACAAGAAGTTCTCCTTAGGTCGTTTTTATCTTATCAAAATAAATTCTCAACTTAACACTAAAACAAGTATAGTGGTTAAGCAAAGGTCGAACCCAAGAGAGTTTGGTGATGTTTATATTATATTCAATTATCGATTATATAGCAAAGTAAAGGGGGGGGGGGTTGGACTGAATTGATGCAAAACAAAGTAAGAAACAAGTAAGAAGATATAAGATGATGATGAATGGACTACAGTAGGTTGATTCTTAGCATGCAATACTACTTTGGTTGGTTCCTTTTACAAATTTTCAAGCAATGTTCCCATCTTGATCATATGTATGTGTTGAGCCAACCGGCATCAACACAACTTAACAAGTTTAGTGTTCCGTAAACCTACAAGAACAAATCACAAGTTAGCTTTCAAACAAAGATAAAGGGATATAAAGAGAAGAGTAAAACCATTAATCTTTTTTGTATATTTGTATTCATTTTCCCTTAAGTAATTACAACCAGTTTTTACCTAAAGGTTTCTACTAGATTAAAGACCCGAACCCAAAATTTAATAATCCTAGTTCTTTACATGCATTTAGACACTAAGGTGATGAATCTTAAGTGAGAAGAAACATGCAATTAGATAAGTGAAGCTCAAGGAATACAAAACATACTGAATAGAACTTTTATTAAAAAGGAGTTACAACTAAAGCAGCAATGCAACTTCAATACAACCCAATGTAGCAAGGCAATTAGAAACTCATTAAACAAAGGAAGCAAGAGAAAAGAGAGAATAAAATGGGGAAAATTGATGGATGATTCTAGCAATCAGTCATGGGTCTTTTTATACTACAAATGGCACTAAATGGGAGTAAATGGCCGGCCTATACAACCACCTTTAATTTCATAAAGGTGGTGTAAACAGCCAGAGTAAAGTCTCTGTCGCACAACCGCAGGGGCGTCCTTCAGGACCGTAGGGGCGGTTTAGGCGAAAACGCTTGAAGTTATTCGTGGCCGCAGGGGCGGCCTGGCAATTTCGCAGGGGCGGATCTTTAATGCTCTTCAAACGTACGACTCTTCATCTTTCTGTCGCTTCTGTTGTCGAGCCGCAGGGGCGGCCCAATGTCACCGCAGGGGCGGTGACACTGGCTCTTCGGCTTCACAGCTCCGTAGGGTGGTCCGCAGGTAAAGGCGCAGGGGCGCCGGTCTTCGCTTCTTCAGGATAAGTCACCGCAGGGGCGCCAAGGAGGGGCGCAGGGGAGGTGACAGTCTTCGTTCCGGGCGCTGGCGAAGGCGCATGCTGCGTTCCGGAGTGTAGTGTCACCCGCAGGGGCGGTGCGGCACCAGAGGCTTGTCTTCGTGGATGATCTTCAACTCCCAAGTGCCTCTAACTTCTCCTTTAGTTTCTTTTTGGTTTCTTCTTCTAGATTAAGAAGTTAGTGGCACAAAATGACTCTAATACAATAAAAAGACTCTAAAAACTAACCTAAATGATATTGATTCCATCACCTATCATTCTACAATAATTACATTGTGTCAACCTACTTTTCTACAATATACTTAGATAGCTAGCTATATAATTAACTTCCGTTCTTTTGGATTAAGATTTCAATTTTTAATATTAATATCTTCAAACACTTAACCCGAATATTGGATTTGTTATTAACACTTGTAAAAAATGCTATAAACACTAAACGTTACTGATTTCCATTATTTAATGCAATCACTAAATGTAAGCTGTTGAAGATGGAAGGTGGAAAGCCATTAAACTCGCTAGGAATGCTCCTCCCTTGTCACATCTTTTTTTCGCAGATGATATTTTTCTCTTTGCTGAAGCCTCTAGTGGCTAGATGCGTGTTGTGAAAGAATGCATTGAAAACTTTTGTGTTACTTCTGGATAGAAGGTTAGCTTCCAAAAGTCAAGTTTGTTTGTGAGCCCTGATGTGGATACTAGATTATGAGCGAGATTGATGAGTATGAGTGGCTTGAACATTAAAGAGGAGTTTGGTACATACCTTGGTATGCAAATTCTGAACAAGAAACCTGTGGCATTGGACTTTGAGGGTGTTATTGAGAGAGCTCAATTGAAGCTTGCTAGCTGGAAGGGTAGAACGCTCAGTCTAGTAGGTCGCCTAGTACTTACTAAATCGGTGTTATCTACTCTGCCTAGTTACACCATGAAAACCATCAGGTTACCTGCGCCATTTATTAGACAGTTCGAGAAGATTTGTCGTTCTTTTGTTTGGAATGGGCCAGAAAACGAGAAGAGGATGCACCTTGTCAGCCGGGATATCCTGTGTCAACCGAAGGCCCTTGAAGGAGCTAGCCTTTGAGATCTGAAAAGCAGTAACACTGTTGCACTAGGGAAGCTAGCTTGGAGACTGATCACTGAAAAGGAAGCTTTATGGGCTAAACATCTATGTGCTAAGTACAAGCTAGACAGAACACATGATCTTTTTCATTTATCTCGTTCTAAGAAGGGCTCTTCTACTTTTAAGAGTATCATATGGGGTATGCATGAAGTGATCTATCAAGGAATTGCATGGAGGATTCATGATGAGAAGACAACTCTCTTTTGGAAGGATAAGTGGCTTCATGATAAGCCCTTGCAAAGCATTTGTCTACAGGACCTTGGAGATTCACTTTTTTCAGCTCGTGTCCGAGACCTATGGATTGAGAACCAAGGCTAGAACTGGGGAGTTCTTCATTCTGCTCTTTCTACTTCCAGTTTGTTACAACTTGAGGCTATTCGTATTTTTGAAGATCAGGAAACTGAAGATACACCTTTTTGGATTCACAGTGCTGACGGTGAATACTCCCAGAAGTCATGTTATCATTACATCATATATGGAAACGCGTCAATCCCTTCCTTATCTACTTACCTGAACATCTGGAAACTAAATACTCTTGAGAGAGTTAAGACATTCCTTTGGCTTGCAGCGCTTGGGAAACCACTCACTAATGCCGAGAGATTTAGAAGACACATTTGGAATTCTCCATCTTGCGATCGATGTCCAGGGCAAGATGAAACGTTAATTCACATTTGCAAAGGCTGTCCAAGTGCAAGGGCACTATGGGATCATTTTTATTTATCGGATAAACAAGGTAATTTTCTCCAGTCTCCTGCATCTGAGTAGCTTATAGCAAACATCACTCATCAAGGGATTAACGAAGACGGTCTTCCATGGAGCATATTGTTTTCCTTCTCGGTCTGGTGGTTGTGGAAATGGATGTGTGGAAGGGTTTTTGGTAATGAAAACAATCCAGTTAGACGAGATCTCTTCGTCAGAAATCAGGCCATGGAATACAAGAGAATACAGGATCGGGAAAGGCAGCAGAAAGTAGGCTTGATGAAGAATGTTATTTGTATCAGATGAGCTAGATCAAGCAGTGAATGGGTGAAATGGAATTCAGATGGTGCGGTCAAACAAGGAAGTGGAGAGGCTGCTGCAAGTGGAGTACTTTGGGAGGAGGATGGTCAATGGATATCGGGAAGTGTGCACTACATTGGAGTCTGTTCAGTGCCGGCTGCGAAGTTGTGGGGGCTTCTCCTTAGATTAGAGCTTTGTTGGAGATTGGGGTATAGAAAGGTTGAGTTGGACACGGATTCAACCCTTATTGTGCAATGGATCCAAACAGGAATCAAGCATACGCATCCCCTTGCTAGTCTGGTAGCCCGCTGCTAAGGCTTTATTAGTAGGAGCTGGCTAGTCCGGTTCCGTCATGTGTATCGTGAGGCTAATGCCGTTGCGGATTTTATGGCTAATTTTGCGTTTTCCTTTCCGGTGGGTATTCATTTGTTGGAAATCCCACCGGCTAAGGCGATTTCTTTACTTGTGAACGATGTTAGGGGACTTGCTTTACCCCGAGCTGTCCCTGGATAGCCTGTTTGTTTTTTCGTTTATATAGCTTCGCGCATAGGAGTTCTACTCTTTTTTACCAAAAAAAAAATAAAACATTTGTGAATGAAAAGAAAAACAATTTTATACAAGAGGAAAAATTAAAACTAAACACGAGAAGCAAAATATTTGAACTAAAAGACATATTACCAGTCTATGAGATGTAACAAAATGCTTGGATTTCACCATGACTTAGATGCTCCTTTGCGAGTAACTGTGATATATCATAAAATTTTAAATGAAATTTACTCAGCTCAATTCACTGCGCAATACAAAATTAAAGGTCACATATCAAACCCAGATGTTCTAATCGAAACAAAAGGATAAAAGAGGGTAAACCATATAATCCACAAAAACTAAATCCTTACATCGGTAACTCACTCATTGTATCAGGATATGTGTATTTCCTAACGATGTCAAGTAGTCTTTCTTGATAAATCCAGTCTGCATAGCCATTTCCGTCCATGCCCGTTGTCTAGAATCCACGTCATTGTATTGGTCTGAATTCAAAATGATCAGAGCGAGGGCGAATCGGAAACTCAAATATCGGAATCCTCAAGAATCGACAGATCCAAGGGTTCCAAAGCATGGGATATTCTTCGCCAAAGATGCCGACATGGATCGAGATCCGCAACACTTCTCGTAGTGAATTGGCGATCTACAATAACCTTACAATATTGTTGGGTCGGTTAGATCTAAACCGCCCAACCGGCGTTTTTCAAACCGGTCCAATCCGGAGATTTTAGGTTTAACGGCTTAGATTTCGGCCAGTTTATAGGTTTAGGAAAAAAAAACCTAAACCGGAGGTTAAACACTTTCCTATAAACCGTTTGGTTGGGCCGTTTTGGATTGGGTCACTACTACAACGGCTACTACCCGTTGCACAATGAGTTTTATTTTTTCTGAATTAAAAAAATATTATATTCTTGTTTTTTTTTAAAAAAATTTCTTCCTAAAGTCCTCAAGGTTTGACTTTTCCTTTGTAAAAGCCAAGTTCTGGGAACTCGAAGCGTTACGGACTAGGACTTCACAATGGGTTCCGACCCTCAAAGTAGGAACATCACAACGGATCTTACAACAAGACACAGACAAATGAAAACCAAAAACTCAATATAAAACCAAAGGTTCAAACAAAAGGAAGCGTAAAAGACCCGCAACCGAGATTAAAACAAAAGGGAACAACAACTGAAACATAAACTCGATCCCGTCCTATAATGTACGGGAATCTCGGCTGACCACACTGTCCGGATCACTCGGCAGTACCTATGTCATGCAAGGCATCTACAACATCGGTATAAACCGTTAGCTAACATTCTAGATATCAGAAAGAACGTAAAGGCACAAACACACATAAGGTTACGTAAACGTATAGCATGCTCTCACTCAACCGATTATTATCTTTCATTAAAACAATCATTACTAATTCAACTTCTTTTGTCACACGAAAATCCTTTCGAAACTCGTCTCCGCTTCCGTCTACCAACAGGAATAGATCAGTACTATCCGGTACCTGCAAGCCTGGGTCGCAAGAGCACCTCCCAGTTTCCCAAATTTTGAACTAGATAAGCGGTCAACGTCCGGTTATGATACACTTGGGCCAATTGAGGTTATAAGGGTGAATCCTATTCCGGTTATCCGTTATAACAATAAATAACACAAACAAGTCAAAACACTCAATCCAATATACAGAATGAAGCTAAGTAAGTCCAGGGGACTTACCTCACTCGAAGGTAAACTCAGAAGACCGCTAATGCTCATCTTCCCGAAGGAAAGTATAGATGCCTGCTCAAACAAGGCATCGGGAATTAGAAACTGAACGAACGCCAGAAGCCTACATGCTTCTAGTCTCAATGATCTCTAATAGATCTACTGCAGCTTGCTAGAAGTTCCATACTTCTAATCTCAATGATCGCTAAAGATCTCACATGCTAGGAGAAGGATTCCTAGTCTCAAGGTTCGCAAGGAACATCAACAACAGCATAGCTCAAAGGCGTAAACCACTCAAAGGAATCAACAAGCCACTAACTGGCATTCACACTAATTATCTAGGTCCAGCCTAACATGATCTAACATAAGGAAAGGGCAAAGGAAGCAAGGAAGGAAGCAACTCACCAAAGACGGGAGTTACTACAAAAGAACCGCGGGGGCGGCTAGACAGAAGCGCAGGGGCGGCAACCAGGTGCAGCCGCAGGGGCGGGAAACAAACCGTGGGGGCGGTTTCTGGGTTGATCCGCGGGTGCGGAGGCTTGCAACCGCGGGGCGGTTTCTGTGACAGAAACTGCGTCGGGCCTCCTTTCAACAACAACTCACAGCAAGGGCATCAAGGTTTGATTCCTTGATCCGAACACGTCAAGACTCAACCAAAAGAGTTTGAGAACAACAACACATCAACTACGGAACGACCAACAAGAATCAAGACTCGATCTTGATCCTTGGAGAAGAAGAAACGAAAGAAGAAAATGAAACAGAAGGGAAGACATGCAACACTCAAGAACGTGAGGAAGAATCCGAGAAGAAGGAACTTACACGTTCTGTAGTATCACAAGGAAGGAAGGCTGCAACTCTTGATATTGAAAGAAGACATAAGCAAGAAACGAGAATATATAGGGAATGTTTGGGAAAGAACGACGGAAGGTCAGATTAGGGTTTAGAAAGTAGAAGGTAGAAGGAAGACGGGCCAAAATCCCATGGATGGAATAAGATAGGAAAATGACCAAGATAAAACAACTCGTAGATGGGATGAGCCTAGCCGCACCTGCGTCTGGGCCGTGCCGCGACCGCGGCAGTGAGGTTGAGCCGCGTCTGTGGCTCCCTTTCACCGGCGGTGAAGGCCAGAAACGGGTATTTACATCCTTTTAGTATATACTAAAGGGCGTGTATTCAATTAAGACTTTACATGAATTTTTTTGGAGTTTAAAAGTCTATGGGTATTTAATATAGATTTTTAAAAGTCCATATAAATCATTAGGTATTCAATTAGGATTTAAAATTTTCCATAAAATTTGAATGGTATGAAAAAGTTTGTTGATTTTAAAAGAATCTATTATTTGATTGATTTTGTACGATTCTTTATTACTTATATACATACCTAAACTCCATAGAAATCTCCCCCAACACATAAGATTTCCACAGAATCTGTATTGACCCTATATAGAATTAAAATATCTCACAGAATCAGCAAATTCTATGATTATTAAGAATCGGTCAAAATCTTTAAAAGTCTGGATTGAATACACCCCCTAAGTTTTAAAATTCCTCTTGGTACCATTATGATTCTATTTGATTCCTCTATATGCTCATTCTTAATATATTACATTAAAAATTCATCATCAAATATGAAAAATCAGAAAAATAAAGTTAAAACAAATTATGGCATTATTAAATATAAATTAATAAATTTATAATAGAAATATTTTTTTTTCATTTTTTAAATAAAGATATTTTTATTTTTGAATTAAAATGTTTTTTACTTTTTACTTTTGATTTTATAAATAATATAAATTAAATTTTTAAAATTTTTTTATTAAGAGTCAAGAAATTTTATAATATAATAAAATTTCATTTCTTTTTAAATTTAATTTTATATAATTTATATTAATTTGAATTTTTTTTAATTTATATTAATTCGAAAAAAAATATTTTTTTCTAAATTCAAAAAAAAAC
>BSUD01000001.1:149240871-149272835 GCA_033239045.1 Fagopyrum esculentum
GCCATGATTCGCCAATGTCAATTCGGAGGGCTAGAGAAGGAGTCGCCACATCAACATCTTCAAAACTACGAGATCTTGATGGAGACCTTGCGGCCTTCTAGAATTGAAAATAACAACTACAAGCTAAGACCTTTTTACTTTTCTTTAAAAGATAGAGCTCTTACTTGGTATCAATCTCTTCCTCCAGGAAAAATTAGCACATGGGAGGAGATGACTACAGAATTCCTAACCAAATTCTTTCCCCCCTCAAAGACTGCTGAAATGAGAGGGAAGATCAATGCTTTCATCATGAAGGACAAGGAGAGCTTGTCCAAATCTTGGGAGCGGTTCAAGGATATTCTTTTGGATTGCCCACATCATGGGATTCCAAAGATCGAGTTGTTGGAGATCTACTTCAAAGGACTGGACGGAAACACTCAGTTCAATCTCCAACTACTCTCCGCCGGTACCTTCATGGACATGGCGGTTGATGATGCATGGGACTTCATTGAGAAGCAAGCCTTGCACATGGAGAAGTACACCCACCAAGGAGCCGAAGGTGGAGTTAAAAGAGTCAACTTTCAAGAGACTCAACCCAACAACAATCAACTCTCGTCATTGAAGAATGACGTGAAGGAATTAAAAGAGCTCTTGATGGCTCAAACTAAGAAGGAAGAGCAAGGGCAAAGGAACAACAACAACAACGGGTACCGTAACAACAATAACGGCCCCCGAAACAACAACTACAACAACAATAGGGGATCCAACAGCAACAACTGGAGGGCGAATAATCAAAACCACGGTAACAATTATTCGAACTCCAACTCTAATGATTCCTCTAATCCTTTCCTCTCTTCCCCTTCTTCTTCTTCTACTCCATTAAAAAGCCAAGGGCAAGGATCAAGTTCGTCTCAGCCGGAAAAGAAGGACGCAGTTCTGGAGGCAATCTTGATCAAGCTTGGCGCTATGGAGAATTCTATGACTTCATTTTCGAGGGCCCAAAAGTCCCTTGAACAACAACTTGCTAATAGGGCGAATGAAGCGCCAAGAGATCCAAGGAAGCTTCCAGCAAAGACGGAAACTAACCCTAAGGGCCAGTGTATGGCCATAACGACGAGGAGTGGACTCAAAACTGCTGATCCAGTACCTCGCTCGACGCAGACCACCTCGTCCAGATCCAGTCGAAGAACACCTCGACCGAGATGCCAACCGAGGCAGAGCAACAGAAAGCAGGAGGAACGACAGAAACTTATGTTCCACCTCCTGCATATAAACCACCACTTCCATTCCCTCAGTCCAGAGCCAGAGCACATCTAGACAAGCACTTTGGTAAGTTCCTTGACTTGATGAATAAGCTACATATTAACATTCCTTTCCTTGATGCTATTCTAGGTATGCCCGCCTATGGGAAGTTCTTAAAAGAAATCTTATCAAGGAAGAGGAAGCTGGAGGATGTTGGTGAAGTTAGGATGACATCTAAATCTTCGGAACTCATAAAGATCATGAAGGAGAAGATGCCACCTAAATTGAGAGATCCCGGCTCATTTTGCATTCCCATTCAAGTTGGGGATGTCACTTGTGAAGCCCTTTGCGATCTAGGAGCCAGCGTGAGCATCATCCCGCTGGAGCTATGCACTAAGATCGGTCTTGGAGAGCCCAAGCCGGTCAAGATTCGACTTTACATGGCGGATCGCTCCATCACCCATCCCGTGGGCATTTTGGAGGACGTTCCGGTCAAGTTAGGTAACTTCTATCTACCTATAGATTTTGTCGTACTTGACATTCCCGCAGATTACCATGTTCCCATCATTCTCGGGAGGCCATTTCTAGCAACTTCGGGTTGCAATGTGGATTGCAAGAACGCCAAGCTGAAATTAAACGTTGGTGGCGATGAGGTGGAGTTCGCACTACTTGCAGCCATGAAAGGGGAGCAACTAACTGATGATATCTTCAACATCTACGATGAAGAAGAATCAAGAGAATTGGTGAGCTCTATCCTTATTAACGATCCACTCGAAAGAGTTATTAGCTTCAGTTTAATGGAGGAAGGTATAGATGCTTCTTGTGATGCAGATATACAGAGCTTGAGGGCACTGGAAGAGGATCCAGGAGCTAAAACTGAGAAGCTAGTCCAGGAAACGAAGATTTCCAGCCTCGGATCCAGTAGCAGTACCTCGACCGAGGCACCTTCTGGACAGAGCGAGGCGTCTGAAGAACACCTCGGTCAACGCCTTTGTGCCTCGACCGAGGTCGACAACGAGACGATATCAACTGAGATTGCCGAGAATAACAATTTTTCTACTCCCTTCTCTGACATTCACCCACAGTTGGCGGATCATTCCCTCCACCAACTTTCTGATAATAAAGGTCCTTGGTATGCTGATATTGTGAATTATCTTGTTTGCCAGGAAATACCACCCGGATTGACGTACTCTCAAAAGAAGAGATTCTTCAAGGAAGTACGACATTACTACTGGGATGAACCGCTGCTATTCAAGCGCGGACCCGATGGGATGCTTCGAAGGTGCATTCCGGAAGATGAAGTTAATAGCGTCATAAGGCATTGCCATTCACTTCCTTGCGGAGGGCATGCTAGCACCGATAAAACATGCGCTAAGGTATTGCGTTCCGGTTTCTTTTGGCCTACATTATTTAAGGATGTGCAATCTTTTGTTGTTTCTTGTGATGCATGCCAAAGAACAGGGAACTTATCGAGGAGGAACGAAATGCCACTTAACAACATCCAAGAAGTGGAAATCTTTGATGTATGGGGGATTGACTTCATGGGACCTTTCCCATCCTCCGGAGGAAACCTCTACATTCTCCTTGCAGTTGATTACGTCTCTAGATGGGTTGAAGCCATTGCTTCTCCCACTAACGACGCCAAGGTGGTTGTGAAGTTCTTGAATAGAACTATCTTTCCACGATTTGGAACTCCACGCATCATCATCAGCGATGGAGGAACGCATTTCATCAACCGGAAGTTTAAGGCACTTCTATCGAAGTATGGGGTAACCCACAAGGTATCAACCGCTTATCACCCTCAGACTAGTGGACAGGTCGAGATCTCGAACAGAGAAATCAAGGCGATTTTGGAGAAGACCGTCTCTAGAACGAGGAAGGATTGGTCCATGAAATTAGACGATGCTCTTTGGGCGTACAGGACCGCATTCAAGACTCCCATAGGTACCACCCCTTATAATTTGGTATATGGGAAGTCTTGCCACTTGCCCGTTGAGTTGGAGCACAAAGCGTATTGGGCTATCAAATGGTTGAACTTTGACATTAAAGATGCTGGCGAGAAGCGACTATTGGAACTTAACGAGCTGGAGGAGCTGCGTTTGAACGCCTATGAGAATGCCAAAATCTACAAGGAAAGGACGAAGAGATGGCATGACAAGCGTATCGTTCCAAAGGAGCTTAACGAGGGAGATTTAGTTCTACTCTTCAACTCCCGCCTCCGTCTTTTTCCAGGTAAGTTGAAATCTAGATGGACCGGACCTTACGTTGTGAAACATGTTTTCCCTCATGGTGCAGTTGAGATATGGGGCGAAACTAGCGGAAGCTTCAAGGTCAACGGTCATAGACTTAAGAAGTACCAACCGGAAACGCCGGTTGAGGAGGTTGCGCCGATCTACCTCCTTTGAGACGCATTATGGTCCAGCTAGCGACCTTAAATCAAGCGCTTCTTGGGAGGCAACCCAAGGTATTGCTCTTCTTTCCCGTTTTCTAGTCTAGCTTAGATAGTTTTTGTTTTTGCTTTGCTTTGCTTTGTTTTTGGCGTTCTGGACAGACAACAGGGAGGAGCACATCTGGAAGGACAGAAGTTCGAGAATCTGAGAAGACAGAAGTACATCGGTCACTGCCAGAACACCTCGACCGAGTTGATTCTTGAAGCAACCGAGGCGACTAGGGTTTCTGCAGAACCGCCTCGGTCCACATCACCTCGGTCCAGTCGAGACCATCTCGACCGAGGTGACAGCAGATCCAGGAACGGTATAAAAAGGGGAAAAAATTACTTTTCACTTTTTTACCCCATTTCGACCGCGGCGGACAGAGGCACTTCGCTCCTTCGTTTCTCGCTCGTTTTCGACGATTTCTGCTTCAAAACTGCAATTGAGGGGTAGAGGAATCGATTGCAACTACAGATGTGCAAGAAATTTGAGTGTTTCGACCGAAACGAGGTAAAAACGTTCGAAAAACCTAACTCGTTCGTTTTCTGCAATTTGGGCTTTGGTTGCCCCTGATTCTGTTGAAGAAATCTATAAGTACCCCTTAGGAAGCATCGGTAGTGATTTTAGGGGGAAAAGAACTGAAAATCAGAGAGTGGAAATCGAACTGTCTTCGCCTCGGTCCAGTCGTTCTGCACCTCGGTCGAGGTGATTCTTGGAGTTGTCAGTCGACCGAGGTAGTCTGACAGTGTGTTTGAAAATGAGTTCAGATCGCCGTTTAGCTCTTAGAGATAGATCTTCCCCTTCCCCTTCTCCTTCCTCATCCCGTCCCTACCGCCCGGTTATCCACGAGAGATGCCGGGTAGACTATGAGAGGATAGCTGGGCGTCCAGTCATCGCACCGCGATTTCTGGATGTATCAGCTTTTGACTGCCTAGGGTTAGATGCTGACCTTAGGAGGATGATTGCTACCGTCGGGCTGGATCAGTTTACTGAGATCCGAGCCCCAGCTTACATAGAGCCGACACTCGAGTTTGTTAGCTCCTTCTCCTACCTTCCCACAGAGCGATCTGTGAAGTACCGGTTGATGAGCCGGAACTTCATAGTTCCTTTAGAGATTTGGAGAGAGATCTTTGGCTTTCCTACCCCCACTGCTGTAGACTTCCCCTCCCGATCCGTAGCTAGGGAGTTCTGGGGACAGAAAGCCCACATTACTACACATGCAGACAGATGGCGCCCTGGAGATTCCAGGGAGAAGGTCATCTTTCACCCAGCCTTCAGACTTGCCCACAGGATCTTCAGTGAGACACTTCTGGCGCGTACTGAGACGCCCCAGAAGATCAGACAGGGTGAGCTCTTCTCCTTATACTGCATGGTTACAGGAGGCTTCCCAGACTTTGGCTTGCTCCTAGCAGAGGATTTGCATAGGATCAAGGCCAAGGCGAAGGGAGATATTTGCTGTGGAGGTCTAGCCACCCACATCGCCACTTACCACGGGATGGACCTCAGCGTATGCACATTGGCAGCGGCTCCGAAGCCGCTGGGATTGCAGGAGATGATTACACGGAGGATCCTAGTTCCCCGTGGGCTGACTACACCCTACGTTGCCATGCCTTGGGAGCGGACTGCACCTCAGGGCATCAGATGGTCTGCACAGTTCTCTGTCTCCGATCCGCATTTCTGGCAGACAGCATGGGCTCCACTTATGGAGGACTACAGAGAGGGAGCAGCTGCCCCTGCAGAGGAGGCTGAGGAGGCTGAGGATGAGGATGACGACGATGAGACAGTTGATGAGAGAGGAGGCGGCGTCCCGATGGACACAGGGACAGATACAGCAGGGATGAACGCGCCTCCCATTATTGATCTGGATGAGGATGAGGAGGACACTGAGCCGGCGCCAGCTGAGACTTCTCCAGTCAGGCCCGCTAGGCGCAGGAGGCGGGGAGTTAGGGACAGAGCTGCACACCGACGGATCGATGACCTGACGGATCAGGTTATCGACTCATATGCTGCACTTTCATTGGATATCCGCGAGATGCAGGAGCGGCAGCATCATCAGCACATGATGGCTCAGCTACAGTTCCAGCATATCATGGGCTATCCCTATGATCCGACTCAGTTCCCCTACATACCACCACCACCACCGGATCAGGACTACTGAGGAGCTGCAGGGTTTTATTTATTATATTTTTATGCAGTTCGGCTCTTTATCCGGTGAGTCCTCTTTCATTTAGACTTTTATTATACCCACTGGGACAGTGTGTCTCAAGTATGGGGTATTTGTCTGTATTATTTGACTACGTGACTACTTGATGTATTCGATACCTTTTGATGTATTATATTCATCGGATACTTTCATATTTATGCTTCACTTGCCTTTATATGATTATCTGATATTACATGCATACCTACAGATTATTTGATTGAGAAAAACGTCGAAACCGAACCGAAAAGAAAAAAAAAAAAATGGTTTTAAAAAAAAAAATTTTTTTGACCTCGACCGGGGAGATTCTGGCGAAACGAGGTGTTTCACCTCGGTTGAACCAAGAACACCTCGACCGAGGTGGCGTAACAGAAAGTTTTCGAAAACGATTTTTGTGTTACTTATCTGGATATGATCTCAGTGAAGATCTTGTTTACCTATTGTTTTTAAATTCTTTGTGTGTTTGAAAGGTTTTATAATATGTTTAAGTTGCTAAATGCTTTGTTTGAAATTATTAGCATGTTTAATACTTTGTTTTTATCCAAATTATGTTGAATTTGAAGGTTGACACCGCAGGATAAGTTCTCTCACATTCTTCTTGGAAAGACCAAGGCAATTCATTCTCTTCTTCTTCTTCTTCTTCTTGATCATGCTTAGCCCCTCATATACATTTTGCCTCCCTTTACCTATCCGGGAATTTGGAAGCAAGCGAAGTGGTGAAAGCAAGTTAAAGTTGAAGAGTGGGCTGGAAGTGAAGTGTTAGAAAGTAATTTTGGGTTTGGGGAAGTCAATCTTGATGATGAGTAACTCGGCACCATTCACATAGCCGGGTGTTTGTGTCTTGCCAAAGTCGGATTGAGCGATATTCCTAACGGGTCATGGTATGTGCACCAAGGGTTTGATGCATCTCGAGAAATTGATGATTGCAGATTTCCTAGGCTTCGGTTATTGTGCACCTCTATCCATGCATCCCAAAAAGTAAAGTAAAAAAAAAAAGGAAAAGTGTGAGATAAGCAAAGCTTATTGGTGGAAGATGTTGCAAGTTGAAGTGAAAGTGAAGTTCATCCTTTTCCCGGATTCTAGCACCACATTACCTTACATACATCCCTACCCTACACGTTTCTTGACCTTTTCTCTTGAGAAGCCCTTGAGACCTTGAGCTTGTTGATTGACTTAGCGGTTTAAATTGGATTATACATGATTAATTTTGATAATTATGATTTATTATGCATTCTATGATTTTATGCAAAGATGAACAACTTTCTTATATTTATAAAATGTTTTGAGCATATTGAGTTTTTAATTCCAGGAAGTATTCTCTTAGAATGATCTATGATAGTTGCACACCATAAAATGTTTTTGAAAGATTTTTTTTGATTTTCTTGACTTATAATCCATTCTATCTTGTCTTTTATATGAGGAACTTGCTTGGGGACAAGCAAGGGCTAAGTATGGGGTATTTTGATAGCATGAATTATAGTCCATATTTTAGGGTTTGTTTGGACGTTTTATCTTTCATATTCTGCATGTTTGTATGTACATTATGTAATTTTACTACCATTTCATCTACCTTTGCGAGAATCGAGGTCTACACCTAGTTTCGTTGTAATTGCAGGTAATTTGGTACGTTTTGCATCAAAAAGGAGCAAAAGGAGTCAAGAGTCATTTGGAGCTACATCCAAGGAGCATAGCCATGGATTGAAGATTCACTTTGGAGCAGATTCGAGAGATTCCACATTCTGAGTCACCTCGGTTGACCAGAGGTTCACCTCGACCGAGGCGATCCAGAGACACCGACTCGACCGAGGCGAATACCTAGGACGCGGCGAGAATATTTTATTCTTGGAAGAGATCTTTTAAATTTGGAAAGTGATCTTATATTTTTTGGGCTGAGCTTCTGGAAGGAAGGAGATATGCAGAATCATATATTTTACCTATTTTTATGGGAATATATCTTTCTAAGATTTATTATCTTTGGAGGTTTATTTTCCTATAAAAAGGGTTAGATTTCCACAATTTGAGAAGGCCGCATACGATCCGCTTACAGCTGGAAATCTCGCATACGACGCAGCAGCCGCAGCATACTCCAATTTGGGAGTTGTTGAAGAACCTTTTTGAAGGTTGAAGGAAGGTTGAAGATCATAGCTTTTTATAGCTTTTTGAAGGGTTTTTGTAAGATTGTCTTCAATTCCCTCATTGATTGTCTTGTCTTGTTGGATTGCTATCCAAGAAACGCTTTTGTTGTGATATTTGATTCAGTATTTGAAGTCTTTTCATTAAATTCTTCTTTGTTCAAATATTCACCTTCTTCCCATATATTTTAATACTTTCATTATGATGATGAGTGGCTAATTTCCTTGTGTGATTCTAGGGTGATTGGCTGAAGGTTGTGGGAAAAACAATGATAGAATAATCTTAGATTCCAGTAGGATCCTGAAAGTTCGAGTCTTTAACCTTAACCCTAAGCATCTCGTTCGGTTGATGAACATCTCGGCCGGGGTGGAATTCTTCTGACCGAGGTGACTTATCCGACCTAAAACAGAAAGTTAAGTGTTAGAGTTTGCTAAATCCTATTCTTATTACACCTTCCTGATTCAATGCAAGCTTAGGATGAGACTTACCCGGTAATTCCTTAGTTTGTTTACCAACGATCATAAGTGTAGGTAATAAAGGTTTATCCTTTATTGGGGTTTGAGTGTGCTTCCATCCCATCTTTGTGAGTTAGCCTGAGACTTACCCGGTAAAGGTTGATTCTATTCCCTTAGATGGTGTGTTAGTTTGAGGTTATAGTTCTTTATCTTGATTCCTTGAGACTTACCCGGTAATAGGAGTTACGGTTTAGGATTAGTGTGTAGTGAGACTTACCCGGTGATCTACTCCACTTTAGAAACACCTTCCCCATGCAAAAACCTCAGCTTTGTCCGCTTATCTATAGATCTTGAGTTGGAACCACAACTAGATGCTTTAATCCCTAGAATTGCATGTTTGCTTTATTTGACATCTTATTCATCTTTGATTGTATTACTTGCTCTTGTGGTTAGCATTAACATTAGCATACCGTACTGGACTTTGTTTCACTAAGTCCCTGTGATCGACCCCTGGAATTTTCTTGCTTTTACTACGATTGACCCGTACACTGCGGGTTCGCATCCTTGTTTTAAGCTTAAGTCTAGGGTTATAAATTTAAAGCTTGCACACACCGTTTGGAGCGAACAAGTTTTTGGCGCCGTTGCCGGGGACTTGGTCTAGACCGAGCCGGTACGGTTTGCTTTCGGGGCACTTGCCCCTGTTGATACTAACTACTCTTTCTATGAGTTTTGTAGTTTTCAGGATTTCCGATGACTACATTTGATCCAGCCTGGATAGCAAGACAAAGTGCTAGGGCGGATTATTATGAATACTTGGAGGAAAAGTACTCCTTCTATTGGTTCAACAATGAATGGGAAAGAGAAGAGGCCATTAAGCATGAACTTGCAATGTGGGATGAACTGAATGTCCCTAAAAAGATTTGTGAGCAACCCCTTGAAGATTCTCTTGAATCAAGATTGGAGAAGTTGATGAAGAAGGTGGAGGAGCTCAAGGAAAGCACCCTATCCTATGCTAAGCCGGAAGAGGAGCATAAGGAAGTGTTGCACGTTTCGAGCATACCTCCAGTCAAACCAGAAGTTTCTCCTGAAGCTTTTGAGGGAGAAGATGTGGAAGATCTCGATCTGGCTGTTGAGACCTCGGTCGAGGTGGAAGTGACCTCGGTCGAGATGAAAGAAGAACCTGCCGAACCGGAAAAGGCAGATGCAAAAGACTTTGGCCAAATTACTGAGATTGTGGTCAAGGTGGAAGAAAGACCATCTGAACTGAGAGAGATTTCGTGTGTGGATTATCAACCCAGCATGAAACTTGTCTCAAACCTTGGAGAACTTTGCAAGGTACATTCTCCTACTTCATTTGAATTCCCTATTAATATTTCTGAATTTTTCAGGAAAGCACCGGAGAGTTGGAGGTCTCTTCCGAAAGAACCTCCTAAGATCAAGATGAAATCTCTCTTGAAATTGTTGGAAGAAGATGCTCCTTGGATTATAAGGAGTGAAGTTAACAAGCGCTTCACCGCTAAGGCAACGAAGTGTTATTTGTTCAAGTATGGGGTCCCTCGCATGCTCAGGACCCTGTACCATCCCCAAGCTATAGATGGGGAAGCTGCTATGATTCTCGAGAAACTATTTTCTCGATCAAGGAAAGGATGGGACGCAAGGCTAGATTATGTCCCATTGAAGTGCAGGAAGTCTAGAAGGATTCCGGTGAGAATCAAACCGTACAAGCTTGTACGTGGGAGATCTTACCATTTGCCGGTGAAATTAGGAACCGGAACCTTTTTGGAAGAATTTTATGATGGATGTGATGAGCACTCCATGGTGTTCAAGGTACATTGAGTAATTCTATGGAGAAGGGTCCAGCTAGCGACCTTAAACCAAGCGCTTCTTGGGAGGCAACCCAAGGTATTGCTTTCTTCTCCCTTTTCTAGTTTAGTTTAGATAGTTGCTTTGTTTTTGTTTTCCTCTAGACAACAACCAGGTATTCCAAAAGGAAGGATCACAGTTCAGGAGCTACACTGGAAGAACAAAATTTCGAGAAGTTGAGGAAACAAGCTTTACTGAGATACATCTCGGGTACTGTCAGAACACCTCGACCGATATGTGCTTCGCCAACCGAGATGGTCTTATCTGGGAGCTGTTTCTTACTTCTTCATGCAGTTTAGCTATGTTCGGTGAGTATCCTGTCCTTAGACTTATTCTGACCCACTGGGACAGTGTGTCCCAAGTATGGGGTGTTTGTACTTATTTGACTACTTGACGTTATTTGACTACTTTTGATGTATTATATTCATCGGATACTTTCATATTTATGCTTCACTTGCCTTTATATGATTATCTGATATTACATGCATACCTACAGATTATTTGATTGAGAAAAACGTCGAAACCGAGAAAAAAAAATGGTTTTAAAAAAAAATCTTTTGACCTCGACCGGGATAGTTCTGGCAAAACGAGGTGTTTCACCTCGGTTGAACCAAGAACACCTCGACCGAGGTGGCGTAACAGAAAGTTTTCGAAAACGATTTTTGTGTTACTTATCTGGATATGATCTCAGTGAAGATCTTGTTTACCTATTGTTTTTAAATTCTTTGTGTGTTTGAAAGGTTTTATAATATGTTTAAGTTGCTAAATGCTTTGTTTGAAATTATTAGCATGTTTAATACTTTGTTTTTATCCAAATTATGTTGAATTTGAAGGTTGACACCGCAGGATAAGTTCTCTCACTTTCTTCTTGGAAAGACCAAGGCAATTCATTCTCTTCTTCTTCTTCTTCTTCTTGATCATGCTTAGCCCCTCATATACATTTTGCCTCCCTTTACCTATCCGGGAATTTGGAAGCAAGCGAAGTGGTGAAAGCAAGTTAAAGTTGAGAAGTGGGCTGGAAGTGAAGTGTTAGAAAGTAATAATAGGTTTGGGGAAGTCAATCTTGATGATGAGTAACTCGGCACCATTCACATAGCCGGGTGTTTGTGTCTTGCCAAAGTCGGATTGAGCGATATTCCTAACGGGTCATGGTATGTGCACCAAGGGTTTGATGCATCTCGAGAAATTGATGATTGCAGATTTCCTAGGCTTCGGTTATTGTGCACCTCTGTCCATGCATCCCAAAAAGTAAAGTAAAAAAAAAAAGGAAAAGTGTGAGATAAGCAAAGCTTATTGGTGGAAGATGTTGCAAGTTGAAGTGAAAGTGAAGTTCATCCTTTTCCCGGATTCTAGCACCACATTACCTTACATACATCCCTACCCTACACGTTTCTTGACCTTTTCTCTTGAGAAGCCCTTGAGACCTTGAGCTTGTTGATTGACTTAGCGGTTTAAATTGGATTATACATGATTAATTTTGATAATTATGATTTATTATGCATTCTATGATTTTATGCAAAGATGAACAACTTTCTTATATTTATAAAATGTTTTGAGCATATTGAGTTTTTAATTCCAGGAAGTATTCTCTTAGAATGATCTATGATAGTTGCACACCATAAAATGTTTTTGAAAGACTTTTCTTTGATTTTCTTGACTTATAATCCATTCTATCTTGTCTTTTATATGAGGAACTTGCTTGGGGACAAGCAAGGGCTAAGTATGGGGTATTTTGATAGCATGAATTATAGTCCATATTTTGGGGTTTGTTTGGACGTTTTATCTTTCATAATCTGCATGTTTGTATGTACATTATGTAATTTTACTACCATTTCATCTACCTTTGCGAGAATCGAGGTCTACACCTAGTTTCGTTGTAATTGCAGGTAATATGGTACGTTTTGCATCAAAAAGGAGCAAAAGGAGTCAAGAGTCATTTGGAGCTACATCCAAGGAGCATAGCCATGGATTGAAGATTCACTTTGGAGCAGATTCGAGAGATTCCACATTCTGAGTCACCTCGGTTGACCAGAGGTTCACCTCGACCGAGGCGATCCAGAGACACCGACTCGACCGAGGCGAATACCTAGGACGCGGCGAGAATATTTTATTCTTGGAAGAGATCTTTTAAATTTGGAAAGTGATCTTATATTTTTTGGGCTGAGCTTCTGGAAGGAAGGAGATATGCAGAATCATATATTTTACCTATTTTTATGGGAATATATCTTTCTAAGATTTATTATCTTTGGAGGTTTATTTTCCTATAAAAAGGGTTAGATTTCCACAATTTGATTATCACGCTATACCGTCGATCAGGGTTTACACACGCAGCAGCCGCAGCATACTCCAATTTGGGAGTTGTTGAAGAACCTTTTTGAAGGTTGAAGGAAGGTTGAAGATCATAGCTTTTTATAGCTTTTTGAAGGGTTTTTGTAAGATTGTCTTCAATTCCCTCATTGATTGTCTTGTCTTGTTGGATTGCTATCCAAGAAACGCTTTTGTTGTGATATTTGATTCAGTATTTGAAGTCTTTTCATTAAATTCTTCTTTGTTCAAATATTCACCTTCTTCCCATATATTTTAATACTTTCATTATGATGATGAGTGGCTAATTTCCTTGTGTGATTCTAGGGTGATTGGCTGAAGGTTGTGGGAAAAACAATGATAGAATAATCTTAGATTCCAGTAGGATCCTGAAAGTTCGAGTCTTTAACCTTAACCCTAAGCATCTCGTTCGGTTGATGAACATCTCGGCCGGGGTGGAATTCTTCTGACCGAGGTGACTTATCCGACCTAAAACAGAAAGTTAAGTGTTAGAGTTTGCTAAATCCTATTCTTATTACACCTTCCTGATTCAATGCAAGCTTAGGATGAGACTTACCCGGTAATTCCTTAGTTTGTGTATTAAGATCATAAGTGTAGGTAATAAAGGTTTATTCTTTATTGGGGTTTTGAGTGTGCTTCCATCCCATCTTTGTGAGTTAGCCTGAGACTTACCCGGTAAAGGTTGATTCTATTCCCTTAGATGGTGTGTTAGTTTGAGGTTATAGTTCTTTATCTTGATTCCTTGAGACTTACCCGGTAATAG
Source organism: Fagopyrum esculentum (assembly GCA_033239045.1). Lineage (NCBI taxonomy): Eukaryota > Viridiplantae > Streptophyta > Magnoliopsida > Caryophyllales > Polygonaceae > Fagopyrum > Fagopyrum esculentum. Next base: position 149,254,264 of record BSUD01000001.1, read on the forward strand.
GAGTTATGGTTTAGGATTAGTGTGTAGTGAGACTTACCCGGTGATCTACTCCACTTTAGTAACACCTTCCCCACGCAAAAATCTCAACTTTGTCCGCTTATCTATAGATCTTGAGTTGGAACCACAACTAGATGCTTTAATCCCTAGAATTGCATGTTTGCTTATTTGACCTCTATTTCATCTTTGATTGTGTTAATCGCTCTTGTGGTTAGAATTAACGTAGCATACCGTGTTGACTTTGTTTCACCAAGTCCCTGTGATCGACCCCTGGAATTTTCTTGCTTTTACTACGATTGACCCGTACACTGCGGGTTCGCATCCTTGTTTTAAGCTTAAGTCTAGGGTTATAAATTTAAAGCTTGCACACACCGTTTGGAGCGAACACAAAGAAAGAGGTTATGCAAGTCCACGCCCTGAATTACGGCCGTGGAGAAGGAAATTTGAAGTCCGCGCTCAAATCCACGGCCGTGGACTTGGCATCATGAACGTGGAAGAGAGTTTGGAGCACTCCAGAGAGTTACACGGTCTAAACCACGGCCGTGAAAATTATATGACACCGTAATCTGGTTTCACGCTCTAAATTACGGTCGTGGAAAGTTGTTCTTAGCCGTGATCTTGGCAAATCTTATGACGTATCATATTTTCCACGTCATCAAAGTTAATGGGCTTTTATCGTAACCCTTCCTTGCTCTATAAAAGGAGTAGAGAAAGGAGTTTTTGGGATCCGCACTTATCCTCGCTTAGGGCTGTTTTGGACACCGCTTAGAGTTTCGGAGACGACGGCTAGGATTGAAGATCGAAGCTTACTTGTGGCGGAAGTTTGGAGATTTTTTAGGTTTTGATTTCGGAAGCAGATTGACAACCGTTTTCCGTTGTTTGCCTGAGATATTTGTGAGGATTCTTATTCCATATTCTAAATCCATTGAACATATTGCTTTGTTATTTAGATTTGACATTGATCTTAAGTTTTTATTGAGTTTTCGAGGGTTTTCATATTTCTCTCTTTCTAAATTGAATATTGAATCAATGACAATGATTGTTAGCTAAAACCCTTTAGCAATTCTAAGGTGAAGGGTTGATAGTTGTTGCTTAGATGATGATAGATCGATCGTAAACAGATTGGACCTTGAGAGTGTGAAAAACTTGTCGACGAACCTAAATTACGGCCTGTTCTTGATGTTCCACGGCCGTGGAACTCAAGATCCTGCCGTGATTTTCCCTGTTCTATGACCTTTGCTTTTGCTTTGATCCAAAGTTAAAGATTTGCTTTAACCTAGCCTTTGCTTGCCTTTCCTAGGTAGTAGTGAGACTCAACACCCTCTATTTCGGTTTCGAGTGTCACAACCTTAACCGTTTGAGTTTATTTTGGTCCTTTGGGTTTGGACTGGGATATTTGAGTTTAATTCTTGTCCTTAGATCATTTCTATACTGCAGCTTCAACAACCTTTATAGAGAGTATTTTTGGGTGAGACATATAAGGTTTTGGAACTTCACCGTACATTACCTTGCTTTAGTATACCTTTGCAATTCTCGAATCTGTCCTTATACTTATAGAATATCTTGAATCGATTGCCACAATTTGATATCCGGATCTTTAGGGTTGTTGTTTTCCCCAATATTTGCAAAGCTTTACACTTTTACTTGCTTGATTACTTGAGACTGAAATTTGACTCACCGAGTTCGATACTGTGGAATACTTGCTAATCTACGCCGATCCATACACTGCGGATTCGCTTGCTTTTGTTTCAGTTTTATAAATTAAAACTTATTTGCACGCACGCTTTGAGACAAACAATGGTCATATGTAAGTCTATTATCGACTGAAAATACGGCATTTGCTAAACTCCTTGCTCAAATAATCCGGCTTGACAATGCAAGAGAATTTACATCCCAAACATTCAATGACTTTTGCATGTCAATTGGGATTGATGTGGAACATCCAGTAGCTCATGTTCACACACAAAATGGTCTTGTTGAATCATTGATAAAGAGATTACAATTAATTGTTAGACCATTATTAATCAAAATCACCACCATCTGCTTGGGGACATGCGACATTGCATGCTGCAGCCTTGATCCGATTAAGACCAAGTGCAAACCACGAACAATCCCCATTGCAACTAGTGTTTGGTAAGGAGCCTAATATATCACATATAAAAATATTTGGATGTGTAGTTTATGTTCCTATTGCTCCACCACAACGTACAAAGATGGGTCCACAAAGAAAGATAGGGAATATATGTTGATTTTGAATCTCCCTCGATCATTAGATATCTTGAACCAACAACAGGTGTTTTGTTTACAACAAGATTTGTTGATTGTCATTTTGATGAAAATAAATTCCCAATTTTAGGGGGAGAAAAGAAGAAAGTGGACCCAAGTATGAAAGAAATTACATGGAATGGAACACTATTATCACACCTTGATCCAAAAACAAAAATGTGTGAACAAGAAGTTCAACGAATCATTCACTTACAAGGTGTTACAAATCAATTACCAGATGCATTTACAAACACTAAGAAGGTGGTAAAGTCATATATTCCTACGGCAAATGTCCCTGCAAGAATTGATGTGCCCATTGGACACCCAAATGTGTCCATTGCAAATGAGTCTACAACACGTCGAAAACGTAGTAGACCACATGGTTCCAAAGATTCGAAACCGAGAAAAACAAGGAACCAAAAGGGTATAGCAAGAGAGGCTATAGTTTATGAATCAAATGAGGAACATGAGAAAGAGAAAAGAAAATAGGATGAGAACATCTCAAATGAAGATAATATCCTTGATGATGATGAAAGAATCGACAACTGTGGAATCGCTATAAATTATGTCGATACAAGGATACATGATAGCATGAATTATAGTCTATATTTTGGGGTTTGTTTGGACGTTTTATCTTTCATAATCTGCATGTTTGTATGTACATTATGTGATTTTACTACCATTTCATCTACCTTTGCGAGAATCGAGGTCTACACCTAGTTTCGTTGTAATTGCAGGTAATATGGTACGTTTTGCATCGAAAAGGAGCAAAAGGAGTCAAGAGTCATTTGGAGCTACATTGAGGAGCAAAAAGGAATCCTTCAGGAAGCATAGCCATGATTAAAGATTTACTTTGGACCAGTTTTGAGAGATTCTACATTCAGTTATGAGTCACCTCGGTTGACCAGAGATTCATCTCGACCGAGGCGATCCAGAGACGCCGACTCGACCGAGGCGAACACCTAGGACGCGGCGAGAATATTTTATTCTTGGCTGAGATCTTTTAAAATTAGAAAGTGATCTTATATTTTTGGGCTGAGCTTCTAGAAGGAAGGAGATATGCAGAATATATATTTTACCTATATTTATGGGATAATATCTTCTTAAGATTTATTATCTTTGGAGGTTTATTTTTCCTATAAAAAGGATTGGATTTTCCACAAATCCGATCGTGCTTACACACCGGAACATCCGCTATCAGCGCAGCAGCCGCATCCTACTCCAATTTGGGAGAGAGTTGAAGAACCTTTTTGAAGGTTGAAGGAAGATTGAAGACTATAGCTTTATAGCTTTTTGGAGGGTTTTGTAAGATTGTCTTCAATTCTTTTCCTTGTTGTCTTGTCTTGTTGGATCATTATCCAAGAAACGATTTTGTGTGTTATTTGATTCAGTTATTGAAGTGTTTTCATTAAATTCTTCTTTGTTCAAATATTCACCTTCTTCCCATATATTTAATACTTTCATTATGATGATGAGTGGCTAATTTCCTTGTGTGATTCTAGGGTGATTGGCTGAAGGTTGTGGGAAAAACAATGATAGAATGATCTTAATCACAGTAGGATCCTGAAAGTTCGAGTCTTTAACCTTAACCCTAAGCATCTCGTTCAGTCGATGAACATCTCGGCCGGGGTGGAAACTGGCTGACCGAGGTGGCTTATCCGATCCTTAACTGAGAGTTAATGTGTTAGAGTTTGCCAAATCCTATTCTTATTATACCTTTCTGGTTCAAAGCAGGCTTAGGATGAGACTTACCCGGTAATTCCTTAGTTTGTATACCAACGATCATAAGTTTAGGTAATAAAGGCTTGTCCTTTATTGGGGTTTGAGTGTGCTTCCATCCCATCTTTGTGAGTTAGCCTGAGACTTACCCGGTAAAGGTTGATTCTATTCCCTTAGATGGTGTGTTAGTTTGAGGTTATAGTTCTTTATCTTAATTCCTTGAGACTTACCCGGTAATAGGAGTTACGGTTTGGGATTAGTGTGTAGTGAGACTTACCCGGTGATCTACTCCACTTTAGAAACACCTTCCCCATGCAAAAATCTCAGCTTTGTCCGCTTATCTATAGATCTTGAGTTGGAACCACAACTAGATGCTTTAATCCCTAGAATTGCATGTTTGCTTTATTTGACATCTTATTCATCTTTGATTGTATTACTTGCTCTTGTGGTTAGCATCAACACTAGCATACCGTATTGGACTTTGTTTCACTAAGTCCCTGTGATCGACCCCTGGAATTTTCTTGCTTTTACTACGATTGACCCGTACACTGCGGGTTCGCATCCTTGTTTTAAGCTTAAGTCTAGGGTTATAAATTTAAAGCTTGCACACACCGTTTGGAGCGAACAAGTTTTTGGCGCCGTTGCCGGGGACTTGGTCTAGACCGAGCCGGTACGGTTTGCTCTTGGGGCATTTGCCCCGTGTTGTCTTACCACTCTACTTGAGTGACTTTTGCAGGTTCTTTCTTAGGTATATGCGAAGAATCCGCACGGGAAAGGAAATCGTTCCTTACGATCCCGAACCAGAAAAGACATACAAACGACGCTTAAGAGAAGCGAAGATGGCCCAACAAGACGATCACGATCTTTTGGCCCAATTGAGAGAGACGCAGGAGCAGCTACGTCTCAGCAAAGAAGAGCTAAGGCAGGAAAAAGAAGAGAATCAGGCCAGGAATGCAGCAATCGAAGCTGAGATTGCAGCAATTCGGAACCAGATTCAACCTCGACCGATGCAGGATCCAGTAATTGATCCTCGACCGAGGCAAGTCCCAGTTCCTGACGCCCCGGCCGATGTGCATCCACTTCGGATGCCAGTCCGAGATGTTCTTCTTGCAGGAATTCCACAAACCCTAGGTCAAAGGATGGACCCTAATCAACAGCTGAGGCGTCCAGGAGTGAACCTAGGAGATCCAGCGGACCATGACTACGAACTTCGACCACAAGTTCTAGCGATGATTCGCCAATGTCAATTCGGAGGGCTAGAGAAGGAGTCGCCGCATCAACATCTTCAAAACTACGAGATCTTGATGGAGACCTTGCGACCTCCCAGAATTGAAAACAACAACTACAAGCTAAGACCTTTCTACTTTTCTCTTAAAGATAGAGCTCTTACTTGGTATCAATCTCTTCCTGCAGGAAAGATCAGCACATGGGAAGAGATGACCACGGAATTCTTGACCAAATTCTTTCCCCCCTCAAAGACTGCTGAAATGAGAGGGAAGATCAATGCTTTCATCATGAAGGACAAGGAGAGTTTGTCCAAATCATGGGAGCGGTTCAAGGATATCCTTTTGGATTGCCCACATCATGGGATTCCAAAGATCGAGTTGTTGGAGATCTACTTCAAAGGGCTGGACGGAAACACCCAGTTTAATCTCCAACTACTCTCCGCCGGCACATTTATGGATATGGCGGTTGACGAGGCTTGGGATTTCATTGAGAAGCAAGCCTTGCACATGGAGAAGTACACCCACCAAGGAGCTGAAGGTGGAGTTAAAAGAGTCAACTTTCAAGAGACTCAAACCAACAACAACCAATTCACGTCCTTGAAGAACGACGTGAAGCAATTGAAGGAGCTATTGATGGCTCAAACTAAGAAGGAAGAGCAAGGGCAAAGGAACAACAACAACAACAACGGGTACCGTAACAACAACAACGGACCCCGAAACAACAACTACAACAACAATAGAGGACCCAATAGCAACAATTGGAGAGCGAATAATAACCAAAACAACGGTAACAATTATTCAAACTCCAACTCTAATGATTCCTCTAACCCTTTCCTCTCTCCTCCTTCTTCTTCTTCTACTCCATTGAAGAGCCAAGGGCAAGGATCAAGTTCGTCTCAGCCGGAAAAGAAGGACGCAGTCCTGGAGGCAATCTTGATCAAGCTTAGTGCTATGGAGAATTCTATGACTTCATTTTCGAGGGCCCAAAAGTCCTTCGAACAACAACTTGCTAATAGGGCGAATGAAGCGCCAAGAGATCCAGGGAAGCTTCCAGCAAAGACGGAAACTAACCCTAAGGGCCAGTGCATGGCCATCACGACGAGGAGTGGACTCAAAACCACAGATCCAGTACCTCGCTCGACGCAGACCACCTCGGTCCAGATCCAGTCGAAGAACACCTCGACCGAGATGCCAACCGAGGCGGTGCAACAGAAAGCAGGAGGAACAACTGAAGCCTATGTTCCACCTCCTGCATATAAACCACCACTTCCATTTCCCCAGTCCAGAGCCAGAGCACATCTTGACAAGCACTTTGGTAAGTTCCTTGACTTGATGAATAAGCTCCATATTAATATCCCTTTCCTTGATGCTATTTTAGGTATGCCCGCCTACGGGAAGTTCTTAAAGGAGATCCTATCAAGGAAGAGGAAGCTGGAGGATGTTGGTGAAGTTAGGATGACATCTAAGTCTTCGGAGCTTATAAAGATCATGAAGGAGAAGATGCCACTTAAGTTGAGAGATCCCGGCTCATTTTGCATTCCCATTCAAGTTGGGGATGTCACTTGTGAAGCCCTATGTGATCTAGGAGCCAGCGTGAGCATCATTCCGCTGGAGCTATGCATTAAGATCGGTCTTGGAGAGCCCAAGCCGGTCAAGATTCGACTTTACATGGCGGATCGCACCATCACCCATCCCGTGGGCATTTTGGAAGACGTTCCGGTCAAGTTAGGTAACTTCTATCTACCCATAGATTTTGTCGTACTTGACATTCCCGCAGATTATCCTGTTCCTATCATTCTCGGGAGGCCATTTCTAGCAACTTCGGGTTGCAATGTGGATTGCAAGAACGCCAAGTTGAAATTCAACGTTGGTGGCGATGAGGTGGAGTTCGCACTACTTGCAGCCATGAAAGGGGAGCAAATAACTGATGATATCTTCAACATCTACGATGAAGAGGAATCAAGAGAATCGGTGAGCTCTATCCTTATTAAAGATCCACTCGAAAGAGTTATAAGCTTCAGTTTAATGGAGGAAGGTATAGATGCTTCTTGTGATGCAGATATACGGAGCCTGAAGGCACTGGAAGAAGATCCAGGAGCCATGACTGAGAAGCTGATCCAGGAAACGAAGATTTCCAGCCTCGGATCCAGTAGCAGTACCTCGACCGAGGCACTTTCTGGACTGAGCGAGGCGTCTGAAGAACACCTCGGTCAACGCCTTTGCGCCTCGACCGAGGTCGACAGAGAGACGATTCAAACTGAGACTGCACATAGTCCGATTTCTGACACCACTCCACTGGAAAGAGGAAGCACAGATCCCTCCCAGAAAGCACCCCCAGTTGTGGAGCTTAAACAACTCCCTAGTCACTTGAGGTATATCTTTCTTGGGCCGGATTCTACTTATCCCGTTATTGCTAGTGCTTCCCTCTCCGATTCTGAATTATCTAAACTAATGCATGTCCTGAGAAAGCATCGGAAAGCCATAGGCTACACCACGGACGATCTTATTGGCATTAACCCTTCTTTCTGCATGCATAGAATTCTAATGGAAGATAATCATAAGACTTCACGGGAACCTCAAAGACGGTTAAATCCGATCATGAAAGAGGTTGTGAAGAAGGAAGTTCTTAAGTTGTTGGATGCAGGTATTATTTATCCTATCTCGGACAGCAAGTGGGTTAGCCCGGTGCATGTCGTCCCGAAGAAAGGAGGGATGACCGTTGTGACGAATAAGAACAACGAGTTGATCCCAACAAGGACCGTTACGGGCTGGAGAGTTTGCATCGACTATAGGAAGCTGAACACGGCTACTAGGAAAGATCATTTTCCGCTTCCCTTCATTGATCAAATGCTCGAACGGTTGGCCCAGCATTCACACTTTTGCTACTTGGACGGCTATAGTGGATTCTTCCAGATTCCTATCCATCCGGATGATCAGGAGAAGACCACTTTCACATGTCCTTGGGGGACGTTTGCTTATCGGAGGATGCCATTCGGATTGTGCAATGCACCCGCTACCTTCCAGCGATGCATGATGGCCATCTTCTCCGAGTACATAGAGGAGATCATGGAGGTATTCATGGATGATTTTTCTGTATATGGTTCCTCATTTGATGATTGCCTATCTAACCTTTCTCTAGTGCTTAAAAGATGTGAGGACACTAACCTTGTTTTGAATTGGGAAAAGTGTCATTTTATGGTTAATGAAGGCATTGTGCTAGGACACCTCGTTTCTAATCGAGGTATTGAGGTCGATCGAGCTAAGATCGAGACTATTGAGAAACTCCCTCCTCCTTGTTCTGTTAAGGGTGTGAGGAGTTTTCTCGGGCATGCAGGTTTCTATAGGAGATTCATCAAGGACTTCTCCAAGATTTCTAAACCTCTAACTAACCTCTTGAATAAAGATGTTGTTTTTGAGTTTTCGCAGGAGTGTCTTGATGCTTTTTACAGGATTAAGGAAGCGTTGATCTCCGCTCCCATTATCCAACCTCCTGACTGGACCTTGCCCTTTGAGGTCATGTGTGACGCTAGCGATGTAGCCGTAGGAGCGGTGCTTGGGCAAAAGAAGGATGGACGGACCACCGCCATTTACTATGCTAGCAAGACGCTAGATGTAGCACAACGCAACTACGCTACCACTGAGAAGGAGTTATTGGCGGTTGTATATGCTTTCGAGAAGTTTCGTTCCTATCTAGTAGGGGCGAAAGTCATTGTCTACACCGACCACGCAGCCATTCGTTACTTGTTGGCTAAAAAAGATGCAAAGCCGCGCCTTATTCGATGGATTCTCTTGCTCCAGGAATTTGACCTAGAGATCCGCGATAAGAAGGGATCCGAGAATTCAGTTGCGGATCACCTCAGCCGGTTACCGGAATCCTCCCGCGAGACGGATAGCCCACCCATAGACGATTCATTCCCCGACGAGCACTTGCACGTTTTGGAGCGTTTGATGGACTTACTTACTTCACCCCACGATGGAGGTGAAGTATGGGGTGAGGGAACCTCCTACCTCGTTTGAGACGCATCATGGTCCAGCTAGCGACCTTAAATCAAGCGCTTCTTGGGAGGCAACCCAAGGTATTGCTTTCTTTCCCGTTTTCTAGTCTAGTTTAGATAGTTTTTGTTTTTGCTTTGCTTTGCTTTGTTTTTGGGTTTTTGGACAGACAACAGGAAGGAGCACTCCAGGAAAGAGAGAAGTTCGAGATTCTGAGGAAGAAAAAGGCACCTCGGTCACTGTCAGAACACCTCGACCGAGTTGATTCTTGAAGCAACCGAGGCGACTAGGGTTTCTGCAGAACCGCCTCGGTCCGTACCACCTCGGTCCAGTCGAGACCATTTCGACCGAGGTGACAGCAGATCCAGTAACAGTATAAAAAGGGAAAAAAATTACTTTTCATTTTTTTTTTACTTCGTTTCGACCGCGGCGCACAGAATCGCCTCGCTCCCTCATTTCTCGCTCGTTTTCGAAGATTTCCGCTTCCAAACCGAGATTAAAGAGTAGAGGAGTCGATTACTACAACAGATCTGCAAGAAATTTGAGCGATTCGACCAAAACGAGGTAAAAACGTTCGAAAACCTAACTCGTTCGTTTTCTGCTATTTGGGCTTTGGTTGCCCTTGTTTCTGTTGAGAAAAGGCATAAGTACCCCTTAGGAAGCAATTGTAGTGATTTTGGGGGGAAAAGAACTGAAAATCAGAGAATAGAAATCGACACTGCTACGCCTCGGTCCGGTCGAACTGCATCTCGACCGAGGTGATTTCTGAGGGTTGTCAGTCAACCGAGGTGGTCTGACAGATTGATTTGTGAAGATGAGTTCAGATAGATTACTGGCCCTTAGAGATAGATCCTCTCCTTCCCCTTCTTCTTCCTCATCCCGACCTTCTATCCCGGTGATCCATGAGAGACACCGGGTAGATTATGACCGCATTTCTAGTCGTCCAGTTATCGCTCCTAGATTTCTGGACGTTTCTGCCTTTGACTGTCTCCATGTAGATGGAGAGCTTAGCAGGATGATCGCCACAGTCGGGCTGGATCAGTTTTCTGAGATCCGAGCCCCAGCTTACCTCGAGCCTACCCTCGAGTTCGTCAGTTCCTTCACTTACCTCCCCACAGAGGGGGCTGTGAAGTACCGGTTGATGAACCGGAACTACATAGTACCTCTTGCCCACTGGAGAGATATTTTTGGCTTCCCTACCCCCACCGCTGTAGATTTCCCGACCCGAGCTGTAGCTAGAGAGTTCTGGGGTCAGATTGCCCACATTACGAGTCATGCAGACAGGTGGCGCCCTGGTGATTCCAGGGCGAAGCTTATTTACCATTTATCCTTCAGACTAGTGCACAGGGTTTTCAGTGAGATGCTTCTGGCGCGTACTGAGACGCCCCAGAAGGTCCGACAGGGGGAGCTTTTCTCCCTATACTGCATGGTCACGGGAGGATACCCTGACTTTGGCTTGATGCTGGCAGAGGATCTGCACAGGATCAAGGCCAAAGGGAAGGGTGATATTTGCTGCGGAGGTATAGTGACCCATATCGCTAGGTATCAGGATATGGATTTGAGTAGGTGTACCATGGTTGCGGCTCCGAAGCCGCTGGGTCTGCAGGAGATGATCACGAGGCGGATTCTTGTTCCTCGTGGGTTGACTACACCCTACGTTGCTATGCCTTGGGAGCGGACAGCGCCTCAGGGCATCAGATGGTCTGCACAGTTTTCGGTCTTCGACCCACATTTTTGGCAGACAGCATGGGCCCCGCTGATGGAGGACTACAGAGAGGGAGCAGCTGCAGCTACTGAGGAGGCTGAGGAGGCTGAGGAGGAGGATGATGACGAGACAGTTGATGAGAGAGGAGGCGGCGTCCCGATGGACACAGGGACAGACACTGCTGGGACGAGCGCGCCTCCCATTATTGATCTTGATGAGGACGAGGAGGACACTGAGCCAGCGCCGGCTGAGACTTCTCCAGTTAGGCCCGCTAGGCGCAGGAGGCAGAGGGTTAGGGACAGAGCAGCACACCGCCGGATTGATGACCTGACAGATCAGGTTATCGACACTTATGCTGCACTTTCTTTGGATATCCGGGAGATGCAGGAGCGACAGCATCATCAGCACATGATGGCTCAGCTACAGTTCCAGCATGTCATGGGCTATCCCTATGACCCTACTTTGTACCCGTACATGCCACCACCACCACCGGATCAGGACTTCTGAGGAGCTGCAGGATTTTATTTATTTTATTTTTATGCAGTTCGGCTCTTTATCCGGTGAGTCCTCCTTTCTTTCAGACTTTATTTACACCCACTGGGACAGTGTGTCTCAAGTATGGGGTAGTTGATGTATTATCTGACTTATTTGACTTATGATGTATTATTTACCGGATATTTTCATATTCATGCTTTATCTGCATTTATATGTTTATCTGAGATTGCATGCATACTTACAGGTTATTTGATTGAGAAAAACGTCGAAACCGAAAAAAAATGGTTTTAAAAAAATTTTTTGACCTCGACCGGGACAGTTCTGGCAAAACGAGGTGTTTCACCTCGGTTGAACCAAGAACACCTCGACCGAGGTGGGTTAACTGAGAGTTTTCGAAAACGATTTTTGTGTTACTTATCTGGATATGATCTCAGTGAAGATTCTGTTTACCGACTGGATTTAAATTCTTTATATGTTTGAAATGTTTTATGATATGTTTAAGTTGCTAAATGCTTTGTTTGAAATTATTGGCATGTTTAATACTTTATTTTTATCCAAATTATGTTGAATTTGAAGGTTGACACCGCAGCATAAGTTCTCTCACGTTCTTCTTGGAAAGACCAAGGCAATTCATTCTTCTTCTTCTTCTTCTTCTTGATCATGCTTAGCCCCTCATATACATATTGCCTCCCTTTACCTATCCGGGAATTTGGAAGCAAGCAAAGTGGTGAAAGCAAGTCAAAAGTTGAGAAGTGGCTGAAAGTGAAAGTATTAGAAAGCAATAATAGGTTTGGGGAAGTCAATCATGAAGATGAGTAACTCGGCACCATTCACATAGCCGGGTGTTTGTGTCTTGCCAAAGTCGGATTGAGCGATATTCCTAACGGGTCATGGTATGTGCATCAAGGGTTTGACGCATCTCAAGAAATTGATGATTGCGGATTTCCTAGGCTTCGGTTATTGTGCACCTCTGTCCATGCATCCCAAAAAGTAAAGTAAAAGAGAAAAAAGTGTGAAATAAGCAAAGCTTATTGGTGGAAGGTGTTGCAAGTCAAAGTGGAAGTGAAGTTCATCCTTTTCCCGGATTCTAGCACCACATTACCTTACATACATCCCTACCCTACACGTTTCTTGACCTTTCTTTTGGGAAGCCCTTGAGACCTTGAGCTTGTTGATTGACTTAGCGGTTTAAATCGGATTATACATGATTAATTTTGATAATTATGATTTATTATGCATTCTATGATTTTATGCAAAGATGAACAACTTTCCTATATTTATAAAATGTTTTGATCATATTGAGTTTTTAATTTCCAGGAAGTACTCTCTTAGAGTGATCTATGATAATTCCACACCATAAAATGTTTTTGAAAGACTTTTCATTGATTTTCTTGACTTATAATCCATTCTATCTTAATTTCTATATGAGGAACTTGCTTAGGGACAAGCAAGGGCTAAGTATGGGGTATTTTGATAGCATGAATTATAGTCTATATTTTGGGGTTTGTTTGGACGTTTTATCTTTCATAATCTGCATGTTTGTATGTACATTATGTGATTTTACTACCATTTCATCTACCTTTGCGAGAATCGAGGTCTACACCTAGTTTCGTTGTAATTGCAGGTAATATGGTACGTATTGCATCAAAAAGGAGCAAAAGGAGTCAAGAGTCATTTGGAGCTACATTCAGGAAGCATAGCCATGGATTAAAGATTTACTTTGGACCAGTTTTGAGAGATTCTACACTCAGTTATGATCACCTCGGTTGCCCAGAGATTCATCTCGACCGAGGCGATCCAGAGACGCCGACTCGACCGAGGCGAACACCTAGGACGCGGCGAGAATATTTTATTCTTGGCTGAGATCTTTTAAAATTGGAAAGTGATCTTATATTTTTAGGCTGAGTTTCTAGAAGGAAGGAGATATGCAGAATCATATATTTTACCTATATTTATGGGATAATATCTTCTTAAGATTTATTATCTTTGGAGGTTTATTTTTCCTATAAAAAGGATTGGATTTTCCACAAATCCGATCATGCTTAGAGGCTGCATACACCGCATACGATCTCGATTACAGCGAAGAATACGCAGCAGCCGCATCCTACTCCAAGTTGGGAGTTGTTGAAGAACCTTTTTGAAGGTTGAAGGAAGATTGAAGACTATAGCTTTATAGCTTTTTGGAGGGTTTTGTAAGATTGTCTTCAATTCTTTTCCTTGTTGTCTTGTCTTGTTGGATTATTATCCAAGGAACGATTTTGTGTGATATTTGATTCAGTTATTGAAGTGTTTTCATTAAATTCTTCTTTGTTCAAATATTCACCTTCTTCCCATATATTTAATACTTTCATTATGATGATGAGTGGCTAATTTCCTTGTGTGATTCTAGGGTGATTGGCTGAAGGTTGTGGGAAAAACAATGATAGAATGATCTTAATCACAGTAGGATCCTGAAAGTTCGAGTCTTTAACCTTAACCCTAAGCATCTCGTTCAGTCGATGAACATCTCGGCCGGGGTGGAAACTGGCTGACCGAGGTGGCTTATCCGATCCTTAACTGAGAGTTAATGTGTTAGAGTTTGCCAAATCCTATTCTTATTATACCTTTCTGGTTCAAAGCAAGCTTAGGATGAGACTTACCCGGTAATTCCTTAGTTTGTATACTAACGATCATAAGTGTAGGTAATAAAGGCTTGTCCTTTATTGGGGTTTGAGTGTGCTTCCATCCCATCTTTGTGAGTTAGCCTGAGACTTACCCGGTAAAGGTTGATTCTATTCCCTTAGATGGTGTGTTAGTTTGAGGTTATAGTTCTTTATCTTGATTCCTTGAGACTTACCCGGTAATAGGAGTTGCGGTTTAGGATTAGTGTGTAGTGAGACTTACCCGGTGATCTACTCCACTTTAGAAACGCCTTCCCCACGCAAAAATCTCAGCTTTGTCCGCTTATCTATAGATCTTGAGTTGGAACCACAACTAGATGCTTTAATCCCTAGAATTGCATGTTTGCTTTATTTGACATCTTATTCATCTTTGATTGTATTACTTGCTCTTGTGGTTAGCATTGACATTAGCATACCGTACTGGACTTTGTTTCACTAAGTCCCTGTGATCGACCCCTGGAATTTTCTTGCTTTTACTACGATTGACCCGTACACTGCGGGTTCGCATCCTTGTTTTAAGCTTAAGTCTAGGGTTATAAATTTAAAGCTTGCACACACCGTTTGGAGCGAACAAGTTTTTGGACGAGGAAGGATTGGTCCATGAAATTAGACGATGCTCTTTGGGCATACAGGACCGCATTCAAGACTCCCATAGGCACCACCCCTTATAACTTGGTGTATGGGAAATCTTGCCATTTGCCCGTTGAGTTGGAGCACAAAGCGTATTGGGCTATCAAATGGTTGAACTTTGACATTAAGGAGGCTGGTGAGAAGCGACTATTGGAACTTAACGAGCTGGAGGAGCTGCGTTTGAACGCCTATGAGAATGCCAAGATCTACAAGGAAAGGACGAAGAGATGGCATGACAAGCGTATCGTTCCAAAGGAGCTTAACGAAGGAGATTTAGTTCTACTCTTCAACTCCCGCCTCCGTCTTTTTCC
The DNA here is from genome assembly GCA_033239045.1 of Fagopyrum esculentum. Classification (NCBI taxonomy): domain Eukaryota; kingdom Viridiplantae; phylum Streptophyta; class Magnoliopsida; order Caryophyllales; family Polygonaceae; genus Fagopyrum; species Fagopyrum esculentum. The sequence continues at coordinate 149,269,265 of BSUD01000001.1, forward strand.
AGGTAAGTTGAAATCTAGATGGACCGGACCTTACGTTGTGAAACATGTCTTCCCTCATGGTGCAGTTGAGATATGGGGCGAAACTAGCGGAAGCTTCAAGGTCAACGGTCATAGACTTAAGAAGTACCAACCGGAAACGCCGGTTGAGGAGGTCGCACCGATCTACCTCCTTTGAGACGCACTATGGTCCAGCTAGCGACCTTAAATCAAGCGCTTCTTGGGAGGCAACCCAAGGTATTGCTTTCTTTCCCGCTTTCTAGTCTAGTTTAGATAGTCTTTTGTTTTTGCTTTGCTTTGCTTTGTTTTTAGTGTTTTAGACAGATAACAGGAAGGAGCACTCCAGAAAAGGGAGAAGTTCGAGATTCTGAGGAAGAAAAAGGCACCTCGGTCACTGTCAGAACACCTCGACCGAGTTGATTCTTGAAGCAACCGAGGCGACTAGGGTTTCTGCAGAACCGCCTCGGTCCGTACCACCTCGGTCCAGTCGAGACCATCTCGACCGAGGTGACAGCAGATTCAGTAAAAGTATAAAAGGGGGAAAAATTACATTTTTACTTTTTATTACCCACTTCGACCGCGGCGCACAGAATCACCTCGCTCCCTCATTTCTCGCTCGTTTTCGAAGATTTCCGCTTCCAAACCGAGATTAAAGAGTAGAGGAGTCGATTACTACAACAGATCTGCAAGAAATTTGAGCGATTCGACCAAAACGAGGTAAAAACGTTCGAAAACCTAACTCGTCGTTTTCTGCTATTTGGGCTTTGGTTGCCCTTGTTTCTGTTGAGAAAAGGCATAAGTACCCCTTAGGAAGCAATTGTAGTGATTTTGGGGGGAAAAGAACTGGAAATCTGAGATTTGGAAATTCGAACTGCTACGCCTCGGTCCGGTCGAACTGCATCTCGACCGAGGTGATTTCTGAGGGTTGTCAGTCAACCGAGGTGGTCTGACAGATTGATTTGTGAAGATGAGTTCAGATAGATTACTGGCCCTTAGAGATAGATCCTCTCCTTCCCCTTCTTCTTCCTCATCCCGACCTTCTATCCCGGTGATCCATGAGAGACACCGGGTAGATTATGACCGCATTTCTAGTCGTCCAGTTATCGCTCCTAGATTTCTGGACGTTTCTGCCTTTGACTGTCTCCATGTAGATGGAGAGCTTAGCAGGATGATCGCCACAGTCGGGCTGGATCAGTTTTCTGAGATCCGAGCCCCAGCTTACCTCGAGCCTACCCTCGAGTTCGTCAGTTCCTTCACTTACCTCCCCACAGAGGGGGCTGTGAAGTACCGGTTGATGAACCGGAACTACATAGTACCTCTTGCCCACTGGAGAGATATTTTTGGCTTCCCTACCCCCACCGCTGTAGATTTCCCGACCCGAGCTGTAGCTAGAGAGTTCTGGGGTCAGATTGCCCACATTACGAGTCATGCAGACAGGTGGCGCCCTGGTGATTCCAGGGCGAAGCTTATTTACCATTTATCCTTCAGACTAGTGCACAGGGTTTTCAGTGAGATGCTTCTGGCGCGTACTGAGACGCCCCAGAAGGTCCGACAGGGGGAGCTTTTCTCCCTATACTGCATGGTCACGGGAGGATACCCTGACTTTGGCTTGATGCTGGCAGAGGATCTGCACAGGATCAAGGCCAAAGGGAAGGGTGATATTTGCTGCGGAGGTATAGTGACCCATATCGCTAGGTATCAGGATATGGATTTGAGTAGGTGTACCATGGTTGCGGCTCCGAAGCCGCTGGGTCTGCAGGAGATGATCACGAGGCGGATTCTTGTTCCTCGTGGGTTGACTACACCCTACGTTGCTATGCCTTGGGAGCGGACAGCGCCTCAGGGCATCAGATGGTCTGCACAGTTTTCGGTCTTCGACCCACATTTTTGGCAGACAGCATGGGCCCCGCTGATGGAGGACTACAGAGAGGGAGCAGCTGCAGCTACTGAGGAGGCTGAGGAGGCTGATGAGGAGGATGACGACGAGACGGTTGATGAGAGAGGAGGCGGCGTCCCGATGGACACAGGGACAGACACTGCTGGGACGAGCGCGCCTCCCATTATTGATCTTGATGAGGACGAGGAGGACACTGAGCCAGCGCCGGCTGAGACTTCTCTAGTTAGGCCCGCTAGGCGCAGGAGGCAGAGGGTTAGGGACAGAGCAGCACACCGCCGGATTGATGACCTGACAGATCAGGTTATCGACACTTATGCTGCACTTTCTTTGGATATCCGGGAGATGCAGGAGCGACAGCATCATCAGCACATGATGGCTCAGCTACAGTTCCAGCATGTCATGGGCTATCCCTATGACCCTACTTTGTACCCGTACATGCCACCACCACCACCGGATCAGGACTTCTGAGGAGCTGCAGGATTTTATTTATTTTATTTTTATGCAGTTCGGCTCTTTATCCGGTGAGTCCTCCTTTCTTTCAGACTTTATTTACACCCACTGGGACAGTGTGTCTCAAGTATGGGGTAGTTGATGTATTATCTGACTTATTCGACTCATGATGTATTATTTGACCTTTGATGTATCGGATATTTTCATATTTATGCTTCATTCTGCATTTATATGTTTATCTGAGATTGCATGCATACTTACAGGTTATTTGATTGAGAAAAACGTCGAAACCGAAAAAAAAAATGGTTTTAAAAAAAAAAATTTTTTTTGACCTCGACCGGGACAGTTCTGGCAAAACGAGGTGTTTCACCTCGGTTGAACCAAGAACATCTCGACCGAGGTGGGCGTAACAGAGAGTTTTCGAAAACGATTTTTGTGTTACTTATCTGGATATGATCTCAGTGAAGATTTTGTTTACCGACTGGATTTAAATTCTTTATATGCTTGAAATGTTTTATGATATGTTTAAGTTGCTAAATGCTTTGTTTGAAATTATTGGCATGTTTAATACTTTATTTTTATCCAAATTATGTTGAATTTGAAGGTTGACACCGCAGCATAAGTTCTCTCACGTTCTTCTTGGAAAGACCAAGGCAATTCATTCTTCTTCTTCTTCTTCTTCTTGATCATGCTTAGCCCCTCATATACATATTGCCTCCCTTTACCTATCCGGGAATTTGGAAGCAAGCGAAGTGATGAAAGCAAGTCAAAAGTTGAGAAGTGGCTGAAAGTGAAAGTGTTAGAAAGCAATAATAGGTTTGGGGAAGTCAATCATGAAGATGAGTAACTCGGCACCATTCACATAGCCGGGTGTTTGTGTCTTGCCAAAGTCGGATTGAGCGATATTCCTAACGGGTCATGGTATGTGCATCAAGGGTTTGACGCATCTCAAGAAATTGATGATTGCGGATTTCCTAGGCTTCGGTTATTGTGCACCTCTGTCCATGCATCCCAAAAAGTAAAGTAAAAAGAAAAAGTGTGAAATAAGCAAAGCTTATTGGTGGAAGATGTTGCAAGTCAAAGTGAAAGTGAAGTTCATCCTTTTCCCGGATTCTAGCACCACATTACCTTACATACATCCCTACCCTACACGTTTCTTGACCTTTTCTTTTGGGAAGCCCTTGAGACCTTGAGCTTGTTGATTGACTTAGCGGTTTAAATCGGATT
>BSUD01000001.1:149272845-149299596 GCA_033239045.1 Fagopyrum esculentum
TTGCACACCATAAAAATATTTTTTGAAAGACTTTTCATTGATTTTCTTGACTTATAATCCATTCTATCTTGATTTCTATATGAGGAACTTGCTTAGGGACAAGCAAGGGCTAAGTATGGGGTATTTTGATAGCATGAATTATAGTCTATATTTTGGGGTTTGTTTGGACGTTTTATCTTTCATAATCTGCATGTTTGTATGTACGTTATGTGATTTTACTACCATTTCATCTACCTTTGCGAGAATCGAGGTCTACACCTAGTTTCGTTGTAATTGCAGGTAATATGGTACGTTTTGCATCAAAAAGGAGCAAAAGGAGTCAAGAGTCATTTGGAGCTACATTCAGGAAGCACAACCATGGATTAAAGATTTACTTTGGACCAGTTTTGAGAGATTCTACATTCAGTTATGAATCACCTCGGTTGCCCAGAGATTCATCTCGACCGAGGCGATCCAGAGACGCCGACTCGACCGAGGCGAACACCTAGGACGCGGCGAGAATATTTTATTCTTGGCTGAGATCTTTTAAAATTGGAAAGTGATCTTATATTTTTGGGCTGAGCTTCTAGAAGGAAGGAGATATGCAGGATCATATATTTTACCTATTTTTATGGGAATATATCTTCTTAAGATTTATTATCTTTGGAGGTTTATTTTTCCTATAAAAAGGGTTGGATTTCCACAATTCGATAGGCCCGCTTACACCGAAATACAGGCTGCATACACCCGCTATCAGCGCAGCAGCCGCATCATACTCCAATTTGGGAGAGAGTTGAAGAACCCTTTTGAAGGTTGAAGGAAGATTTGAAGAGTATAGCTTTATAGCTTTTTGGAGGGTTTTGTAAGATTGTCTTCAATTCCTTTCCTTGATTGTCTTGTCTTGTTGGATTATTATCCAAGGAACGATTTTGTGTGATATTTGATTCAGTTATTGGAGTGTTTTCATTAAATTCTTCTTTGTTCAAATATTCACCTTCTTCCCATATATTTAATACTTTCATTATGATGATGAGTGGCTAATTTCCTTGTGTGATTCTAGGGTGATTGGCTGAAGGTTGTGGGAAAAACAATGATAGAATGATCTTAATCACAGTAGGATCCTGAAAGTTCGAGTCTTTAACCTTAACCCTAAGCATCTCGTTCAGTCGATGAACATCTCGGCCGGGGTGGAAACTGGCTGACCGAGGTGGCTTATCCGATCCTTAACTGAGAGTTAATGTGTTAGAGTTTGCCAAATCCTATTCTTATTATACCTTTCTGGTTCAAAGCAAGCTTAGGATGAGACTTACCCGGTAATTCCTTAGTTTGTATACCAACGATCATAAGTGTAGGTAATAAAGGCTTGTCCTTTATTGGGGTTTGAGTGTGCTTCCATCCCATCTTTGTGAGTTAGCCTGAGACTTACCCGGTAAAGGTTGATTCTATTCCCTTAGATGGTGTGTTAGTTTGAGGTTATAGTTCTTTATCTTAATTCCTTGAGACTTACCCGGTAATAGGAGTTACGGTTTGGGATTAGTGTGTAGTGAGACTTACCCGGTGATCTACTCCACTTTAGAAACACCTTCCCCATGCAAAAATCTCAGCTTTGTCCACTTATCTATAGATCTTGAGTTGGAACCACAACTAGATGCTTTAATCCCTAGAATTGCATGTTTGCTTATTTGACATCTTATTCATCTTTGATTGTATACTTGCTCTTGTGGTTAGCATTAACACTAGCATACCGTATTGGACTTTGTTTCACTAAGTCCCTGCGATCGACCCCTGGAATTTTCTTGCTTTTACTACGATTGACCCGTACACTGCGGGTTCGCATCCTTGTTTTAAGCTTAAGTCTAGGGTTATAAATTTAAAGCTTGCACACACCGTTTGGAGCGAACAAGTTTTTGGCGCCGTTGCCGGGGACAGTTCTGATATGTTTAAGTTGCTAAATGCTTTGTTTAAGTTGCTAAATACTTACAGGTTATTTGATTGAGAAAAACGTCGAAACCGAAAAAAAAAATGGTTTTAAAAAAAAAAATTTTTTTTGACCTCGACCGGGACAGTTCTGGCAAAACGAGGTGTTTCACCTCGGTTGAACCAAGAACATCTCGACCGAGGTGGGCGTAACAGAGAGTTTTCGAAAACGATTTTTGTGTTACTTATCTGGATATGATCTCAGTGAAGATTTTGTTTACCGACTGGATTTAAATTCTTTATATGCTTGAAATGTTTTATGATATGTTTAAGTTGCTAAATGCTTTGTTTGAAATTATTGGCATGTTTAATACTTTATTTTTATCCAAATTATGTTGAATTTGAAGGTTGACACCGCAGCATAAGTTCTCTCACGTTCTTCTTGGAAAGACCAAGGCAATTCATTCTTCTTCTTCTTCTTCTTCTTGATCATGCTTAGCCCCTCATATACATATTGCCTCCCTTTACCTATCCGGGAATTTGGAAGCAAGCGAAGTGATGAAAGCAAGTCAAAAGTTGAGAAGTGGCTGAAAGTGAAAGTGTTAGAAAGCAATAATAGGTTTGGGGAAGTCAATCATGAAGATGAGTAACTCGGCACCATTCACATAGCCGGGTGTTTGTGTCTTGCCAAAGTCGGATTGAGCGATATTCCTAACGGGTCATGGTATGTGCATCAAGGGTTTGACGCATCTCAAGAAATTGATGATTGCGGATTTCCTAGGCTTCGGTTATTGTGCACCTCTGTCCATGCATCCCAAAAAGTAAAGTAAAAAGAAAAAGTGTGAAATAAGCAAAGCTTATTGGTGGAAGATGTTGCAAGTCAAAGTGAAAGTGAAGTTCATCCTTTTCCCGGATTCTAGCACCACATTACCTTACATACATCCCTACCCTACACGTTTCTTGACCTTTTCTTTTGGGAAGCCCTTGAGACCTTGAGCTTGTTGATTGACTTAGCGGTTTAAATCGGATTATACATGATTAATTTTGATAATTATGATTTATTATGCATTCTACGATTTTATGCAAAGATGAACAACTTTCCTATATTTATAAAATGTTTTGATCATATTGAGTTTTTAATTCCATGAAGTACTCTCTTAGAGTGATCTATGATAGTTGCACACCATAAAAATATTTTTTGAAAGACTTTTCATTGATTTTCTTGACTTATAATCCATTCTATCTTGATTTCTATATGAGGAACTTGCTTAGGGACAAGCAAGGGCTAAGTATGGGGTATTTTGATAGCATGAATTATAGTCTATATTTTGGGGTTTGTTTGGACGTTTTATCTTTCATAATCTGCATGTTTGTATGTACATTATGTGATTTTACTACCATTTCATCTACCTTTGCGAGAATCGAGGTCTACACCTAGTTTCGTTGTAATTGCAGGTAATATGGTACGTTTTGCATCGAAAAGGAGCAAAAGGAGTCAAGAGTCATTTGGAGCTACATTGAGGAGCAAAAAGGAATCCTTCAGGAAGCATAGCCATGATTAAAGATTTACTTTGGACCAGTTTTGAGAGATTCTACATTCAGTTATGAGTCACCTCGGTTGACCAGAGATTCATCTCGACCGAGGCGATCCAGAGACGCCGACTCGACCGAGGCGAACACCTAGGACGCGGCGAGAATATTTTATTCTTGGCTGAGATCTTTTAAAATTAGAAAGTGATCTTATATTTTTGGGCTGAGCTTCTAGAAGGAAGGAGATATGCAGAATATATATTTTACCTATATTTATGGGATAATATCTTCTTAAGATTTATTATCTTTGGAGGTTTATTTTTCCTATAAAAAGGATTGGATTTTCCACAAATCCGCTTACAGTTAGAACACCCGCTTACATCCGCTTACAGTTAGAACATCCGCTATCAGCGCAGCAGCCGCATCCTACTCCAATTTGGGAGAGAGTTGAAGAACCTTTTTGAAGGTTGAAGGAAGATTGAAGACTATAGCTTTATAGCTTTTTGGAGGGTTTTGTAAGATTGTCTTCAATTCTTTTCCTTGTTGTCTTGTCTTGTTGGATCATTATCCAAGAAACGATTTTGTGTGTTATTTGATTCAGTTATTGAAGTGTTTTCATTAAATTCTTCTTTGTTCAAATATTCACCTTCTTCCCATATATTTAATACTTTCATTATGATGATGAGTGGCTAATTTCCTTGTGTGATTCTAGGGTGATTGGCTGAAGGTTGTGGGAAAAACAATGATAGAATGATCTTAATCACAGTAGGATCCTGAAAGTTCGAGTCTTTAACCTTAACCCTAAGCATCTCGTTCAGTCGATGAACATCTCGGCCGGGGTGGAAACTGGCTGACCGAGGTGGCTTATCCGATCCTTAACTGAGAGTTAATGTGTTAGAGTTTGCCAAATCCTATTCTTATTATACCTTTCTGGTTCAAAGCAGGCTTAGGATGAGACTTACCCGGTAATTCCTTAGTTTGTATACCAACGATCATAAGTTTAGGTAATAAAGGCTTGTCCTTTATTGGGGTTTGAGTGTGCTTCCATCCCATCTTTGTGAGTTAGCCTGAGACTTACCCGGTAAAGGTTGATTCTATTCCCTTAGATGGTGTGTTAGTTTGAGGTTATAGTTCTTTATCTTAATTCCTTGAGACTTACCCGGTAATAGGAGTTACGGTTTGGGATTAGTGTGTAGTGAGACTTACCCGGTGATCTACTCCACTTTAGAAACACCTTCCCCATGCAAAAATCTCAGCTTTGTCCGCTTATCTATAGATCTTGAGTTGGAACCACAACTAGATGCTTTAATCCCTAGAATTGCATGTTTGCTTTATTTGACATCTTATTCATCTTTGATTGTATTACTTGCTCTTGTGGTTAGCATCAACACTAGCATACCGTATTGGACTTTGTTTCACTAAGTCCCTGTGATCGACCCCTGGAATTTTCTTGCTTTTACTACGATTGACCCGTACACTGCGGGTTCGCATCCTTGTTTTAAGCTTAAGTCTAGGGTTATAAATTTAAGGCTTGCACACACCGTTTGGAGCGAACAATACAATGGAATGAAAATGATATCATTGTTGATGATATATTTTCCTATTTTGTGGCTAATGATATCACAATTGAAGATGACGACATTGAGCCAAAAACAGTTGATGAATGTCGTCATAGAAAGGATTGAGCCAAGACATTCATCCTCAAGTGCGAAATTTCAAGATTCTCTAACAACATATTTTAGTTTTGATGGTGAAGTTTCTTTCGATATTTTGGATTGGTGGAAGAAAGTAGCCCCAAAATATCCAACATTAGTGAAAATTGTACAACACGTCATGGTCGTGCCCGCATCAACAGTTGTCGTGGAGCAATCATTTAGCAAAGGAGGGAACATGCTCAATTACAAGAGAACCCAATTGAAGTCAGAAAAGTTGGAGAAGCAAATTTGTATTCAAGATTGGATAAGGGTGGAGAAGAAAAATCAACGACATGTCCCAGTGTATGACTCAAAATTGGATTCCAACACCAATGACGGTGCCACTACTTCCGAGTTCGAGGCCGAAAGGTAAGCGGGGTAACGAAAATAACTCAAAAGTCCAAAAAAAGGTAAGTAAAGGTAAGAGAACTATATGGGCTTTGAGTCCTCTTAACCTCGATACTAGGCAACCGGGTAACCGGATCAAGCCCTTTCTTTTATTTATTATAGTACAGACAAGACTGCAAGGTTTGACTCAAAGAAGACTCAAATAAATTGACTCGAACTTGAGGCGGGTTTCAATCGAATGAGCTTTGATACCAATTTGATACAGGGTTGAAGCCGTAGTTTTCGATCTAGATTGAAAATCCCGTGAAAACGTCTCAAAGAACAAATCTTGGGCATGAATCTCGAGCGAGATTTTGGATACGGGACCGGGATTTGTGTAAACTTTGAACCAAATAGCGTGAGTTTGATGGACTGATAATGGAAAGGAAAAAAGATGGTTAATGGAATGAAAGTAATGGAAATATAGGAAGATACGAACCAAGATATTCCCGCACAAAACCTTGATCAATTATGTGTCAAAACCCCTTAACGAAGAGCCTACCTTAACCCTCACTTCTTTAACTTTACACAAGCCTTCTAAGTAAGACAAGCACAAGGAGAGACTAGAATTGACCAGGAGCACCAACATTTAAGAAGATTAACACTTACAATCACAATCTAGCAAGGACTAACAACTATTCAATCAAGACTCTCTTTGATTGAATAAGAATAAGTAAAACACAAACTTTGTAAGTGTTCGCTCCAAAAGGTGTGTGCAGACAAAGCTTTAAATTTATATTCTGAATAATAAACCTAATGATAAGCGAACCCGCAGTGTACGGATCAATCGTAGTAAGTGATGTGATCCCCGAGTGCCCCAACATGAAGCCGAAAATGCTCACTCAAAGCGTTGTCAAGTTAAATCATATTCCGCTCGATCCGGCTAAGCTGTCAGGTTTGCGCACTCTCAGTAAATTGCCTACAACTGAGGCAATTTTTGGAATTAAAATACCCATGAGTACTATTTTGAAAGGTATTTTCAATATCTACAACTTTCTAGTTTACTCAAAGTCGAGATTGCAAGAGGAAGAGAGTGAAAATGACCCTACATTGCAGCAAGTACGGTACTTGTATGGATTGTTAGACAAGATCATACATGGAGGCATGAAAGATGGTTATACAAAACATATGCACGTCCCACCCATACATATTTCATGCAGCATACCATGCTCATATTATTCATATATTATTCATGAATTTATGTATTAATCATGTGAAGGTCAACATGTCAACATTCAATCAAACATTGAAGGCATCTTCACACACATACATTGAATGGAGGCCAAGGTAGTTCAATGGCCTTCTTCTCCTTCAATATGGATGTCCAAGACTTGATTATATCATCCTTGATGTGTTGCCCAAGTGAAGAGAATAGGATTCAAGAGTCATCTTTGAATAAAGGCCAAATGTGGCCATTTATGTGTTTAAATTTCCTAGAAAAACTCTTGAATTTCTTGCATTTCCTTTTGATAAACCTTTGATATTTCTAGCATTTAATTAGGGAGTTTCTAGGCTGAGTTTTGTGGCTATATAAAGCCTTGTATCCTCCCATTATAAGAGGAAGTCAAGTTAAATGAAGTAAGTTAGCCTTTGTGCTTTCAAAGTTGTTGTTTGCTTTAAAACAAAACCCGAATTCTAGGTGAGATGCTTAGTTTTCAAACATCTAGGTGAGATGCTTAGGTGGTTCTAAGGTGAGAGGCCGGTGAATGAAGGTTCGAACCCCAAAGTGAGATTCCGAGGGTAGTTCGTTCGAGTTGAGGGATTCTCAAAGTGAGAGGCCAAGGGAATTTTCTCTTCATATCCAAAAACAAAATCCAAAAAAAAAAGAGTTCCATTTCACCGATTCCAATCCGAGCGTGAACTTGTGCCGGTGGATCCTCGTGTTCGAATCGAGTTCGATCACATCAAGTGGTATCAGAGCCCAACGGTGCAAGTTCGATCACATCAAGTGGTATCATAGCCCAACGATGCAAGTTCGATCACATCATTTGGTATCAGAGCCTACGGTACGTGTTCAACACATATCTTGTCGGTATTGTTCATCTTCTTTCTTTCAAATAAATAAAAGAGTCAAAAAAAGAAAGGAAAGTACGAGTTTGTTTGTTCGATTTGCGGATTTTAGGAGTTTGCATACTCATTTGTTGATTTGTTTAGTTATTATTGCGAGTTTGCATACTCGTTTGATTTTGTATTCGAACTTGTTGTAAGTTGTGAATTGTTCGGGAATGTCAAGATGTGACCAAAAAAGAACAATAAACGGAGAATACATTCGATGGGCTATTCGAGAGTATGACGATGGTTATCTTCGTTTGAGTGAAATGGAAGACGATCTTTACGAGGCCGTCTATGAAGAACTACGAAGACGATGAAAGAGAGGAGAAGCCCGTCGCCGTGAAGAGGAAGCTCGTAATAAGAGGAAGATGACCGACGTCGTCGTCGAGAAAAGGAGGCTAGAAAACAAGAAGAAGAAGATCGACGACGTAGAGCGGTCAAAAAATGGATGAAAGACGCGGATTATTTTCAATCGAGCCAAGTTGAAATAGGGGCAAGGAAATCGAAGTACACAACACCGCCTATTCCACCACCGAAGGTTGCTCCACCAACCCCGCCTCCTCGTCCACCGGATACGGCTCCTCCACCACCGCCTACTTCTCCACCGAACATCAACGACAATGAAAACGGTGGTAATCGAATCGACCAATGTTTGGATAGGATTGAAGCCCAACTAGTTGAGATATGGAGAAGGTTTCCTCCCCTTCCCTTGAACCTGGATCGTAGTCAAGCATCTCAACATGATGGCGACAAAGTCGAGAGAAGTAGTTACCATGGTAATAAATCCGACAATCACTTTCCCAAGGATGGCATGACGGATTCGAGAACGAATCCTTTTCAAGGGAAATGGGATGATGTGATCCCCGAAAGCCCCAAGATGAAGCCGAAAACTTTCACTCCGAGTGTGGTCAAGTTAAGTAATATTCCGCTCGATTCGGCTAAGCTGTCAAATTTACGCACTCTCTGTAAAATGTCTATATCTGGAGCTGCGTTTGGAGTTAGAAGACCCACAAGTACTACTTTCGAAGGTATTTTCAAGATCTATAACTTTGTAGTTTATGATAAGTCGAGATTTCAAAAGGAAGAAGGTGAAAATGACCCGACAATGCAACAACGTTTATACTTGTGTGGACTTCTGACCAAGATCATGCATGGAGACAAGCAAGGTGGATATGGAGCACACATGCACGACCAATCCAGCCATATTCCATCCATCAAGACAAGTCCGACTCTTTCCCTTCCGCGCCATAAAAGAAGCCCAAGTTGCATTAATTTCAAATCTCGTTCAACCCTTCGTATTTCCCACTTTAATTAGTTGCCATGAATCAAGTCCCGCTCAACTCTTCCTATTTCCCGTTTTAATTTATCGTTTTTGCTTTTATTTTCTTGTATTTGGTTAATTTTCCAGCCCTATATAAGGGACTTCCAATCATGTAATTTGACAAGTTGAAGTTGAATGAAAGAGAGTTTCTCTAAAACGTTTTGTTGATTTTTCACAAATTCATCCCGAAATCTAGGAGAGAGGCTTAGTTTTCACAACCTTTGGTGAGATGCTAAAGGAGTTGTCCTAGTGAGAGGCGAAGACAACGAAGGTTCGTCAAACCCGGAGTGCGATTCCGAGGGTGAGGCATTCGATTTGAGGGATTCCCGAAGTGAGATTCGGAGGGAGTTTGCTCATCATATCCGGATTTCGATCCTTCAAATCCATCCATCTTCATCTCGTTCATACCGTTTGAGTCAAGTGGAATCGTACCGCTGGTCCTTCGTGTTCGAGGAGATCTCGATCACATCATTCTTGATGTGATCGAACTCGATTCGAACACGAGGATCCACCGGCACAAGTTCACGCTCGGATTGGAATCGGTGAAATGGAACTCTCTTTTTTTTTGGATTTTATGTTTTTGGATATGAAGAGCAAATTCCCTCGGCCTCTCACTTTGGGAATCCCTCAGCTCGAACGAACTACCCTCGGAATCTCACTTTGGGGTTCGAACCTTCGTTCATCGGCCTCTCACCTTAGAACCACCTAAGCATCTCACCTAGATGTTTGAAAACTAAGCATTTCACCTAGAAATCGGGTTTTGTTTTAAAGCAAACAACAGCTTTGAAAGCACAAAGGCTAACTTACTTCATTTAACTTGACTTCCTCTTACAATGGGAGGATACAAGGCTTTATATAGCCACAAAACTCAGCCTAGAAACTCCCTAATTAAATGCTAGAAATATCAAAGGTTTATCAAAAGGAAATGCAAGAAATTCAAGAGTTTTTCTAGGAAATTTAAACACATAAATGGCCACATTTGGCCTTTATTCAAAGTTGACTCTTGGATCCTATTATCTTCACTTGGGCAACACATCAAGGATTGTCTAATCAAGTCTTGGACGTCCATATTGAAGAAGAAGAAGGCCATTGAACTACCTTGGCCTCCATTCAATGTATGTGTGTGAAGATGCCTTCAATGTTTGATTGAATGTTGACATGTTGACCTTCACATGATTAATACATAAATTCATGCATAATATATGAATAATATGAGAATGGTATGCTGCATGAAATATGTATAGGTGGGACGTGCATATGTTTTGTATAACCATCTTTCATGCCTCCATGCATGATCTTGTCCAACAATCCATACAAGTACCGTACTTGCTGCAATGTAGGGTCATTTTCACCCTCTTCCTCTTGCAATCTCGACTTTGAGTAAACTATAAAGTTGTAGATATTGAAAATACCTTTCAAAGTAGTACTCATGGGTATTTTAATTTCAAGAATTGCCTCAGTTATAGGCGATTTACTGAGAGTGCGCAAACCTGACAACTTAGCCGGATCGAGCGGAATATGATTTAACTTGACAACGCTTTGAGTGAGCATTTTCGGCTTCATGTTGGGGCACTCGGGGATCACATCATCCCCTTTCCCTTGAAAATGATTCGTCCTCGAATCCGTCATGTCATCTTTGGGAAAGTGATTGTCGGATTTATTATCATGGTAATTACTTCTCTCGACTTCGCCGCCATCATGTCGAGATGCTTGACTACGATCCGGGTTCAAGGGAAGGGGAGGAAACCTTCTCCTTATATCAGCTAGTTGGGCTTCAATCCTATCTAAACGTTGGTCGATTCGATTATCACCGTTTCCATTATCGTTGATGTTCGGTGGAGAAGTAGGTGGTGGTGGAGGCACAAGATCCGGTGGACGAGGAGGTTGGGATAGTGGAGCAGCCTTCGGTGGTGGTATAGGCGGTGATATGTACTTTGTTTTGCTAGTTGCTTTCTCAACTCGGCTCGTTGGAAAGTAAGCTGCCTCCTTCATCCATTTTTCGACCACTCTACGGCGCCGATCTTCCTCTTCTTTTTTCCGAGCCTCCTTTTCTCGACAACGAGGTCGGTCATCTTCCTCTTGTTTACGAGCTTCGTCTTCATGGCGACGGGTTTCTCTTCTCTTTCGTTGTCTTCGTAGTTCTTCATTGACGGCCTCGTAAAGATCGTCTTCCATTTCACTCAAACGAAGATAACCATCGTCATACTCTCGAATAGCCCATCGAACGTATTCTTCATTTATTGTTCTTTTTTGATCGCGTCTTGACATTCTCGAAAAGTTCACAACCCGAAAGCTTGAGGAACTCGCACCGTTGGGCTCTGATACCACTTGATGCGCTCTTCGTTAGTTGAACGCGAGGATCCACCGGTGATGTTCCTTCCGACCACTTCTTTTTGATTTTTTTTATTGATGGGATATGCCAAGCAAGGATCGTCCAGCCTCGCACCTTGGATCTCCTTGGCTCGAGATCTTCTTTCATCGGAATCTCACTTTGGAAATTGGATCTCCTTTGTCCTCCTAGCCTCTCACCGTAAGGACACCACTCGGCCTCTCATCTTGTGGGTTTCAAAACTTTGGCCTCTCACCTTAGTCTCTAGGTTTGTTTTTTTCAAAGTAAAAACACAACTTGGATTGAACAACTCAACTCTATTTTGTGATTAAAAAGGTTTGTGGGGGAGGCCTTATATAGGCTGAAAATTCAGCACCTAACTCTCAACATTAAAGGCTTACAAGTTCAAGAGTTGTGACATTAAACAAAGGGCAAACATAGGGACTTTTGACCACCTACTTTCTCCACCTACTTTTCCACCTACTTTTCTCCACCTACTTTCACATAATTAATACATAAATTCATGTATAATATATGAATAATATGAGGATGATATGCTGCATTAAATATGTATTGGGTGGAAGTGCATATGTTTTGTATAACCATCTTTCATACCTCCATGCGTGATCTTGGTCAAAAACCCACTCAAGTATAAACGATGCTTCATTGTCGGGTCACTTTCACCCTCTTCCTCTTGGATTCTCGACTTCTCATAAATTATAAAGTGGTAGATCTTGAAAATACCTTCGAAAGTAGTACTTGTAGGTCTTCTAACTCCAAACGCAGCTCCAGATATAGGCATTTTACAAAGAGTGCGTAAATTTGACAACTTAGCCAGATCTAGTGGAATATGACTTAACTTGACTACGCTTGGAGTGAGTATTTTGGTGAGATGCGGAAACCTCCTCTTTGGTGAGATGCCGGGTGGGTTGCCTTTGTGAGATGCAAGAGCGAAGGCATTAGTTCTCATAGGTGAGAGGCTTGTGAGAGTTGATGCGAGTATTGTAGAGTGGATGGTGAGAGGCTTGAGGCTCTAGCAATACATATCTTGTACTTTATTTTCAATTATCACAAATCCAAAACACGTGTGTATGTTTTCTTTAGTTTTTCGTTTGTCTTGCATCGTTGGATCCTTTGGCTGGGGCGTACCATTTGGTATCAGAGCCTTATTCGATGCAATTCAATAAGAGACATGAAGATTCGAGGACGAATCTTTTTAAAAGGTGGAGAGGATGATGTGATCCGGGAAACCAATGCAAACGGCTTCACTTTAATTCGACCCTTCAGTATTTTGGTCATAACGAATGCTACGTTTATCCAATGAAGGTCCGTAAATACTTGTCGGAAAGCTGATTTCAAGGGCTACAATATTCATGAAGACTTCAAGAGCAGATTCGTCCAAGAGATGGGTCACAATTTCAGTTCTTCCAACAGCCGGATTTATGGTCAAGATGTGAAGAGTCCAAAACCAATGCCTCATTATGTGGATCTTTAAGGCCTATAATTTATTATGACCTTTGACCTTGTTTTTGATCTTTTAACTAGCCTTATTTTCCCTACTTAAAGGCTTGCTTGGTTAATAGAAAAATAAGTGAGAGTTGATAATATTTAGAAAACAATTTGGTTACTTGGTTTTTGGTGAGATGCCGAAACCTCCTCCTTGGTGAGATGTCGGGTGGGTTGCCTTTGTGAGATGCAAGGGCGAAGGCATTAGTTCTCATAGGTGAGAGGCTTGTGAGAGTTGATGCGAGTATTGTAGAGTGGATGGTGAGAGGCTTGAGGCTCTAGGGCTTGTGCCGGGTGGGTTGTCTTTGTGAGATGCAAGTGGTATCAGATCCCAACGATGCGAGTTCCTCAAGCTTTCGGGGATGGCGATCATCAACGACAATGTAAACGGTGGTAATCGAATCAACCAACGTTTGGATAGGATTGAAACCCAACTAGCTGAGATATTGAGAAGGTTTCCTCTCCTTCCCTTGAACCCTCATGACAAAATCCAAGGAGGTAACAACCATGCAAACCGGAATGCACAAATCAACAACCGTCGAGAACGAAATGTTAAGAGTCGTGCCCATGGGAACCCGGACTGTACTCAAGCATCTCGACATGATGGCGGCGAAGATGAGAGAAGTAGTTACCATGTTAATACATACCACAATCAATTTCCCAATGATGGCATGACGGATTCGAGGACGAATCCTTTTCAAGGGAAAGGGGATGACGTGATCCCCACCGGGGAAGAAATCATCGTCATCAACCCGGAACCAATCGTTTTGCCACCAACCGTCCAAGTCAAAAGTCAGCCGGAACTTATCAAAATCAATAGTTATGTGTTGGAGGTTATGCCTAAAACTGAGCCAAAACCTATTGAAATCAAACCGAAAAAGCTTGCTCCGAGCATGCCCAATGCAAGCCAATTTTCACTCTCTCCAGCTAAGCTGTCAAGTTTGCGCACTCTCAGTAAATCGTCTATAACTGAGGCAAGACTTGGAATTAAAATACCCATGAGTACTACTTTGAAAGGTGTTTTTAATATCTATAACTTTCTAGTTTACTCAAAGTCGAGTTTCCAAGAGGAACAGGGTGAAAATGACACTACATTGCAGCAAGTACGGTACTTGTATGGATTGTTGGACAAGATCATGCATGGAGGCAAGAAATAGGGTTATACAAAACATATACACCTCCCACCCATACATATTTCATGCAGCATATCATGCTCATATTATTCATATATTATGCATGAATTTATGTATTAATCATGTGAAGGTCAACATGTCAATATTCAATCAAACATTGAAGGCATCTTCACACACATACATTGAATGGAGGCCAAGTTAGTTCAATGGTCTTCTTCTCCTTCAATATGGACGTCCAATACTTGATTAGACCATCCTTGATGTTTTGTCCAAGTGAAGTGAATAGGATCCAAGAGTCATCTTTGAATAAAGGCCAAATGTGGCCATTTATGAGTTTGAATTTCCTAGAAAAAATCTTGAATTTCTTGCATTTCCTTTTGATATTTCTAGCACTTAATTAGGGAGTTTCTAGGCTGGGTTTTGTTATATCCTCCGATTGTAAGAAGTGAAGTTAAATGAAGTAAGTTAGCCTTTGTGCTTTCAAAGTTGGTGTTTGCTTTAAAACAAAACCCGAATTCTAGGTGAGATGCTTAGTTTTCAAAAATCTAGGTGAGATGCTTAGGTGGTTCTAAGGTGAGAGGCCGAGGAACGAAGGTTCGAACCCCAAAGTGAGATTCCGAGGGTAGTTCGTTCGAGTTGAGGGATTCCCAAAGTGAGAGGCCAAGGGAATTTGCTCTTCATATCCAAAAGTACAAAATCCAAAAAAAAAGAGTTTCATTTCACCGATTCCAATCCGAGTGTGAACTTGTGCCGGTGGATCCTTGTGTTCGAATCAAGTTCGATCACATCAAGTGGTATCAGAGCCTTATTCGAACCCCAAAGTGAGATTTTGTGTTTTGATTGACTCAAATGATACGCCCCAGCCAAAGGATCCAACGATGCAAGACAAACGAAAAACTAAAGAAAACATACACACGTGTTATGGATTTGTGATAATTGAAAATAAAGTACAAGATATTTATTGCTAGAGCCTCAAGCCTCTCACCATCCACTCTACAATACTCGCTTCAACTCTCACAAGCCTCTCACCTATGAGAACTAATGCCTTCGCCCTTGCATCTCACAAAGGCAATCCACCCGGCATCTCACCAAGGAGGAGGTTTCGGCATCTCACCAAAAATCAAGTAACCAAATTGTTTTCCAAATATTACGAACTCTCACTTATTTTTCTATGAACCAAGCAAGCCTTTAAATAGGGAAAACAAGGCTAGCTAAAAGATCAAAAACAAGGTCAAAGGTCATAATAAATTATATGCCTTAAAGATCCACATAATGAGGCATTGGTTTTGGACTCTTCACATCTTGACCATAAATCCGGCTGTTGGAAGAACTGAAATTATGACCCATCTCTTGGACGAATCTGCTCTTGAAGTCTGCATGAATATTGTAGCCCTTGAAATCAGTTTTCTAACAAGTATTTACAGACCTTCATTGGATAAACGTAGCATTCGTTATGACCAAAATACTGAAGGGTCGAATTAAAGTGAAGCCGTTTGCATTGGTTTCCCGGATCACATCATCCTCTCCACCTTTTAAAAAGATTCGTCCTCGAATATTCATGCCTCTTATTGAATTGCATCGAATAAGGCTCTGATACCAAATGATACGCCCCAGCCAAAGGATCCAACGATGCAAGACAAACGAAAAACTAAAGAAAACATACACACGTGTTTTGGATTTGTGATAATTGAAAATAAAGTACAAGATATGTATTGCTAGAGTCTCAAGCCTCTCACCATCCACTCTACAATACTCGCATCAACTCTCACAAGCCTCTCACCTATGAGAACTAATGCCTTTGCCCTTGCATCTCACAAAGCAACCCACCCGGCATCTCACCAAGGAGGTGGTTTCGGCATCTCACCAAAAACCAAGTAACCAAATTGTTTTCCAAATATTATCAACTCTCACTTATTTTTCTATGAACCAAGCAAGCCTTTAAATAGGGAAAATAAGGTTAGATAAAAGATCAAAAACAAGGTCAAAGGTCATAATAAATTATAGGCCTTAAAGATCCACATAATGAGGCATTGGTTTTGGACTCTTCACATCTTGACCATAAATCCGGCTGTTGGAAGAACTGAAATTATGACCCATCTCTTGGACTAATCTGCTCTTGAAGTCTTCATGAATATTGTAGCCCTTGAAATCAGCTTTCCAAAAAGTATTTACGGACCTTCATTGGATAAACGTAGCATTCGTTATGACCAAAGTACTGAAGGGTCGAATTAAAGTGAAGCCGTTTGTATTGGTTTCCCGGATCACATCAGTAAGGGCCTATATTCCGGAGTCGATCTCAAGGAATCGGTGAGAACAATCACAGTAAAGCACTCTAACTTCAGAAGCATGCAAAAATATTGATCAAAAGCAAAAGATAAGATGTATATCAAGATGGGAAAATGCAGATTGTAAAGATCATAATATCTAGTTGTGGTTTTGACTCAAGATTTTCTACAGATAGCGTGGACAAAGTTGAGGTTTGCTGAGGGAAGGTGTTTCAACTATGGGATAGATCACCGGGTAAGTCTCACTATCCACTTTTCTAAACCAAAGTTTCTATCACCGGGTAAGTCTCAAGGAACTAAGGAAAGATACTATCTCTCAAACCAGCATCACTCACCTAAGGGTACAAAACTAACCATCACCGGGTAAGTCTCAGGTTAACTCTCAAAGGTAGGATAAAGGCACACTCAAACCCTAATAAAGAATAAACTTTTATTACCTAACACTCATAATCATCGGTATACAAGCAAAGGAATCACTGGGTAAGTCTCATCATAGGCTTGCGTGTAAACCAGGAAAGGTGCAACAAGGATAGGACTTGACAAACTATAACCTAAACTCGGGATCTGCAAAGCAGTGGTCGATCTCGATCTGTTCTATATCGATCTCGGCCGAGATGCTTAACGAACAGCCCGAGACGGGTTTCAGATTAGGGTTAACTCAAGCTTTCAGGGTCCACTTAGTTAAAGGTCTATTCTTTCATCGTCTATACCACAACCTTCAACTAATAACCCTAGAATCGCAGGGGTGTTTAGTCAACAATCATCATTATCAATGCAATATCAATTACATAAAGAATATCAAGAAAAGGTGAATAATCAAACAACAAAGATGTTCCAATAATCAAAGCAAGCAAACAAACAATCAATAGTATCCAATGATGTGTTCCAAAAGAGAATGATAACAATTCACTACCAATCTCAAAGCAATACTCACAATCTAAGGTTCCTTGAACCCTAAGCAATTCTTCCTTCAAATCTTCTTCCCTTCTATCACTTCCTTAAATCATCCGTCTAGAGAATTTCTTGACGTCTCAGCGTGTCTAACTCAATGTTCACCTTCCATTCTTATAGAAGAATTTTAGATCAAATTATATCTTATTTCCTTGGGATGTAAAACCGTCGACCTCGATCCAGGCCCAATGGGCCATCTCGGTCGAGATGCACCACTATGTTGATCCGAGATTAATAGTGATCTACGTGCATGCTATTGTATCTTCATCTGGATCTTTCTTTCTTCCTTCCAGCATTGTTCCTGCCTTTCTTCTTGTCCTTCCTAGTGCTCCTAAATGTAGCTTCATAGCTTCCTTAGCTCATTATGCTCCATTTCCACCCAAAACGTGTCATATTCCCTACAATTACAATAAAATGTGGTGTAGACCTCGATTCTTGCAAAGTAACTGAATAATGCATAAATACATATACATGCATGCAGAATTATGATGTGAAAACGACGAAACCATATCCGAAATATAGACGATAATTCATGTTATCACTAAGCGAAGAAACGAGTTCACACAATTTGTGGAAATATAATAAAAATCAATCTACCTAATAATCTCACCTTCTATGGCTATCTATAGGTGATATTCTAAGAAAAGGTGAAACCTACAACTAAAGATAATCCTAAACGATAGGATCAACAAATACCTTTAAGAATATTTAAGAGATTTGAAGGTATTTAAATAATAAAAATATCTAAAACTAATAAGATCACGACTGAATCTTATAACTCTCCACAAGAGCTAAATTTCGGTCAAGAATTATGAGAATCGCGGGCGAGATTTTGACCCTCAATGCCGAGATTTCTTCTTTGGAACTCGTTCTTCATTCTAGCAACCTTCTATGCTTGTTGGATCTTCATGGCCCTTTCTTGGTCCTTTCGTAGTGGTCAACTGATAGCATGAATTATAGTCTATTTTTTGGGGTTTGTTTGGACGTTTTATCTTTCATATTCTGCATGTTTGTATGTACATTATGTGATTTTACTACCATTTCATCTACCTTTGCGAGAATCGAGGTCTACACCTAGTTTCGTTGTAATTGCAGGTAATATGGTACGTTTTGCATCAAAAAGGAGCAAAAGGAGTCAAGAGTCATTTGGAGCTACATCCAGGAAGCACAACCATGGATTGAAGATTCACTTTGGAGCAAAATTCGAGAGATTCCACATTCTGAGTCACCTCGGTTGACCAGAGGTTCACCTCGACCGAGGCAATCCAGAGACACCGACTCGACCGAGGCGAATACCTAGGACGCGGCGAGAATATTTTATTCTTGGAAGAGATCTTTTAAATTTGGAAAGTGATCTTATATTTTTTGGGCTGAGCTTCTGGAAGGAAGGAGATATGCAGAATCATATATTTTACCTATATTTATGGGATAATATCTTCTTAAGATTTATTATCTTTGGAGGTTTAATTTTCCTATAAAAAGGGTCGGATTTCCCATAATTCCGACATCCGCTTACAGCTGGAAATCACGCTATACCGTCGATCAGGGTTTATACGACGCAGCAGCCGCAGTATACTCCAATTTGGGAGTTGTTGAAGAACCTTTTTGAAGGTTGAAGGAAGGTTGAAGATCATAGCTTTTTATAGCTTTTTGAAGGGTTTTGTAAGATTGTCTTCAATTCCCTCATTGATTGTCTTGTCTTGTTGGATTGCTATCCAAGGAACGCTTTTGTTTGTGATATTTGATTCAGTTATTGAAGTCTTTTCATCAAATTCTTCTTTGTTCAAATATTCACCTTCTTCCCATATATTTAATACTTTCATAATGATGATGAGTGGCTAATTTCCTTGTGTGATTCTAGGGTGATTGGCTGAAGGTTGTGGGAAAAACAATGATAGAATAATCTTAGATTCCAGTAGGATCCTGAAAGTTCGAGTCTTTAACCTTAACCCTAAGCATCTCGTTCGGTTGATGAACATCTCGGCCGGGGTGGAATTCTTCTGACCGAGGTGACTTATCCGACCTTAAACAGAAAGTTAAGTGTTAGAGTTTGCTTAATCCTATTCTTATTACACCTTCCTGGTTCAATGCAAGCTTAGGATGAGACTTACCCGGTAATTCCTTAGTTTGTGTATTAACGATCATAAGTGTAGGTAATAAAGGTTTATCCTTTATTGGGGTTTGAGTGTGCTTCCATCCCATCTTTGTGAGTTAGCCTGAGACTTACCCGGTAAAGGTTGATTCTATTCCCTTAGATGGTATGTTAGTTTGAGGTTATAGTTCTTTATCTTGATTCCTTGAGACTTACCCGGTAATAGGAGTTACGGCTTAGGATTAGTGTGTAGTGAGACTTACCCGGTGATCTACTCCACTTTAGCAACGCCTTCCCCACGCAAAAATCTCAGCTTTGTCCGCTTATCTATAGATCTTGAGTTGGAACCACAACTTGATGCTTTAATCCCTAGAATTGCATGTTTGCTTTATTTGACATCTTATTCATCCTTGATTGTGTTAAATTGCTCTTGTGGTTAGTATTGACATTAGCATACCGTATTGACTCTGTTTCACCGAGTCCCTGTGATCGACCCCTGGAATTTTCTTGCTTTTACTACGATTGACCCGTACACTGCGGGTTCGCATCCTTGTTTTAAGCTTAAGTCTAGGGTTATAAATTTAAAGCTTGCACACACCGTTTGGAGCGAACAAGTTTTTGGCGCCGTTGCCGGGGATCACAGTTCAGGAGCTACATTGGAAGAACAAAATTTCGAGAAGTTGAGGAAACGAGCTTTACTGACATACATCTCGGGTACTGCCAGAACACCTCGACCGCGATGTGCTTCGCCAACCGAGATGGTCTTATCTGGGAGCTATTTCTTACTTCTTTATGCAGTTCAGCTATTTATCCGGTGAGTTCTCTTTTGTTCAGACTTTTTATTATACCCACTGGGACAGTGTGTCTCAAGTATGGGGTGTTTGTTATTTGACTATGTGGCTACCTTCGATGTATTCGATACCTTTTGATGTATTATATTCATCGGATACTTTCATATTTATGCTTCACTTGCCTTTATATGATTATCTGATATTACATGCATACCTTTAGATTATTTGATTGAGAAAAACGTCGAAACCGAACCGAAAAGAAAAAAAAATTGGTTTTAAAAAAAATTTTTTGACCTCGACCGGGGAGATTCTGGCGAAACGAGGTGTTTCACCTCGGTTGAACCAAGAACATCTCGACCGAGGTGGCGTAACAGAAAGTTTTCGAAAACGATTTTTGTGCTACTTGTCTAGATATGATCTCAGTGAAGATTTTGTTTACTTACTGGTTTTAAATTCTTTGTGTGTTTGAAAGGTTTTATAATATGTTTAAGTTGCTAAATGCTTTGTTTGAAATTATTAGCATGTTTAATACTTTGTTTTTATCCAAATTATGTTGAATTTGAAGATTGACACCGCAGGATAAGTTCTCTCACTTTCTTCTTGGAAAGACCAAGGCAATTCATTCTCTTCTTCTTCTTCTTCTTCTTCTTCTTGATCATGCTTAGCCCCTCATATACATTTTGCCTCCCTTTACCTATCCGGGAATTTGGAAGCAAGCGAAGTGGTGAAAGCAAGTTAAAGTTGAAGGTGGCTGGAAGTGAAAGTGTTAGAAAGTAATTTTAGGTTTGGGGAAGTCAATCATGAAGATGAGTAACTCGGCACCATTCACATAGCCGGGTGTTTGTGTCTTGCCAAAGTCGGATTGAGCGATATTCCTAACGGGTCATGGTATGTGCATCAAGGGTTTGATGCATCTCGAGAAATTGATGATTGCAGATTTCCTAGGCTTCGGTTATTGTGCACCTCTGTCCATGCATCCCAAAAAGTAAAGTAAAAAAAAAAAAAGTAAAATAAAAAAGGAAAAGTGCCAAATAAGCAAAGCTTATTGGTGGAAGATGTTGCAAGTTGAAGTGAAGTGAAGTTCATCCTTTTCCCGGATTCTAGCACCACATTACCTTACATACATCCCTACCCTACACGTTTCTTGACCTTTTCTTTTGGGAAGCCCTTGAGACCTTGAGCTTGTTGATTGACTTAGCGGTTTAAATCGGATTATACATGATTAATTTTGATAATTATGATTTATTATGCATTCTATGATTTTATGCAAAGATGAACAACTTTCTTATATTTATAAAATGTTTTGAGCATATTAAGTTTTTAATTTCAGGAAGTATTCTCTTAGAGTGATCTATGATAGTTGCACACCATAAAATAATTTTTGAAAGACTTTTTCATTGATTTTCTTGACTTATAATCCATTCTATCTTGTCTTTTATATGAGGAACTTGCTTGGGGACAAGCAAGGGCTAAGTATGGGGTATTTTGATAGCATGAATTATAGTCTATATTTTGGGGTTTGTTTGGACGTTTTATCTTTCATATTCTGCATGTTTGTATGTACATTATGTGATTTTACTACCATTTCATCTACCTTTGCAAGAATCGAGGTCTACACCTAGTTTCGTTGTAATTGCAGGTAATATGGTACGTTTTGCATCAAAAAGGAGCAAAAGGAGTCAAGAGTCATTTGGAGCTACATCCAGGAAGCACAGCCATGGATTGAAGATTCACTTTGGAGCAAAATTTGAGAGATTCCACATTCTGAGTCACCTCGGTTGACCAGAGGTTCACCTCGACCGAGGCAATCCAGAGACACCGACTCGACCGAGGCGAATACCTAGGACGCGGCGAGAATATTTTATTCTTGGAAGAGATCTTTTAAATTTGGAAAGTGATCTTATATTTTTTGGGCTGAGCTTCTGGAAGGAAGGAGATATGCAGAATATATATTTTACCTATTTTTATGGGAATATATCTTTCGAAGATATATTATCTTTGGGGGTTTATTTTCCTATAAAAAGGGTCGGATTTCCCATAATTCCGACATCCGCTTACAGCTGGAAATCCGCTATCATCCCGCATACACCCGCTTACGCAGCAGCAGCAGCATACTCCAATTTGGGAGTTTTCGAAGAACCTTTTTGAAGGTTGAAGGAAGATTGAAGTCCATAGCTTTTATAGCTTTATTGAAGGGTTTTGTAAGATTGTCTTCAATTCCCTCAATTGTTGTCTTGTCTTTTTGGATTATTATCCAAGGAACGCTTTGTTGTGATATTTGATTCAGTTATTGAAGTCTTTTCATTAAATTCTTCTTTTTTCAAATATTCACCTTCTTCCCATATATTTAATACTTTCATAATGATGATGAGTGGCTAATTTCCTTGTGTGATTCTAGGGTGATTGGCTGAAGGTTGTGGGAAAAACAATGATAGAATAATCTTAGATTCCAGTAGGATCCTGAAAGTTCGAGTCTTTAACCTTAACCCTAAGCATCTCGTTCGGTTGATGAACATCTCGGCCGGGGTGGAATTCTTCTGACCGAGGTGACTTATCCGACCTAAAACAGAAAGTTAAGTGTTAGAGTTTGCTAAATCCTATTCTTATTACACCTTCCTGGTTCAATGCAAGCTTAGGATGAGACTTACCCGGTAATTCCTTAGTTTGTGTATTAACGATCATAAGTGTAGGTAATAAAGGTTTATCCTTTATTGGGGTTTGAGTGTGCTTCCATCCCATCTTTGTGAGTTAGCCTGAGACTTACCCGGTAAAGGTTGATTCTATTCCCTTAGATGGTATGTTAGTTTGAGGTTATAGTTCTTTATCTTGATTCCTTGAGACTTACCCGGTAATAGGAGTTACGGCTTATGATTAGTGTGTAGTGAGACTTACCCGGTGATCTACTCCACTTTAGCAACGCCTTCCCCACGCAAAAATCTCAGCTTTGTCCGCTTATCTATAGATCTTGAGTTGGAACCACAACTTGATGCTTTAATCCCTAGAATTGCATGTTTGCTTTATTTGACATCTTATTCATCCTTGATTGTGTTAAATTGCTCTTGTGGTTAGTATTGACATTAGCATACCGTATTGACTCTGTTTCACCGAGTCCCTGTGATCGACCCCTGGAATTTTCTTGCTTTTACTACGATTGACCCGTACACTGCGGGTTCGCATCCTTGTTTTAAGCTTAAGTCTAGGGTTATAAATTTAAAGCTTGCACACACCGTTTGGAGCGAACATCAACAATGTCACCAAAGGAGACCTAAGTGTGATTAGGGTCTCTTTGAGTGTTTAACAAGCTAGCAACTTTATCTTGGATGGCCTTTTCTCTTGTTCTATTGATGGATCTTTCCATGATGGGGCTTGAAGATGTTGTGGTTGTCTTGTCCTTCAATGCCTTAGCCCTTGATCTAGCCGTTGGTCCTTGAGGTAGTGTTAGGGATGATCTTTCATCAGCTTCCCCGGGGATCGAACACGCATCTTCAATGACCTCTCTAATTCAATCATTGACTCTTTCTACCAACTTGACAACCGAAGAACAAA
Organism: Fagopyrum esculentum; assembly: GCA_033239045.1. Taxonomy (NCBI): domain Eukaryota; kingdom Viridiplantae; phylum Streptophyta; class Magnoliopsida; order Caryophyllales; family Polygonaceae; genus Fagopyrum; species Fagopyrum esculentum. Next base: position 149,296,359 of record BSUD01000001.1, read on the forward strand.
ATGCAACCTACTTTGTTTTATATAGTGTCAACAAGGGTCATGCCCCCCTCCTTCCCCTCTAGCTACGCCTCCGCTTGCATACTACAATAGGCACAAGTAGATCTGGGCAAACGCGAGTCTGTCTGTTCGGCCGGCTGAAAAAACGGGTGGATATGACACATAAGACAGGCCCATCCGGGCCGCTGAGCACGACCCAAAAGCTCATATTTTTTAAATTATAAATATATAAATATGTATTAAATATAGAAGTTGATGTTAGGAATCAAACTCGAAACCACAAGGCAAGATTTAAATGTCCACAATCATTAAACTAATTTGATTTATGTGTTATAATTTTATTTATTTTATATTTATTATGTATATATTTTATTGTAATAAATAATAAAATAATACGTTACCTGGCCGACCCGAAGTCCGACTCGAACGGGTACGGACAAGGTTCCATGCCGAATAAATGTTTTGGTATTTTATTTTATGTAGATTTTTTGGATCATCTTCTCTGGATTTGATAATTATTTATAGAATTGAGTCAATCTATTGGATTTCCGTCCTTGTGATGTCTGACTAATTCCATCGTTCTAGGGTTAGGTGATCCTAATGATATGTATGTAGATCTAGACTTATATAAATTTTGATTATGTAGTTGATCATTGGATTTGTGTTTGATTCGCTTTGCTGGATTTATCCCATATGTCTTAGGCAAACGATCCTTTTGTGATCATACACCGAGAGATGGTGATTATATAAAGTAGCTAGAAGTGATTATCCATATAGACCAATTAGGATTTAACTCCAGACTGATTGGAACAACCATCAATCTCTTGACGATTACTAGATGATAGAAAAATCCTAGATTTTATATTGATCTTATTTTTATATGAGAACGTGGTTATATTAGTCAATCTAATTTAGTCTTAAGATATCTAGGTTAGATTGTATTCTACTTGATTTTCAAACACTATAATTTTAGTTATCTTCTATAGAGAAATTGATCTAATAAAGTCTTTTTTATATCTTTGATATAAACTATACCCTTATAGTTGACAAGTGATATTTATTTATATGGGATAACTATTTACATAGAAGTAGAAGCTAAGCGAGCAACAAGTTGCGTCGCTACCCCTTTTTGGATGGCAAAACCTAACCTTTCAAAAACAACATCTACAAATCTAGAGGACATAATATTACTATGCATAACTCTTTGCACCCTCTTGAGAATATCAACAACATCGGATGCAAAAAATCCAAACGTGTCAAAAGCAAATGGAAGAAATACGTGTTGGTTTTCGACACATGCCCTTCCATGCTTGGCCACCTTAGCTGATGCCGCTCTACAAGTTGTCTGGCCCACTGTTAGCATGAAATATTGTGATATTTTAGGCACGTTTTATAATCGTATTTGATTCATATTGATAGTCTTTGATTAAGCTTTATGCATATATGAGCTAGTATTGCCTATATTGTCGATATGGATGTCTACACGAGTTCTATGTTGATTATAGGTGATTTGGAGCTATTTCCGAACGAAATCGAGCAAAGGGAAGTTGAGTTGATGTACCTCTAGATTAAGGACACCTTTTGGAAGCAATATGGAGTATTAGATTGAGGAATGCACGAATGAAGGCAAGAATCACGGTTTTACCCTAAATTACGGCCGTGGATTGTGATGCAGAATTCGATGTTCATTCCAGGGGATATTACGGCCGTGGAAGTTACCCGTGTTTATCTCCACGCCTCAAAATTACGGTCGTGGAATCTTCCACGACCGTGATCTTGGCGAATCCTTTCGCCACGTTTCGAAGCCATGATCTTTTGAAGATCGGGCCGGGCCGACATTTTGCCCTGCATTATAAAAAGGACGGATGAAGCAAGATTCCGTCACCTCGCTACCTAGCTTACGACCTTTCAACCCTAAGTTTAGCGGCAAAAACGCAAGCTTAGGAACGCACAAACCCTCATTCTTGGAGGTGATTTTGGGGAGATCTCATTGAAGATCAAAGTTCGGAATTGAAGAATTGTTGCTAGCGATCGTTGCGTTTGTGCAAGATCAAAGTTCTCGGAGGATTTTGCAAGAAGGATTCTCCTCTTGCTTAGGTTTGATTTAGGATCGGATTGACATCCCGTTTCCTTTCTTTCCTAAGATTGTGATTGCTTATTCCTATTTGAATCCCTTGATAAACACTTGTTCTTGATTGTGATTCTGAGATTCTTTTGAAGATTATTGATAGTTCTTGAAAGTTTCCATCTTTTATCTTTTAAATCTTGAATTAATATCAAATGACTGTTATTGGCTAAAAACCCTTAACAATTCTAAGGTGAAGGGTTGATAGTTGTGGCTTAGATGATGATAGATCGATCGCAAACAGATTAGACCCTGAGAGTTAGAGAATTGTCGCCGACAACCCTAAATTACGGGCTGTTCTTGAGTTCCACGGCCGTGGAATCTCAAGATCCAACCGTAATTTCCCTGAGTTTACGAGCTTGCTTTTACCTTAATCCAAAGTTAAAGATTTGCTTTAGCTTAGTTTAGACTTGTCTTTTCTAGGTGGTAGTGAAGCCTCAACAACCTCTACCTCAATTGTGAGCCTCAACAACCTCAATCGGATAAGTTAGTCTTGACCTTTAGATTATAGGTTTGGGTATTTGATGCTAATCCTTGTCTTTAGAACCCCTCTATATTGAGCCTCAACAACCTGTATAGGAGGTATCTTTTAGGTGAGTTACATAAGGTTTTTGGAACCTCAACCGTACGATTACCTTACACTAGTATACCTTTGCATATCTCTACTCTGTCTTTATATCAATAGTATATCTTGAATCTGTTGCCACAACTGAATACCCGGATCTTTAGGATTGTTGTTTTCCCAATATTTGCAAAACTCCCATATTTACTGTTTGATAACCTGAAATCGAATTTGTTCCCACCCAAATCCCTGTGTTCGATACTCTGGAATTCTTGCTTAGCTACCTCGATCCGTACACTGCGGGTTCGCTGCTTGATTCTAGTTTTATAAATTTAAAGCTTATTTGCACACACCTCTAGGGGCGAACAAGTTTTTGGCGCCGTTGCCGGGGATTTGGTTTCGGCCGAATTCGGTAACCGGTTGTCAAGCTTGGGAGCTTGCTCTCGTTATTTGATTCTTCTTGAGTGCATGCGCAGGTCTAGGAACACCGAAGATCTCTTACCTCTTGATCAAGAACTAGAGAAAACCTTGAGACAAAGACGCAAAGAAAAGAA
>BSUD01000001.1:149299606-149319819 GCA_033239045.1 Fagopyrum esculentum
ATAAGTTAGTCTTGACCTTTAGATTATAGGTTTGGGTATTTGATGTTAATCCTTGTCTTTAGAACCTCTCTATATTGAGCCTCAACAACCTGTATAGGAGGTATCTTTTAGGTGAGTTACATAAGGTTTTTGGAACCTCAACCGTACGATTACCTTACACTAGTATACCTTTGCATATCTCTACTCTGTCTTTATATCAATAGTATATCTTGAATCTGTTGCCACAACTGAATACCCGGATCTTTAGGATTGTTGTTTTCCCAATATTTGCAAAACTCTCATATTTATTGCTTGATAACCTGAAATCGAATTTGTTCCCACCCAAATCCCTGTGTTCGATACTCTGGAATTCTTGCTTAGCTACCTCGATCCGTACACTGCGGGTTCGCTGCTTGATTCTAGTTTTATAAATTTAAAGCTTATTTGCACACACCTCTAGGGGCGAACAAGTTTTTGGCGCCGTTGCCGGGGATTTGGTTTCGGCCGAATTCGGTAACCGGTTGTCAAGCTTGGGAGCTTGCTCTCGTTATTTGATTCTTCTTGAGTGCATGCGCAGGTCTAGGAACACCGAAGATCTCTTACCTCTTGATCAAGAACTAGAGAAAACCTTGAGACAAAGACGCAAAGAAAAGAAGATGGCTCAAGAAAACGAAAGCGATCTTCAAACTAAGTTGGCGGAGAAGGAAGCTCAACTCCGATGGAATGAGAATCTCCTCCAGGATGAGATGGATCGTCATCAAACTCAAGTTAACGGTCTACAAGACATGATCGTCCAAATGAAGATAAAGATGAGCGATCTTGAAGATAAGGTGGGCAAGAAGTCCTCGAGAAGAAGGACAAGGTCTAGAAGAAGAAGCCACTCATCCGCTGATGATAGTGATTCTTCCATGCCCCCGCTAGAAGAGATTGATCCCACGATCAATATAAATCCTTTCAATCAACAAGGAGCTGCTAACCGCCGCATTCCACCTAGGAATGCGAGGGTCGAACGTGTGGATAATGAGCCAAGAACTCTTGGTCAGCGGATGGATCCAACACAAAAACCACGCCGCTTGGGTGTGAACTTTGATGCTGAAGATGTACAAGGGTTTAGTTTCAACCCTCAAGTTATCACTCTTGTTCGCCAAAGCCAATTTGGCGGTACAAGCGCTGAATCTCCACACCAACACTTGCAAAACTTTGAGTGTATGATGGAGACAATGAGACCAAAGAGCGCCACTACCAACAGCTATAAGCTCAAACCTTTCTTTTTCTCTTTGAAAGGGAAAGCGCTATCTTGGTACCAAGCTCTTCCTAGTGGGAAGCTAGAAACGTGGGAAGACCTCTCCGCAGAGTTTCTCACCAAGTTCTTTCCGCCCTCCAAAACGGCGGAACTTAGAGGTAAGATTAATGCTTTTTCTATGAGACCTAACGAAAGTTTGTTTCAATCTTGGGAAAGGTTTCAGGATTTGCTCTTGGATTGCCCTCATCATGGCATATCCAAGCTTGCCCTGCTGGAAATTTACTACAAAGGGTTAGATGCGGGAACGCAATTCAACCTTCAATCCCTCTCATGCGGAACGTTCATGGACATGAGAGAAGATGACGCTTGGGACTTCATTGAGAAGCAAGCAAGAGTCATAGAGAAGTATTCCCACCGAAAAGTGGAGGGAAATCGTGTGGAGCAAGGAGCGAAGCTCACACATGAAGCTCAAAATCAGATTTTCTCCCTCAACAATGAGATCAAAGAGTTGAAGGAGACTATCAAGACCAACTTCCCAAAGCAACAAGAGAAGGATGTTGGCTATTTGGGCAACAACAATGGCGGTGACAACACCAACCGCAACAACAATAACCGGAACAATAACCGGAACAACAATTGGAATGGAAACAACAACCGGAATAACAACAATTGGAACAACAATCGTGGTTCGAACAACAACAATTGGCGCTCCAATCAACAAAATTCCGGTAACTCCTATCCTTCCAATTCCAATTCACTAACTCCACCCTCTTCTTCCTCTACTCCTTTGAAAAGCCAGGGGCAATCATCAAATGGAGGAAACAATGCGGGAAAGGAAAAGCCGGATCCCATGTTGGAAACGATCTTGGGAAAGCTTCAAGGGTTGGAGAACCGCATCATCAAGGTTGATGATCAAATTTCTAAGGTTGACAAAGCTCAAAAGGTTTTGGAAAATCAAATGTTCAACCATGCGGAGGAAGTTCCTAGGAATCAAGGGAAACTTCCAGGAAAGACGGAGGACAACCCTAAAGGAAGGGTAATGGCGATTACAACTAGGAGCGGAGTGACTACCACCGATCCGCAGCCTACGTTTGTTGAAGTCCCCGTAGAGAAAGGCAAAGAAAAGGGGAAGGAGAAGGAGGACGTCTATGTTCCACCTCCAGCTTTCAAACCTCCCCTATCATTCCCTCAATCTAGAGCGCGAGCGCGCCTAGACAAGCAATTCGGTAAGTTCATAGAACTCATGAGCAAACTGCATATTAATATACCTTTCATTGATGCTATTGTAGGTATGCCGGCTTATGGCAAGTTCTTGAAGGAGCTCCTCTCTAACAAGAGGAAGCTAGAAGATTTTGGAGAGGTCAAGATGAGTTCGGATTCTTCGGACCTCATCAAAACCATGAAGGAGAAAATGCCCCCAAAGCTGAAAGATCCGGGGTCATTTTGCATTCCCATAGGAGTGGGAGAGGTCACATACGACGCTTTATGTGACTTGGGAGCAAGTGTGAGCATCATACCACTTGCGTTGTGCAGGAAGATCGGTTTAGGCGACCCTAAACCAGTGAAGATGACGTTATACATGGCGGATCGATCCATTACCCGTCCCGTCGGCATTGTAGAGGACGTCCCTGTCAAGCTAGGCAAGTTCTTTGTCCCCATTGATTTTGTCGTGCTTGACATTCCTGCAGATAGTCCGGTCCCGATCATACTCGGAAGACCGTTTCTTGCAACTTCCGGCTGCATGGTCGATTGCAAGAATGGGAGACTCGCCTTTGACATTGGGGAGGAGAAAGTAGAGTTCGTTCTTTCCACTCTAGTGAAGGAACCAATCTTTGATGAGGATATTTACAATGTCCAAAACGAAGAAGGTTTATCTAGGGAGGAGGTAAGTGCGATTCTCTTTAACGATCCTTTGCAAAAGGTTATTACTATGAGTCTAACCGATGTAGGAGAAGAAGAAGAGTGCAAAGAGGAAATTGAAGCCTTAGAAGCACAAGAAGAGATGCATGAAGTAGAGTTTGAGAAACTCCACGATGAGGCTGAGAATACAAGATTCCACGGCCATACTCTGTATTCCACGGCCGTGGATTCCACAACCAAATTCGACCTCCATTCCAGAGGATATTACGGCCGTGGAAAACCAGAGGAAACCGTGATTTTGACCGTGGAAAATGGTGATCGGCACACTTCTTCAACTTCTCCTAATTCTTCTCCAAACCATTCAACATCCTTAGAAACTTCTAAGGAAACATCGGAAGCTCCTCAAGGATCATTGGAAGCTCCGAAAGCGATGGAACTTAAACCACTTCCTACTCATCTAAGGTACGCTTTTCTTGGATCTAATTCCACCTTCCCGGTTATCGTTAGTTCCGAATTAAGCATAGATGAACATGAACAGCTCATGATTGTCCTTAGGAAACATAGAAAAGCCATAGGCTATACTATTGAGGACTTAGTAGGAATTAAACCCTCCCTATGCATGCATAAGATACTAATGGAGGAGGACTTTAGAACTTCAAGACAACCTCAAAGGCGGTTGAATCCGACCATGAAGGAGGTTGTCAAGAAGGAAATTCTTAAACTTCTTGATGCAGGTATCATCTATCCTATCTCCGATAGCAAGTGGGTGAGCCCGGTTCAAGTAGTTTCGAAGAAGGGAGGAATGACGGTCATCACCAATAAGAACAACGAACTCATTCCTACCCGAACTGTAACTGGATGGCGAATGTGCATAGACTACCGCAAGCTCAACAACGCAACGCGGAAGGATCACTTTCCATTGCCATTCATCGACCAAATGCTTGAAAGGTTAGCACAACATTCATACTTTTGCTACCTTGACGGTTATAGTGGTTTCTTTCAGATCCCGATACATCCGGATGATCAAGAGAAGACCACATTCACGTGCCCTTGGGGTACGTTCGCTTATAGGAGAATGCCGTTCGGGCTTTGCAACGCCCCAGCCACCTTTCAACGGTGCATGATGGCCATCTTCTCCGAATACGTAGAGGAAATCATGGAAGTCTTCATGGACGACTTCTCCGTTTACGGTTCCTCTTTTAACGATTGTCTTTCTAACCTTTCTCTTGTTTTGCAAAGATGTGAAGACACTAACCTAGTTCTTAATTGGGAGAAGTGTCAATTCATGGTTAAGGAAGGAATCGTTGTAGGTCATTTAGTCTCTAGTAGAGGGATAGAGGTAGACAAGGCTAAAATAGAGACCATAGAGAAACTCCCTCCCCCAGTTTCGGTGAAGGGAATAAGAAGTTTCCTAGGACATGCTGGATTCTATAGACGTTTCATTCAGGATTTTTCTAAGATATCAAAACCTCTCACTAATCTATTGATGAAGGATGCGGTTTTTGAGTTTTCGCAGGAATGTCTAGATGCGTTCAACACCATCCGGCAAGCTCTAATTTCAGCACCCATTATCCAACCACCGGATTGGACTCTCCCTTTCGAGATTATGTGCGATGCTAGTGACGTAGCCATTGGAGCTGTTCTTGGGCAACGAAAGGAAGGACGAACCCATGCCATATACTACGCTAGCAAGACGCTAGACGAAGCCCAGCTCAACTACGCCACTACGGAAAAGGAATTTCTAGCCATTGTCTACGCTATTGACAAGTTTCGCTCTTATCTTGTAGGTGCAAAGGTGATTGTCTACACGGACCATGCTGCGATCCGGTACCTCCTTGCAAAGAAGGATGCGAAGCCAAGGCTGATTAGATGGATTCTTCTCCTACAAGAATTCGATCTTGAGATCCGCGACAAGAAAGGCTCGGAAAATTCTGTTGCGGATCATTTGAGTCGTCTAACACATCTAGAGGACGACCATTTACCCATTGATGACTCCTTTCCGGACGAACACCTACACATCATAGAGGAGTGCATCAAGGTAATCTCCAAGGGTGACGAACCATGGTTTGCTGATTTCGTTAACTATTTGGTTTGCCAGGAAATACCACCCGGACTATCATATGCGCAAAGAAAGAAGTTCTTCAAGGACGTCCGGGAATACCATTGGAACGAGCCTCTTCTCTTCAAGAGAGGTCCGGATGGCATCATTCGGCGATGTGTGCCGGAAGATGAGATGCAAAGTGTCATCCGTCATTGTCATTCACTACCTTGTGGAGGACACGCTAGTTCGAACAAAACTAGTGCAAAGGTATTGCAATCCGGATTTTATTGGCCTACTTTATTTAAAGATGTGCAATCCTTTGTTTCCTGTTGCGATGCTTGTCAAAGAACAGGCAATATCTCTAGAAGGAACGAGATGCCCCTCAACAACATCCAAGAGGTGGAGATTTTTGACGTTTGGGGAGTCGATTTCATGGGACCATTCCCTTCTTCTTGTGGGAACCAATACATACTATTGCGGTAGACTACGTTTCTAGATGGGTAGAAGCCATTGCCTCTCCCACAAATGATGCCATGGTGGTGGTTAAGTTCTTCAACAAGACCATCTTTCCGCGATTCGGGACGCCAAGGACGATCATAAGTGATGGGGGTTCTCACTTCATAGCCCGTCGCTTTGAAGCTCTTCTATCCAAGTATGGGGTTACTCACAAGATCGCCACCCCTTACCATCCACAAACGAGTGGACAAGTTGAGATCTCAAATAGGGAGATCAAGGGAATTCTAGAGAAGACGGTTTCGAGGACTAGGAAAGATTGGTCCTTGAAACTAGATGATGCGTTATGGGCATACCGGACCGCATACAAGACTCCCATAGGAACCACACCATACAACCTTGTGTATGGGAAGTCTTGTCACTTGCCGGTAGAGCTAGAGCACAAGGCGTTTTGGGCTATCAAGTGGCTGAATTTCAGCATGAAAGAAGCGGGAGAGAAGCGTCTCCTAGACATCAACGAGCTGGATGAACTCCGTTTGAACGCCTATGAAAACGCTAAGATCTACAAGGAAAGAGCAAAGCGTTGGCATGATAAGCATATCATTCCAAAGGACTTCCAAGAAGGAGATCAAGTTCTCCTCTTCAATTCGAGACTTCGCCTCTTTCCAGGTAAGTTAAAATCTCGTTGGACTGGACCTTTTCTAATTAAGCGCATTTTCCCCCATGGTGCAGTTGAAGTATGGGGTGAAGCTAGCGGAAGTTTTAAGGTGAACGGTCAACGGCTCAAGAAGTACTCACCGGAACTCCAAGCTGAGGAGTTTGCACCTACCGCACTCGAATAAGTGCGAGTTTGGTCTAGCTACGGACCTTAAACAAAGCGCTTCTTGGGAGGCAACCCAAGGTATTGCATTTTCGTTTTTTTATTTTCGATTCATAGTTTAGTTTAGAATAGACGTTTCGGCTTTATTTTGCCTCGATTCCTTCCGGTATGTTCGTGTTTTTGGTTGTAGGATCGATGGAAAAGGAGAAAGGAGGGATAATGTCGAAGAGAAGTGACGAAATTTGGACTTTGAAGCTTTACAGAGAGTTCCACGGTCTAAATTACGGTCGTCATTGCTACAGTGGCCGTAATTCTCAAAGGCCTGTGAAAAATCACCAAAATTACGGGTCCGTACATTTCCACGGCCGTGGAATGCCCCGACAGACCGTGATTTTTGAAATTTTGCCTGCGAGTATAAAAGCCACACTTCACCACAAAAACACCACAAAAACCCCCAATTTCCACGCCCTAAACACCGAAATCGCACAGCTCATCCCAAATCTTCGTTCTCTAATCGTTTTTAACGATTCTTCTTCCTAAACTGAAGCAAATCCAACCAAGAACAAGATCCAAGCAACAAATCGCGTGGAAAACGATCAACAAACCCGCATTTTGGATTTCTCAATCCGAAAAAGAGGTTTTTGCTCTCTTCTTGATTCTAGTCGTTTTTGTTCGTTTTTGTTAGAGATTTTTAGGAAGAACTGATTGAGATTGGAAGAAATTAGATTAGGACTGCTTGTTGTGGGGTTTGATTGCTGATTTGCTGAGAATTGAGAATTACTGTGTCGAATCACGGTCTGCATAGGTTCCACGGCCGTGGTTTTGGGAAGAACAGACCGTAATTTTCAACAGAATGGATTTTGTGAGGAGAGTTTCGGGAAGGATTAAGGAAAAGAAAGGGGAGCAGAATAAGAAGAGAAAGGGTAACCCTTCCACATCTAGGGCACCACCACCCTCATCTCCCTCACCTTCACCTCCATCTTCACCTCCATCCTCACCACCTCACCCTAGCATCCCGATCATACACGAAAACCACCAAGCTGCATTTGAGAGGATCGAGAAGAGGGCAGTAATTGGCCCTAGATACTTGTTGTTGGAGGATCTACATCCTCTCAACATTGTAGATGACCTCACATGGCTCTTGGATAGAGCCGGTTTACTTGTCTTCACGAACATTCGTGAAGACGCTTATGAGGAGATCACCCGAGAGGTTGTGACGTCTTTTGAGCACAGCCATGTTGATAGGACTGTCTCCTTCCGTCTCATGAACAGAGACTACCAGTTGAGCATTGTCGAGTTCGGGACCATCTTTGGGTTCCATGAGACCTACAACGGTCGACTCCCTAGGAACGTGTCCGCTAAGGACTTTTGGGAGGATGTGGCTATGATCTATGCCGACGAGGACCGTTGGCATCCAGCTGATACCAAGGCCAAATTGATGTACCATTTGGCCTTGAAGATAGCTCACCGTGTTCTTTCGGAGTGTCTCTTTCCTAGGACGGAGACGCCCCAAAAGATTAAGACGGATGAGCTATTCCTTCTCTACGCTATGCTTCATGGATGCCGCGCCGATTGTGCTACCCTTTTGGCGGCAACTATGAGCAAATTGAAGAACAAATCAAGAGGGAACATTGGATATGGTGGGATAGTGACCCACATAGCTAGGACTTTTGGAGTGGACCTCTCGGCTTGCACATGTATACCGGCAGTTCCATTAGGGCTACACGCTTTCATGGTTAGGGGACTCATCTTCCCCACACATAGAGGTCCGCCTTATGCGGGTATGCCCTGGGAGAGTAGGACAGGCAGGGGTATTGAGTGGCTGCCGGAGTATTCCATTGTGGCGGGACGCCACAACTGGAAGGAGACGTTCGCTGCGATGCATGCGAACAGGCTTGTAGCTCCCCCTTACGTTCCACCGCCGGTTGTAGATGAGGAGGATATGGGAGAGCCGTATGAGAGTGGTGGAGGAGCAGAGCAGGAGTTCGGCTCGTTTCCGGATCAGCCGGATCAGCAGGATGTACCTAGACGCTCTCCGCGTCCGGCTAGAGCTCCAGGCTCGTCATCTCGCCGCGCTAGCGTGAGCGAGAGGCCCACGTGGATGACTACACCTCCCACCTGGTACGAGACACCCCCTCCCTGGTCCACGACGCAGCCAGCAGCACCACCGCCACCACCACCACAGCCAGCACCAGCAGATGCTCCCGGATGGTATGATCGCGCTCCGGGATGGTATGAGAGGATGCCGGAGTGGGCTACCGGACTTTCAGAGAGAGTCGGAGCATTAGAGATCCGGGCAGACGCGAGAGATGGACGTTTGGACGACCTCGACCACATGATGAGGGACGTCTACCGCCAGCAGTTTGGGCGGTACTATGACCCGAGTTTCTCTCCATTTCCACCTCCACCGGCACCGCAGTGATCGATGACCGGGCTGCTCGTTTTAGACATCCCCGCCACCATTTGTGAGTTTCTTTTTACTTTCTTTCTTTTGTTCTTTCTTGTGAACATTAGGGACAATGTTCGTCCTAAGTATGGGGTGGGATGTACTAAATGTTTGTAATAACTCTACTCTATATGTTGCTTCTATTCCGAGACTATTATTGCATGTTCATCATATGTCACACGTTTCATTCTTGCATTGTATGAAAAAGAACTTTAAAAACCCATAAAAATTGAAAATTTTTGAAAAATTTGATGCTTCTAATGAATTGAGATGAATTCTATGATAAACACCACTTGTGAATTAAGTTGATAACAATTTCATGCTTGAAAGGATAGTAATTCGAAAAGAAATTGAATGAATAAATTTTACCTCTTTTGCAAGTTTTATAATGTGAAAATGTTACCTAAATCATGTAAGAAATCGAAGTTGAAATCACATTATAAGTTCTTATGCTTCTTTTTGAAATGATTAAGGCAATTCCATACTTTCTTTCTTCTTTTCTTTGATCATCTAACTCCTCATTGAAATATTAGCCTCCCTTACCCATCCGGGAACTTGGAAAGTGAATGAGAAAAAGGCATGTTTGATGTGGGAGGGCCATGAGAGCATATAATTGCAATCAATTGAATAGAAAGAATTTATAGGTTTGGGGAAGTCAATCATGACGATGAGTAACTCGGCACCATTCACATAGCCGGGTGTTTGTGTCTTGCCAAAGTCGGATTGAGCGATATTCCTAGCGGATTATGGTATGTGCGCTAAGGGTTTGAGGCATCTCGCAAAAATGAGAAACGCCAATCTCCTAGGCTTCGGTTTTTGTGCACCTCTATCCATAACTCCAAAAGTAAAGTCGAAAAATGAAAAGTAAGAGCGAAGCTCTAAGTGAAGAGTTGCGGAAATCGCAAAAGAAGAAGAAGGTAGTAATCCATTTTCCCGGATTTATGCACCACTCTCCCTTAAAGTATCCCTTCCCTTCCATACTCTAGACCTTTTTCTTTGAAAGTCCTTAAGATCAAAAGAATGTTATATGGCTTGGTGATCTAAATTGAAGTTCTTATGATTGATTTTGATAATGTTTGAAGGTTATAATGCTTGTTTGGAAGTTAAATTGTTTCATGAGCTCTCTTTACCTCTTACTCTCTAATTAAGTGTGTGAAAGTTTGAAAACGATTGAAGCAAGGTTTGAGAATGATCTATTCTTTAGAAGTCACTTTCATCCAAAAGAAGGTACACATATTTCATCCTAGCTCTTGTTTAAAGCTTTTTGAAAGGCCTTGCTTAGGGACAAGCAAGTGTTAAGTATGGGGTTATTTGTTAGCATGAAATATTGTGATATTTTAGGCACGTTTTATAATCGTATTTGATTCATATTGATAGTCTTTGATTAAGCTTTATGCATATATGAGCTAGTATTGCCTATATTGTCGATATGGATGTCTACACGAGTTCTATGTTGATTATAGGTGATTTGGAGCTATTTCCGAACGAAATCGAGCAAAGGGAAGTTGAGTTGATGTACCTCTAGATTAAGGACACCTTTTGGAAGCAATATGGAGTATTAGATTGAGGAATGCACGAATGAAGGCAAGAATCACGGTTTTACCCTAAATTACGGCCGTGGATTGTGATGCAGAATTCGATGTTCATTCCAGGGGATATTACGGCCGTGGAAGTTACCCGTGTTTATCTCCACGCCTCAAAATTACGGTCGTGGAATCTTCCACGACCGTGATCTTGGCGAATCCTTTCGCCACGTTTCGAAGCCATGATCTTTTGAAGATCGGGCCGGGCCGACATTTTGCCCTGCATTATAAAAAGGACGGATGAAGCAAGATTCCGTCACCTCGCTACCTAGCTTACGACCTTTCAACCCTAAGTTTAGCGGCGAAAACGCAAGCTTAGGAACGCAAAAACCCTCATTCTTGGAGGTGATTTTGGGGAGATCTTATTGAAGATCAAAGTTCGGAATTGAAGAATTGCTGCTAGCGATCGTTGCGTTTGTGCAAGATCAAAGTTCTCGGAGGATTTTGCAAGAAGGATTCTCTTCTTGCTTAGGTTTGATTTAGGATCGGATTGACATCCCGTTTCCTTTCTTTCCTAAGATTGTGATTGCTTATTCCTATTTGAATCCTTTGATAAACACTTGTTCTTGATTGTGATTCTGAGATTCTTTTGAAGATTATTGATAGTTCTTGAAAGTTTCCATCTTTTATCTTTTAAATCTTGAATTAATATCAAATGACTGTTATTGGCTAAAAACCCTTAACAATTCTAAGGTGAAGGGTTGATAGTTGTGGCTTAGATGATGATAGATCGATCGCAAACAGATTAGACCCTGAGAGTTAGAGAATTGTCGCCGACAACCTTAAATTACGGGCTGTTCTTGAGTTCCACGACCGTGGAATCTCAAGATCCAACCGTAATTTCCATGAGTTTACGAGCCTTGCTTTTACCTTAATCCAAAATTAAAGATTTGCTTTAGCTTAGTTTAGACTTGTCTTTTCTAGGTGGTAGTGAAGCCTCAACAACCTCTACCTCGATTGTGAGCCTCAACAACCTCAATCGGATAAGTTAGTCTTGACCTTTAGATTATAGGTTTGGGTATTTGATACTAATCCTTGCTTTTAGAACCTCTTTATATTGAGCCTCAACAACCTGTATAAGGAGTATCTTTTAGGTGAGTTACATAAGGTTTTTGGAACCTCAACCGTACGATTGCCTTACATTAGTGTACCTTTGCATATCTCTACTCTGTCTTTATATCATTAGTATATCTTGAATCTGTTGCCACAACTGAATACCCGGATCTTTAGGATTGTTATTTTTTCCAATATTTGCAAAACTCTCATATTTACTGCTTGATAACCTGAAATCGAATTTGTTCGCCCGAGAGGTTGTGACGTCTTTCGAGCACAGCCCTGTTGATAGAACCGTCTCCTTCCGCCTCATGAACCAAGATTACCAGTTGAGTATAGTTGAGTTTGGGACCATTTTTGGGTTCCACGAGACCTACAACGGTCGCATCCCTAGGAACGTGTCCGCTAAGGACTTTTGGGGAGATGTAGCTATGGTCTATGCCGACGAGGACCGTTGGCATCCAGCTGACACCAAGGCCAAATTGATGTACCATTTGGCCTTGAAGATAGCTCACCGTGTTCTTTCGGAGTGTCTCTTCCCTAGGACGGAGACGCCCCAAAAGATCAAGACGGATGAGCTATTCTTGCTCTATGCTATGCTTCACGGATGCCGCGCCGATTGTGCTACCCTTCTGGCGGCGACTATGAGTAAATTGAAGAACAAATCGAGAGGGAACATCGGATATGGTGGGATAGTGACCCACATAGCTAGGGCTCTTGGAGTGGATTTCTCAGCTTGTACGCGTATACCGGCAGTTCCATTAGGGCTACACGCTTTCATGGTTAGGGGACTCATCTTCCCCACACATAGAGGTCCGCCTTACGCGGGCATGCCCTGGGAGAGTAGGACCGGCAGGGGTATTGAGTGGCTGCCGGAGTATTCCATTGTGGCGGGACGCCACAACTGGAAGGAGACGTTCGCTGCGATGCATGCGAACAGGCTTGTAGCTCCCCCTTACGTTCCACCGCCGGTTGTAGATGAGGAGGATATGGGAGAGCAGTATGAGAGTGGTGGAGGAGCAGAGCAGGAGTTCGGCTCGTTTCCGGATCAGCCGGATCAGCAGGATGTACCTAGACGCTCTCCGCGTCCGGCTAGAGCTCCAGGCTCGTCATCTCGCCGCGCTAGCGTGAGCGAGAGGCCCACGTGGATGACTACACCTCCCACCTGGTACGAGACACCCCCTCCCTGGTCCACGACGCAGCCAGCAGCACCACCGCCACCACCACCACAGCCAGCACCAGCAGATGCTCCCGGATGGTATGATCGCGCTCCGGGATGGTATGAGAGGATGCCGGAGTGGGCTACCGGACTTTCAGAGAGAGTCGGAGCATTAGAGATCCGGGCAGACGCGAGAGATGGACGTTTGGACGACCTCGACCACATGATGAGGGACGTCTACCGCCAGCAGTTTGGGCGGTACTATGACCCGAGTTTCTCTCCATTTCCACCTCCACCGGCACCGCAGTGATCGATGACCGGGCTGCTCGTTTTAGACATCCCCGCCACCATTTGTGAGTTTCTTTTTACTTTCTTTCTTTTGTTCTTTCTTATGAACATTAGGGACAATGTTCGTCCTAAGTATGGGGTGGGATGTACTAAATGTTTGTAATAACTCTACTCTATATGTTGCTTCTATTCCGAGACTATTATTGCATGTTCATCATATGTCACACGTTTCATTCTTGCATTGTATGAAAAAGAACTTTAAAAACCCATAAAAATTGAAAATTTTTGAAAAATTTGATGCTTCTAATGAATTGAGATGAATTCTATGATAAACACCACTTGTGAATTAAGTTGATAACAATTGCATGCTTGAAAGGATAGTAATTCGAAAAGAAATTGAATGAATAAATTTTACCTCTTTTGCAAGTTTTATAATGTGAAAATGTTACCTAAATCATGTAAGAAATCGAAGTTGAAATCACATTATAAGTTCTTATGCTTCTTTTTGAAATGATTAAGGCAATTCCATACTTTCTTTCTTCTTTTCTTTGATCATCTAACTCCTCATTGAAATATTAGCCTCCCTTACCCATCCGGGAACTTGGAAAGTGAATGAGAAAAAGGCATGTTTGATGTGGGAGGGCCATGAGAGCATATAATTGCAATCAATTAAATAGAAAGAATTTATAGGTTTGGGGAAGTCAATCATGACGATGAGTAACTCGGCACCATTCACATAGCCGGGTGTTTGTGTCTTGCCAAAGTCGGATTGAGCGATATTCCTAGCGGATTATGGTATGTGCGCTAAGGGTTTGAGGCATCTCGCAAAAATGAGAAACGCCAATCTCCTAGGCTTCGGTTTTTGTGCACCTCTATCCATAACTCCAAAAGTAAAGTCGAAAAAAATGAAAAGTAAGAGCGAAGCTCTAAGTGAAGAGTTGCGGAAATCGCAAAAGAAGAAGAAGGTAGTAATCCATTTTCCCGGATTTATGCACCACTCTCCCTTAAAGTATCCCTTCCCTTCCATACTCTAGACCTTTTTCTTTGAAAGTCCTTAAGATCAAAAGAATGTTATATGGCTTGGTGATCTAAATTGAAGTTCTTATGATTGATTTTGATAATGTTTGAAGGTTATAATGCTTGTTTGGAAGTTAAATTGTTTCATGAGCTCTCTTTACCTCTTACTCTCTAATTAAGTGTGTGAAAGTTTGAAAACGATTGAAGCAAGGTTTGAGAATGATCTATTCTTTAGAAGTCACTTTCATCCAAAAGAAGGTACACATATTTCATCCTAACTCTTGTTTAAAGCTTTTTGAAAGGCCTTGCTTAGGGACAAGCAAGTGTTAAGTATGGGGTTATTTGTTAGCATGAAATATTGTGATATTTTAGGAACGTTTTATAATCGTATTTGATTCATATTGATAGTCTTTGATTAAGCTTTATGCATATATGAGCTAGTATTGCCTATATTGTCGATATGGATGTCTACACGAGTTCTGTGTTGATTATAGGTGATTTGGAGCTATTTCCGAACGAAATCGAGCAAAGGGAAGTTGAGTTGATGTACCTCTAGATTAAGGACACCTTTTGGAAGCAATATGGAGTATTAGATTGAGGAATGCACGAATGAAGGCAAGAATCACGGTTTTACCCTAAATTACGGCCGTGGATTGTGATGCAGAATTCGATGTTCATTCCAGGGGATATTACGGCCGTGGAAGTTACCCGTGTTTATCTCCACGCCTCAAAATTACGGTCGTGGAATCTTCCACGACCGTGATCTTGGCGAATCCTTTCGCCACGTTTCGAAGCCATGATCTTTTGAAGATCGGGCCGGGCCGACATTTTGCCCTGCATTATAAAAAGGACGGATGAAGCAAGATTCCGTCACCTCGCTCAGCTCGCTACCTAGCTTACGACCTTTCAACCCTAAGTTTAGCGGCAAAAACGCAAGCTTAGGAACGCACAAACCCTCATTCTTGGAGGTGATTTTGGGGAGATCTCATTGAAGATCAAAGTTCGGAATTGAAGAATTGCTGCTAGCGATCGTTGCGTTTGTGCAAGATCAAAGTTCTCGGAGGATTTTGCAAGAAGGATTCTCTTCTTGCTTAGGTTTGATTTAGGATCGGATTGACATCCCGTTTCCTTTCTTTCCTAAGATTGTGATTGCTTATTCCTATTTGAATCCCTTGATAAACACTTGTTCTTGATTGTGATTCTGAGATTCTTTTGAAGATTATTGATAGTTCTTGAAAGTTTCCATCTTTTATCTTTTAAATCTTGAATTAATATCAAATGACTGTTATTGGCTAAAAACCCTTAACAATTCTAAGGTGAAGGGTTGATAGTTGTGGCTTAGATGATGATAGATCGATCGCAAACAGATTAGACCCTGAGAGTTAGAGAATTGTCGCCGACAACCCTAAATTACGGGCTGTTCTTGAGTTCCACGGCCGTGGAATCTCAAGATCCAACCGTAATTTCCCTGAGTTTACGAGCTTGCTTTTACCTTAATCCAAAGTTAAAGATTTGCTTTAGCTTAGTTTAGACTTGTCTTTTCTAGGTGGTAGTGAAGCCTCAACAACCTCTACCTCAATTGTGAGCCTCAACAACCTCAATCGGATAAGTTAGTCTTGACCTTTAGATTATAGGTTTGGGTATTTGATGCTAATCCTTGTCTTTAGAACCCCTCTATATTGAGCCTCAACAACCTGTATAGGAGGTATCTTTTAGGTGAGTTACATAAGGTTTTTGGAACCTCAACCGTACGATTACCTTACACTAGTATACCTTTGCATATCTCTACTCTGTCTTTATATCAATAGTATATCTTGAATCTGTTGCCACAACTGAATACCCGGATCTTTAGGATTGTTGTTTTCCCAATATTTGCAAAACTCCCATATTTACTGTTTGATAACCTGAAATCGAATTTGTTCCCACCCAAATCCCTGTGTTCGATACTCTGGAATTCTTGCTTAGCTACCTCGATCCGTACACTGCGGGTTCGCTGCTTGATTCTAGTTTTATAAATTTAAAGCTTATTTGCACACACCTCTAGGGGCGAACAAGTTTTTGGCGCCGTTGCCGGGGATTTGGTTTCGGCCGAATCCGGTTGCCGGTTGTCAAGCTTGGGAGCTTGCTCTTGTTATTTGATATCCTTTTCTTGAGTGTTCTTGCAGGTTTGTGTTCTTAGGTACATACGAAGTTCTTGTTCCAGCAACGGAACAGAGTTTCGCCAAAGAACAAGTTTTGGGAGCTTTTGTTTTTTTTAATCTCTTGGTATGAGTTTTTGAGGCTCCACTAGCTAAGTATGGCTCCATACGATCCAATATGGGTAGCGAAGCATACGGCTAGAGCAGACCATTATGAATACTTGGTAGAGAAATACGCCTTCTATTGGTTTGACAGCGAAAGAGAACGTGAACAAACCATTGAATATGAATTTGCAAAATGGGAAAAGCTGCACTACCCAAAGAAGGTTAAGAAGAAACGTCCCAAAGATGCGGAACACTCGAAACTTGAAGAATTGAAGAAGGAACTTGGTATGATCGAAGAAAAATTGAAAGCCTTTAAGGAAGAACTCCAAGTCTCGAGGAATGCTCTTATCAAACCCAAAGTTCCTCTAGAACCTCTTGAAGTTCGCATTGAAGAAGAGAGAGAAGTGGAACACCTAGACCCAATTGCTAATATTGTGGTCGAGATTGAAGAAAAGTCAGTTGTGCTTGAAGAAGAGGAAGAAGTGGTGAACCTTGGCCAAATTACTGAAATTGTGGCCAAGGTTGAAGAAGATCCAGCTGAGTTGGGAGATATTTCATGTGTGGATCATCATGCCAACATGAAACTTGTCCCAAGCCTTGAAGAACTTAACAAGGTATACTGTCTTACTTCCTTTGTTATTCCTATTAAAATTTCTGATTTTTCCAGGAATGCACCGGAGAGTTGGAGGTCTCTTCCAAAAGAACCTCCTAAGGTGAAGATGAAACCTCTATTGAAATTGCTGGAAGAAGATGCTCCTTGGACTATAAGGAGTAAATTTGGCAAGAGCTTCAACGCCAATGCCAATAAGTGTTTTTTGTTCAAGTATGGGGTCATTCACATGACGAAGACCATACATCATCCCCAAACTGGAGATGGGGAAGCTAGGAGGATTCTCGAAAAACTGATTTCTCGATCTAGGAAAGGATGGGATGGAAGACCGAATTATGTCCCATTAAAGCATAGGAAAGCTAGGAGGATTCCGGTGAGAATCAAACCGTACAAGCTTGTACGTGGGAGATCTTACCACTTGCCGGTGAAATTAGGAACCGGAGATTTCTTGGAGGAGTTTAATGATGGATTTGAAGAGCAATCCAAGATGTTCAAGGTGCATTGAGTCATCTATGGATAATGGTCTAGCTACGGACCTTAAACAAAGCGCTTCTTGGGAGGCAACCCAAGGTATTGCATTTTCGTTTTTGTTTCCGATTCATAGTTTAGTTTAGAATAGACGTTTCGGTTTTATTTTGCCTCGATTCCTTCCGGTATGTTCGTGTTTTTGGTTGTAGGATCGATGAAAAGGGAGAACGGAGGGATAATGTCGAATAGAAGTGACGAAATTTGGACTTTGAAGCTTTACAGAGGGTTCCACGGTCTAAATTACGGTCGTCATTGCTACAGTGACCGTAATTCTCAAAGGCCTGTGAAAAATCACAAAAATCACGGGTCCGTACATTTCCACGGCCGTGGAATGCCCCGACAGACCGTGATTTTTGAAAATTTGCCTGCGAGTATAAAAGCCAGCAGCACCACCGCCACCACCACCACAGCCAGCACCAGCAGATGCTCCCGGATGGTATGATCGCGCTCCGGGATGGTATGAGAGGATGCCGGAGTGGGCTACCGGACTTTCAGAGAGAGTCGGAGCATTAGAGATCCGGGCAGACGCGAGAGATGGACGTTTGGACGACCTCGACCACATGATGAGGGACGTCTACCGCCAGCAGTTTGGGCGGTACTATGACCCGAGTTTCTCTCCATTTCCACCTCCACCGGCACCGCAGTGATCGATGACCGGGCTGCTCGTTTTAGACATCCCCGCCACCATTTGTGAGTTTCTTTTTACTTTCTTTCTTTTGTTCTTTCTTGTGAACATTAGGGACAATGTTCGTCCTAAGTATGGGGTGGGATGTACTAAATGTTTGTAATAACTCTACTCTATATGTTGCTTCTATTCCGAGACTATTATTGCATGTTCATCATATGTCACACGTTTCATTCTTGCATTGTATGAAAAAGAACTTTAAAAACCCATAAAAATTGAAAATTTTTGAAAAATTTGATGCTTCTAATGAATTGAGATGAATTCTATGATAAACACCACTTGTGAATTAAGTTGATAACAATTGCATGCTTGAAAGGATAGTAATTCGAAAAGAAATTGAATGAATAAATTTTACCTCTTTTGCAAGTTTTATAATGTGAAAATGTTACCTAAATCATGTAAGAAATCGAAGTTGAAATCACATTATAAGTTCTTATGCTTCTTTTTGAAATGATTAAGGCAATTCCATACTTTCTTTCTTCTTTTCTTTGATCATCTAACTCCTCATTGAAATATTAGCCTCCCTTACCCATCCGGGAACTTGGAAAGTGAATGAGAAAAAGGCATGTTTGATGTGGGAGGGCCATGAGAGCATATAATTGCAATCAATTGAATAGAAAGAATTTATAGGTTTGGGGAAGTCAATCATGACGATGAGTAACTCGGCACCATTCACATAGCCGGGTGTTTGTGTCTTGCCAAAGTCGGATTGAGCGATATTCCTAGCGGATTATGGTATGTGCGCTAAGGGTTTGAGGCATCTCGCAAAAATGAGAAACGCCAATCTCCTAGGCTTCGGTTTTTGTGCACCTCTATCCATAACTCCAAAAGTAAAGTCGAAAAAAATGAAAAGTAAGAGCGAAGCTCTAAGTGAAGAGTTGCGGAAATCGCAAAAGAAGAAGAAGGTAGTAATCCATTTTCCCGGATTTATGCACCACTCTCCCTTAAAGTATCCCTTCCCTTCCATACTCTAGACCTTTTTCTTTGAAAGTCCTTAAGATCAAAAGAATGTTATATGGCTTGGTGATCTAAATTGAAGTTCTTATGATTGATTTTGATAATGTTTGAAGGTTATAATGCTTGTTTGGAAGTTAAATTGTTTCATGAGCTCTCTTTACCTCTTACTCTCTAATTAAGTGTGTGAAAGTTTGAAAACGATTGAAGCAAGGTTTGAGAATGATCTATTCTTTAGAAGTCACTTTCATCCAAAAGAAGGTACACATATTTCATCCTAACTCTTGTTTAAAGCTTTTTGAAAGGCCTTGCTTAGGGACAAGCAAGTGTTAAGTATGGGGTTATTTGTTAGCATGAAATATTGTGATATTTTAGGAACGTTTTATAATCGTATTTGATTCATATTGATAGTCTTTGATTAAGCTTTATGCATATATGAGCTAGTATTGCCTATATTGTCGATATGGATGTCTACACGAGTTCTGTGTTGATTATAGGTGATTTGGAGCTATTTCCGAACGAAATCGAGCAAAGGGAAGTTGAGTTGATGTACCTCTAGATTAAGGACACCTTTTGGAAGCAATATGGAGTATTAGATTGAGGAATGCACGAATGAAGGCAAGAATCACGGTTTTACCCTAAATTACGGCCGTGGATTGTGATGCAGAATTCGATGTTCATTCCAGGGGATATTACGGCCGTGGAAGTTACCCGTGTTTATCTCCACGCCTCAAAATTACGGTCGTGGAATCTTCCACGACCGTGATCTTGGCGAATCCTTTCGCCACGTTTCGAAGCCATGATCTTTTGAAGATCGGGCCGGGCCGACATTTTGCCCTGCATTATAAAAAGGACGGATGAAGCAAGATTCCGTCACCTCGCTACCTAGCTTACGACCTTTCAACCCTAAGTTTAGCGGCAAAAACGCAAGCTTAGGAACGCACAAACCCTCATTCTTGGAGGTGATTTTGGGGAGATCTCATTGAAGATCAAAGTTCGGAATTGAAGAATTGCTGCTAGCGATCGTTGCGTTTGTGCAAGATCAAAGTTCTCGGAGGATTTTGCAAGAAGGATTCTCTTCTTGCTTAGGTTTGATTTAGGATCGGATTGACATCCCGTTTCCTTTCTTTCCTAAGATTGTGATTGCTTATTCCTATTTGAATCCCTTGATAAACACTTGTTCTTGATTGTGATTCTGAGATTCTTTTGAAGATTATTGATAGTTCTTGAAAGTTTCCATCTTTTATCTTT
>BSUD01000001.1:149330095-149353595 GCA_033239045.1 Fagopyrum esculentum
CCCCCCAATACCAGCACCTAGTCCGGATAGCCCAAAAGGCCCCTCCGCCGGTGTCTCGATCTCTTACAATAATATCGTCTCAAAAAATGAATGTCGGGACCATGTCCCTCTCTCTTACGTCCCGGGAATCGAGTCTGGCACTATTAACTACACACACGAGGTCATTGAAGAAACCATCAATAAATAGAATCTTTCTCTCGTCGGTTTCCCTATTGGACGACCCATCAGCTTCCAAGGAATGATAGCATTTATGGCCTCTTGTGGGAACTCTATCTCTAAGCCAAAGGTCCTGCGAAACGACAAAGGAATTTTTATCCTCCACTTTGACACGAGGAAGATCTAAACACCATACTGCTTGGGTGACCCTGGGTCATCAACGGATCATCCACCATGATCCTTAAACGCTGGACAAAGGACCTTAACCTCGACTACTCCAGCTTGATCTCTAGTCCGGTTTGGGTCACCCTCAATGATCTAGACTACCGCTTTTGGTCCCAACGGATGCTTGCCAAAATTGGATCCGCAATAAGCACACCTATTCTCACAGATACATGCTCAACACATCAAGGTAGACTAGGATCCGCACGTATCCTAATTGATATACAAGCCTCCAAACCACTCCTTCGAGAGGTTCACATCAAAGGCCCTGATGGTACCACAATCTCACAGAAAATCACCTATGATTGGATGTCGATACACTGCTCCAAGTGCCTTGTTTTTTGACATAATTGCATGGCTAAAGCTCCTACCAACCAACAGTACACCCAAAAGAAGAACCCCAGAGTCCAACTTCACCACGCCTTGCCCGCATCCTCCTCCTCACCCCTCCTCCCCACCCTTCATGACTCTCGCAAAATAACCCAACCCACCCCTACCCTTGCTACTAAAGGCATCTCGCCTTCTTCAGACAACACCATGCCTCCCTCGGCTAAACCACCCATCTCCACCTCCAATGACAATGTCATGGCCCCTCCCGTTAACCCCTCTACCTCCCTTCTCACCTCTTAATTACACCATGTCAAACCTCGCCCTCGACTACCCTCCACAGTCAGTGGATCAAACCCTTATCACTCCATCCTCTTCCAACCCAGCCATCATAACCATCTCCCCCAAACCCTAATCACACCACCATCCTTAACTCAAACAACAAGGGTTGTTCTGAGGCCATTCAAAACTCTAAATGAATCTAAAGATGTGCTCGTGGAACATTAGGGGACTTAAACACCTTAATAAGCAAAAGGCGATACAAGATCTTGTCAAGAAGCATGACATTGACCTCCTGGCCATCTTAGAAATCAGGCTTAAGACCAACAAAGAGCTCCGCATTGCCAAACATCTCATTTCCTCTTGGAATCAAATATCCAACTCTTCGCATGCCTATAACTGTCGACTTTGGGTCTGGTGGAACCCCATCAGGCTTCACATTACCCCAACAATCATCACCGACCAACTAGTTCATTGCCAAACATCCCCTCCCAACCATCATACCCCTTCCAACAGACTTGAGTGCAACTTCGTGTACGCTCACAAATCCCAGGATAACCGTCATTAGGGCTGTGCATACGGTCCAGAACGGACCGGTGGACCGTAAATTAAGAAAACTTTGGACCGTAGACCGGACCGGGGTCGGACCAGTTTGTACATAAATTGTGTAATTTTGAATATTGTGGACCGGACCGGACTGGATTGGACCGGTTTGTACCTTAATTGTGCAATTTTGGTGAGGTTTTCCGGTCCAAAACCAGACCGTAATGGACCGGATTGGACCGACCGGACCGGAAATTCGTAGTTTACGATCCAACCCGGGGTACGGTTTTATACGGTCCAAAAACCGGACCGGACCGTAACCCGGATTTTCAAAAAAACCTGGACCGTAGACCGGACCGGAACTGGTCCGGTACGGTTTTCTGGTCGGGTCCGATTTTGCACAGCCCTAACCGTCATGACCTTTGGGATAGCATCTCAATTCTCAACCATCAAACTACTCAACAATAACCTACCTTGGGCCTTGCTAGGAGACTTCAATGTCACCCTTTCACCGGACGAAAAATCCACCAACAACTCACCCTCCCTAACCCAAACTTCCACCGAGCTCTCATCTTGCTTCAACCAAAACCAAATCTCCGATCACCCTTACACGGGAAGCAAGTATACATGGAACAACAAACAAATTGGTTATATGGTTTGGTGTAAGTTTGATTGTATCCTCATTAACTCCTCGTGGGACACCTTCTACCCTAACTCTATTGCCCATTTTGACCTCCCAAACGTCTTGGACCATTCTCAATCTTTACTCACCTTTTACCAGGGAGATGCCAAGCGCAGCTTGCCGTTTAGATTCAATAAGACATGGGCCTCACATGACAACATCCTCCCTTGTATCTCAAAGGCTTGGTCAAGCAATATTCAAGGTAACCCCATGTATAAGCTTACTAGAAGACTTAAGCTCCTTAAGCCTAAGCTTAAGAAATTCCCGAACACTGAGATTGAGGAGATTCACAGTGCAATACATAATCAAAGGAAGCTTTTGAATAAAACACAATCTAGCCTCCAAGGAAATCTACATGACTCCCACCATTAGGAGATCGAGAGAGAAACCACAATAAAAATCAATGAAAACCTCGACTGCCTTCGTACAACCATGGCCCAACTATTCAAGAGCAATTGGATCAAGTATGACGACCAGTGTGAATCATACTTTTTCAGGAGTATCAAAACTAGGCGATGTGGCAACAAAATCACTTCCATCACTAATACTAACAACACCATCTCACATGACCCCAAGATCATTACCTCCACCTTCCTCAAATACTTCACCTCCATCCTTAACCCTCCACATCATCATAGCCCTCCCACCTTCCCCGACCTTCCTCTCCCAACCCTTAACCCTAATGATCCTGATGTTCTTTCTATGCAGGTTACCACCAATGAGATCAAAACCGCCCTTTTCAGCATTGGAGACAACAAAGCTCCTGGACCCGACGGATACAATGCATTCTTCTACAAAAAAAAGCTTGAGATATCATCAAAGAAGACTTCAATGAGGCCATCAAAGACTTCTTCACCAACGGGATAATGCTTTGCTAGATCAACCATGCATCAATATCGCTCATCGCTAAGAAGGACAACTTGACTTCACCCTCTGACTTTAGGCCGATCTCGTTTTACAACACTACTTATAAAACAATTTCCAAGATCTTAGCCACCCGCATCAACGCCGTTCTTCCCCACATCATCGGGCCTTAGAGTGCTTTCGTCAAAAAAGGTATATTGAGCGCAACATCTTGATCTGCCAAGAACTGCTTAACAAATACAATAGAAAGCACATCTCACCTCGCGTTGCCATGAAGATCGATATCACTAAGGCTTTTGATACCATTGACCATGGGTTTATCCTCCATTACCTCCATAAGTTAGGCTTCTCTGACCAAACTATCCACCTTATTCGGGAATGCATCACAACAGTCACATACTCCATCAATATCAACGGCTCTCTTGAGGGTCATTTTAAGGGTTCAAGAGGCTTAAGACAAGGATGTCCTCTATCTCCGCCTCTATTCATCATAGCCATGGAATACCTCTCAAAAATGATTACCACTAATACCTCCAATCCTAATTTCAATATCCATCCCAAGTGCCGCAACCCTCGCATAACACACCTTTGCTTTGCCGACGACCTCATGTTGTTTTGTCATGGCGACCTCCACTCCATCCTCACCCTCAAAAGTACCCTTGACACCTTTAGAAAACTCTTTGACCTCAAAATCAACCTTACTAAATCCTCAATCTTCCTTGGTGGTGTTACCAACACTATCCGCGACCAAATCACCCAAGCCACAAACTTCACTTTAGGCCTCGGGTTTCTGTGGGAAGTAAATGACTTCAGACTTCGGACTACCTCCCGCTCATCCATATGATAACCAAAAGGATTCAATCCTGAAGTGCAAAATTCCTCTCTTATGCTGGTAGAATCCAGCTGATTTCACCGATCCTCATGGCCATGAACCATCACTGGTGTACCATCTTCCAACTACCTACTTCTATCTTGAGCAAAATCCAATCCTTACTCCGCTTCTTCCTATGGTCCGGTAAGGAGAGTAGTAAGCGCGCCTTAGTGGCTTGGGACACTATCTGCACCCCGAAGGACTATGGTGGCCTTGGCTTCCTTGACCTTAGCGCTAGAAACAAAGCCAGCCTTATCTTCGACCTCGACAGTGATGATGACAACCTTTGGAGCTCTTGGGTTAACCACAACATCCTCAAGCGACACACAATCTGGAACTACCAACCCAACAACAACAACGGCCACTCTTGAAAGTGTATCATCAACCTAAGAGATGAAATACCATCCCCTCCTCTTGGTGCTAGACGCATTAGCACCATATCAAATCCTAACGGCTCTTTCTCTTCCAAGAAGGCTTATTCCCTCTTTAGAGCTGCAACTCTTCCCCCAACTTCACCTACTTGTAAGATCATTTGGAACATCTATAATATTCCTAAGTGTCGATGTATAGCTTGGATGGCTAAACTAAGGAAGCTACTCACGCTTACTAAGCTGCTCCAATGGAACATCATCTCCTCGGATACCTGCCGGCTTTGCAACTCTGGACATGAAGACGATGAGCACCTCTGGTCCAATTGCTCGTACACCTCCCTCACTCTTGACATCATCTTAAGATGGAAAGATAGGATCTGCTTATCATTGGAAAGACAGGTCCGTCGACTTGCTTGCAACGGCTAGAATGCTTGGAATCCATCTAAGATAGTATCTTTATTCTTCTTCTGCTTCCATTGTTTTTGCTCAACCTTGTAAATCCCTTCTTTCTATAATACAAGTAAATTTAAAAAAAAAAACTATAAGTAATAATTTCTCATTCCTATAGTTCTGAATAAGAGCATTTTGTAACGTTGTAGAATAGGATGTTTATTAGTTAGATAATATCTCGTAATTAACATGAATATTATTATCCATTACTCGGTTGCATAAACCTGGAATTAGCAAAGTTGGTAACTCAATAGTTCGGGAATATCATGTTAGAAAAAAAAAACTCAACATAAGGACTAAGTATAAAAAAATGTTAGGATATTAAAGATAATATCGTATAATATCGTAGCTATATTTTTCTAAAGATCATGGACATGGAATCAAATTTAAACTAACATAATGTAACTACGATATTATCTCTAATATCTTTAATATCCTAACAAAAAGGTTTAGTTTATACTAGTAAGATTTATACCAGTTTTATAGAATCAGAATAAATATGAGTGTCAAATGCGAGTTTTCTAAAAAAACATTGACATTATTTTTCTTCAAAAAAAGTTTCACGTATAGTCTGATACAAACTTTTATGAAAAATTGGGATGCAAGACAACATAATTTTTTGGACAAAAAAACTCCAAAAACCCTAACTCTTCTTCACATTCTCCACGTTGCACAATGAAAAGAAGCAAATTTCCTCTTCTTTAATCCGTCCCCCCACTTTTTCCTCTACTTCCTTATGAACCCTTTAATTTTCTCTCTTTGAATTTTCTTCTCAATGTGTATCTATGATTCTCTTCATTGGTCACAAATTTGGCTAGAGAGGTTGGGGGATACACAAGGAAGGAGGATGAGGTTGCTTGTGTTTTAGATCTGGTTCGATAAGAAGTGAGGTTCAATGAAGCCTAGTTTGTTGCAATTCCAAAAACCCTAATAGTGTGTATCTTGACCTTAATTATCTACTTATATTTCGGTCTTAATTTTTAATGTCAGCAAGACAAGACAATGACCCTTTGTCCCTTTTTAATACTTTTTACTAGTGATTTTTTCATGTTTTTGTCTTTCTTGTTATTATATGTTCGCTCGAAAGTGTGTGCGTCAAAGTCTTAAATTTATATCTAGAACTCAAAGCAAAGTGAACCCGCAGTGTACGGATCGGTTGTAGTAAGGTAAGAATTCCATAGTCGAACTCAGGGATTTGGTGAGAATAAATTCAAATTCAATTATCTAGCAAAAATGCAAAAGCTTTTGTGATTAATAAAGGGGAAAATGATTCCAAGAATTCAAGTATCCGATTTCGGCTTTCGATTCAAGACACTTCTAATGGATATAAGGATAGAGTTTATATTGCCAAGATTATGTGTTCAAAGGTAGGTATCGTACGGTGAAGTTCCGAAACCTATTTGTCTAGTCCAAAGGTTCTCTCTATAAGGGTTGTTGAGGCTGCAATATAGAAAGATCTAAAGACAAGAATTATGTTCAAACTAACTATCTAAAACCCCAGGATATGACTCTCCAAGGTATAGAATAGAAAGCACACTTAGAATCTTAATAAAGGATGTTGAGTCTCTCTATTACCCAAATCTTGAAATCTTAATCTATTAAATGTAGAATCAAGTTTGAAGTCTCTTCATACACTCAAATAGAGGTTAAAAAGGTTAAACAATGTTGGGATTTAGGCAAGGATTAGCTTTGATTAAAGATTAATTCAATTAAAGTTCGTCAGGGGAATAAATCGTGTTGTTCATAGATAAATCGGACGATTTATCCAAGAACAGGTCGATTTTCCTATTATCGCAAAACTAAAATCTAAACTCTCAAGGTCCAAATGTTTGAATGAGTTCAGTCTATCATCATCTAAGCCTCAATCTTCAACTATTCTCCCCAGAATCACAATGGTTTTAACCAACCATTTTCAAAATCAAATCAAAATAAAGATTGAGTGAAATAATTCAAATAAACCCGAATCTTGAATAAAAACTCAATAACCTTCAAATTTGTAAACCAATCTCAAAACTGATCAATGTATCTCTCAATTAACTCAATATCATGTTCAAAAACCACAAAGACTTCAATGGAACAAAGAAATCTCACAAATATGATCAAGATTGACTTCCCGGCAAAATTGCTTCAATCCTTCTCCAAGAATCCTCAATCTCTCACTAACGTGTAAAGATTTCCCGTTGCGGCCTCCCCGTTTTCGTTCCTAGGGTTCCAACCTATAGTTTCTTGCTAATGGGCTATTTGGCAAAACATTTCTCTAGCCCAAAAGTGATGGGCTTTGTGTCGTCTTTACCATTGGGCCGAAAAGCAAAGAAAATCGTGCAGGCCGATTTACCCATAAAACCGTTCGATTTTTAACGATAAAAATTGTCCGATTTATATAGTAAATGGCACGATTTTCTTCAACAGAAAGTGCTCGTCTTTTGGCTTGTTTTCTTCCTCTCCTTTATGCTTCTTTTACGCAACTCCTTTGCTCTTTGTGATTCCTCTAAGGCTCCTTTAGCTTCCTTAATGACCTTAGATGCTCCTTGCTCTACTTTTGCTTCCGAATCCATTCAATTTACCTATAATTCAACTAAAACTCGTGTAGACCTCTATTTCCGAAATATAGTTGAATAAAGCATAAAAGGTACACAAGTTCTCTCTAAATGCAAGGTAGCTCGAGGTAAACCTCTACAATATGCATGATTATAATGGTATATAATTCATGTCATCAAAATACCTCATACTTTCCCCTTGCTTGTCCCTAAGCAAGACTCAAATTTAGAATACAAGATGTCATGGATTATATATGTATGAAAACTCAAAAACCTTTTATTTGATAGTGCTTCTTCTTATTGGATCACCCTCAAAATGATGTTTCAAGGCATAGGAAGGCAAGACATGTATCAATGATAACAATAACATGGACTAACTCTCTTTTCTTTCTCAAAAACACAAATAAAGGACATGATAACGATGTAGAGACAATTAAAATCAAACAAGTCTAAGCCATGAAGTCTTAAATACATGCATAAAAGTCTCAAGGTCTTCTAATCAAAGAAAAGGTCTAACAAACATGTTAAAGGAGGGAATTCTTTTAGGCAATTGTGGTGCTAATCCGGGAAAGAGAAACAACATAATACCTTCAAGAACTTTACTTCACCGCACATGCTTTGCATGTAAAAGGTTTGCTTTCTTTATACTTTACTTTTTGAGAGTATGGATAGAGGTGCACAATAACCGAAGCCTAGGAGATCGGTGTTTCTCAATTTCGAGATGCCTCAAATCCTTGATGCACATACCATATCCCGTTAGGACTTTTCGTTCAATCGGACTTTGGCAAGACACAAACACCCGGCTATATGAATGGTGCCGAGTTACTCATCCTCATGTTCAACGTCCCCAAACTTATGAATTGCTACACTTTTACTTAACACATTTTTATTGGCCCTCCCACATCAAACATGCCTTTTTCAATCACTTATCCTAATTCCCGGATGGTAAAAGGAGGGTTACATATTTCATTGAGGAGCTAGCATGAGCAAGATATGAAAAGAGAGAAGAAGTGAATTGCCTTGGTCATTCTTATATGATGCAAAAGAACTTGCAATATAGCTTCGACTATTATTTCATTCTCTTATCAAAACATCTAAATTATATAACTTATTCATGTGTTGAAGTAACAAAAGAAAGCTCATTCATGCTATGATTAAAATCTCAACATAACCAAGTCATCTTTTTGCCTATCCACATCACAATTCTCAGCATAGAGGTCATTTCCATCATAAGAAGCACAAAAAATTTTTGAAAATTCATAGTATTTGAAAAAGAGCATGCAAATGCAAATGTCATAGTGGAAAGCAAGTAGTGTAAGAGTTATTACAAGCCAAATCATCAAAAGTAGTACAAAGTGCATAGAGTTCTAAGATGAAGTAAAAGATATTGTAAGTACCCCCACCCCATACTTAACATCCACATTGTCCCCAATGTGAAAAATCAAGCATAAGATGGAGAAAAATACTTACAATGTAAAAGGTGTGGAAGCTCAATCCTCGGTCGGTGGTGGTGAAGGTGGAGGATAAGGATACATCGGTGCACTAGGATCGTAGAAGTGGCCGAACTGATAGTCGGTGCGGAGGCTCTGGAAGCTGGAGACTAATGATCTTGGGGTCATGTGAAGAGCGTGATAGTCGGTGCGGAGGCTCTGGAAGCTGGAGACTAAGTCTCTAAAATGGCGGGGAAGTCGACGTCCTCGTCCATGGCCTGGGGCATGTGCAAAAGAGTGGGGAGGTGGCTGCATGTTGTCCTCTGTCTCCTCAGTGCCTCGACTAGTCCTGCTAGGTCCTGCACCATGAGTGTCGGTGTCCATGGCATCCGTGGCGTGACAACTATTAGTGTCACTCTCGAACTCGAGCATGTTCCCCTGGTGTACTTCATCCTCATCATCCTCCTCATCCTCAGTGTCACCTGCATCATCATCATAATACAAAGGAGGAGATATCTCCTCAAGCATCAGTTTGAATGTCTCCTTCCAATTCCTCTTGTTCCGAATAGTGTATTCGGACTTCCAAATAATCTCGGATGGCTTCTTCTTTGGATCATTTGCCCATGGCATGGGCACATGAAGGGTTCCTCTCCCTCGAGGAATCAAGACATGTCTAGCAACTAATCTTTGTGAACCTAAGGGTTGGGCACTCTCAGCTAGGGTGCAACCCGAGAAGTCTAACTCCAATGCCTTAGCCAAATGAGTGACAAGGCCTCCAGCACAAATGTCACCCTTTGCCTTGTTGGCTATCTTTCCTAGATAGTCAGCAAGCATAGAGGTGATGTCGGGGATGGTGCTGCATGTCATACAGTATAAGATGAAGAGCTCGTCAGCCTTGAGCTTCTGTGGGGTCTCCGTCCGTGCAAATAAGCACTCACTAAGGATCCTATGTACTACCTTAAAGGAGAGGTTGTACATACTAGTCTCTTTCGAATTCTTGGGTCTCCACTTATCACGACCATACTCTCCCACTGAAATGGTCTCCCAAAAGGCATTAGCACTAACTCCTCTCTCAAATGTGTCTGCATCAGAGTAGGGAAAACCAAACAAATCCCCAAAGGTATCAATAGACATAGCATGGTTGTGGTTCATGAGGCGGAAAGAAACCGTTCTCTCTTTAGGGTCATGCTCAAATGTGCTAAGGAACTCTAGGGTTATCTCGGTGTATGCATCCTCCCTAATCAAAACAAACTGTCTCAGCCCAGCTCTATCGAGCATCATATCCACATCCTCTCGAACAAACAAAGAGTCTAAGTCGTCTAGCACAATGTATTGAGGAGGGGTGAATGGGCGATCTAAGATACGTTCATATCTTTTCTTATGTTTAGATAGGGGAGGGGGAAGTTTTGGAATGGTTTGAGAGGGTGGTGGAGGTGGGGGAGGGGCTTTGGAAGAAGATCGCTTCTTCTTTCCCGCATTACGAGCTATTCTCTTCAAGGTTTCCATTTCTGTAACTAAAAATCGACCTGTTCTTGGGAAAAATCGGACGATTTTCCTGGGTTGAGTCGATTTTTCTGTCGATTTCAATTATTCTCACAATTTTGTAAAGTTCTGACTAAACTATCACCACACACAGTCTCCTATAGTAGTTCCTAAGCAAACCCCTCAATCAATCGCAGCAAACAAACAACTTCTAGGCAAGAATCGAATTCGAACGAAAAACTTAGGTTTCGGAATGAAAAACCTGAATTCCGGATGGATGAGTCGATTGCCGAGCTTGTTGTTGCTAGATCCTTGTTCCTTGTCCAAAATTCTTCAGTTTAGGGCCAAGAATTGTTCAAAACGATTAAGGAATGAGGAAATGAGAGGGTGGGCGATTTTCGGATCTTTGAGAGAAGGAAATCGGGAATGGAGGTTTTGTGGAATGAGGGAATCGAGTGTTTAAGTCTTTATATAGGCCTGAGTTTTAATGAAGAAAATCGGACGATTTATCTGGGTGATTTATTCGTCGGGACGATTTTCTTTCATTTTCTCAGATCTCAAAGAAAATCGGACGATTTTTATAGAGGGGGTCGATTTGGTGGGTCGATTTTTCTTCCTCTTGTCAAAAATCGACTTGCTTTGTTCCTGAATCGAACAATTTGCTTTGTGTAACTCGATTTCCTTCCTTATGCTTCTTGAAGATTGAGATTTGAACTAATTTATGCTCCCCTACTTCATTGATCTCTCAAATTGGACCTAATTTCCTGTGATTAATGACACAACAAACCAAGAGTGCATCGAGGAACAAACAAAAGCGAAAATAAAAGAAACAAAGCAACTAGACTAAGCTAACTAAGTGATGAAAGAAGGGAAAAATCATACTATCATGGGTTGCCTCCCAAGAAGCGCTTGATTTATCGTCTTTAGCTGGACGGTGTATGGTTTTGTGTTCAATGGAGGAGGATAGGAGCTATCTCCTCAACCGGGGCTTCCGGTGTGTATTTCTTCAACCGTTGGCCATTAACTTTGAAATTTCCGCTTTGTTCACCCCATACTTCAACTGCACCATGGGGGAAAATTCGTTTAATTACATAAGGTCCTGTCCAACGGGATTTAAACTTACTTGGGAATAGTCGAAGCCTTGAGTTGAATAGAAGGACTTGATCTCCTTATTTTAGATCCTTTGGAATGATATGCTTATCATGCCAACGCTTTGTCATTTCCTTGTAGATCTTTGCGTTCTCATACGCATTTAGCCGGATCTCATCCAGCTCGTTGATATCCAAAAGCCACTTCTCTCCGACTTCTTTCATGTCAAAGTTGAGCCACTTGATAGCCCAATATGCTTTATGCTCTAGCTCTACAGGAAGATGACAAGATTTACCATAAACGAGATTATATGGAGTCGTACCTATCGGTGTCTAAAAGGCAGTCCTGTACGCCCATAATGCATCGTCAAGCTTCATTGACCAATCCTTCCTTGTTTTAGAGACGGTTTTCTCTAAAATTCCCTTGATCTCTCTATTGGATATCTCAACTTGTCCGCTAGTTTGCGGATGGTATGGTGTAGCTATCTTATGGGTCACCCCATACTTGGCCAATAGAGTCTCAAATCGACGGGTTGTGAAATATGTCCCTCTGTCACTAATGATGGTTCGGGGAGTTCCAAACCTTGGGAGGATCGTTCTATTGAAGAACTTCACCACTACAATTGCATGATTAGTAGGAGAAGCGATTGCCTCAACCCATCTTGAGACATAGTCTACGGCGAGAAGTATATATTGGTTTCCGCAAGAGGATGGGAAAGGTCCCATAAAGTCTACTCCCCATACATCGAAGATCTCTACTTCTTGTATGTTGTTGAGAGGCATCTCATTCCTTCTAGATATGTTACCTGTCCTTTGACAAGCATCACAAGCAACAACATATTTTTGCACATCTTTGAATAGTGTAGGCCAAAAGAAGCCGGAACGAAGTACCTTAGCACAAGTCTTGTGGGAACTAGCATGTCCTCCACATGGAAGAGAATATTGGTTTCCGCAAGAGGATGGGAAAGGTCCCATAAAGTCTACTCCCCATACATCGAAGATCTCTACTTCTTGTATGTTTTTGAGAGGCATCTCATTCCTTCTAGATATATTACCTGTCCTTTGACAAGCATCACAAGCAACAACATATTTTTGCACATCTTTGAATAGTGTAGGCCAAAAGAAGCCGGAACGAAGTACCTTAGCACAAGTCTTGTGGGAACTAGCATGTCCTCCACATGGAAGAGAATGGCAATGGCGGATGACACTTTCCACCTCATCTTCTGGGATACATCTCCTGTATATGCCATCGGGACCTCTTTTGAATAGAAGAGGTTCGTTCCAATAGAAGTGCCGGACGTCCTTAAAGAACTTCTTTCTTTGTGCATACGAAAGTCCGGGGGGAATCTCCTGACAAACAAGGTGATTCACGATGTCATCAAACCATGGATCATTACCTTTTGAGATGTGTTGAAGGCACTCTTCAATCTCATGTAGTTGCTCGTCAAGGAATAAGTCGTCTATAGGAATTTCATCCATCTCGTCGGTGAGGCGTGGAAGACGACTAAGATGGTCAGCAACTGAGTTTTCCGACCCCTTCTTATCACAGATCTCCAAATCAAACTCTTGTAAGAGTAAGATCCATCTTAGAAGCCTTGGCTTCGCATCCTTCTTCGTGAATAAGTAGCGAATTGCTGAATGGTTTGTATAGACAATCACCTTTGCACCTACAAGATAGGAACGAAATTTTTCAAAAGCATAAACTATAGCTAAGAGTTCCTTTTCCGTGGTGGCATAGTTGGATTGAGCCTCGTCTAGCGTCTTGCTAGCATAGTAGATGGCATGAGTGCGACCATCTTTCTTCTGTCCAAGTACGGCTCCTATAGCGACGTCGCTTGCATCGCACATGACCTCGAAAGGAAGAACCATATACCGAAAAGTCGTCCATGAATACTTCCATGATATTCTCTACGTATTCGGAGAAGATTGCCATCATACACCTCTTAAAGGTAGCTGGATCATTGCATAGACCAAACGGCATCCTTCTATAAGCGAACGTACCCCAAGGGCACGTGAAAGTCGTCTTCTCTTGATCATCCGGGTGAATGAGAATCTGGAAGAAACCACTATATCCATCTAGATCACAAAAGTAAGAGTGTTGGGCTAACCTTTTCAACATTTGATCAATAAAAGGAAGGGGAAAGTGGTCCTTCCTAGTAGCCACGTTCAGCTTACGGTAGTCGATGCACATTCGCCACCCCGTAACTGTCCTTGTGGGGATAAGTTCGTTGTTTTTTATGGCAACAACGGTAATGCCTTCTTTCTTTGGTACTACCTGTACTGGACTCACCCACTTGCTATCGGAAATAGGGAAGATGATACCTGCATCAAGTAGCTTAAGGATTTCTTTCTTCACGACCTCTTTCATGACCGGATTTAACCGTCTTTGAGGTTGGCGTGAAGGCTTGTAATCCTCTTCCATTAAGATTTTATGCATACATAGAGAAGGTTTAATGCCTATCAAATCATCAATAGTATAGCCTAATGCTCTCCTATGCTGCCTTAGAACATTCATAAGCTTCTCTAATTCAACATCATCCAATTTCGCATTAACTATAACCGGATATGTAGAGTTAGTGCCAAGAAATGCGTACCTTAAGTGTGTAGGGAGGGGCTTCAATTCCAATGAGGGAGGTGCTTTGATCGATGATTCATGACCTTATAATGTCATGGGAGAAGCCTCTGAAGGTGGGGAAGGTGCATCGTCAGAGTTGAGAACAATTGCAGTCAAGTTTGTAGAATCCGGAGAATTCATCGCTGGATCGACCCCCCTGAAGAAAATCGGACGATGTTTGGGTCGATTTTTCTTCCTGTTGTCAAAAATCGACTTGCATTTTCAGAAATCGAACGATTTATTTCGTGTAGGTCGATTTTTTTCACAATTTCCGAGGTTAATTCTAGCTCTTCAAATCCTGCTCCTGGTTCTTCCTCCACATCTTCTAATGCTTTTACATCATCGTCACAATCATGTTCTACTCCTTCCTCCATGATACTCATAGTAAGAACCTTTTGAAGAGGGTCTTTCATTAGGATTGAACTTACTACCTCTCTAGACTCTTCTTCATCAAAGATGTTAAAGACATCTTCTCTCAAGGTTGGCTCCTTGATTAAAGAGGAGAGTACGAACTCCACTTTCTCTTCACCTATATTGAAGGATAGCTGGCCATTCTTGTAATCTACCATGCATCCGGATGTTGCAAGGAATTGTCTCCCAAGAATGATGGGAACTGGAT
Organism: Fagopyrum esculentum; assembly: GCA_033239045.1. Lineage (NCBI taxonomy): Eukaryota > Viridiplantae > Streptophyta > Magnoliopsida > Caryophyllales > Polygonaceae > Fagopyrum > Fagopyrum esculentum. Next base: position 149,344,631 of record BSUD01000001.1, read on the forward strand.
AATCTGCAGGGATGTCAAGAATGACAAAATCTATAGGAATGTAAAACTTACCGAGTTTTACAGGAATGTCTTCTATTATCCCAACTGGCTTAGTGGTGGAACGATCATCCATGTAGAGTGTTATCTTCATTGGTTTGGGCTCTCCTAGACCAACCGCCTTACATAAAGCAAGTGGTATGATGCTCACACTTGCTCCAAGGTCGCAAAGTGCATCATAAGTAACCTCTCCCAAAGTGATGGGTATGCAAAATGATTCCGGATCACGCAGCTTAGGTGGCATATTCTCTGTCATAGTTGTGATGAGTTCGGATGATTTCATACTCATCTTAACTTCTCCAATGTCTTCTAATTTCCTCTTGTTAGAGAGGAGGATCTCCTTGAGAAATTTCCCATAAGCTGGCATACCTAAAATTGCATCCATAAAAGGTATATTAATATGCAGCTTACTCATAAGCTCAATAAACTTACCGAAGTGTTTATCTAAGCGTGCTCGCGCTCTAGATTGAGGAAAAGGTAGAGGCGGTTTGTAGGCGGGAGGAGGAACATAGACATCTTCCTTCTCTTTTCCCTCTCCTTCTTTGGTGGTGGTTTCAACTACTTTAGGTTGAGGATCGGTAGTTGTTACACCACTCCTAGTAGTGATTGCCATAACCCTTCCCTTTGGGTTATCATCCGTCTTCCCGGGAAGTTTCCCTTGATCTCTTGGAACTTCTCCGGCTTTGCTAAATACTTGGCTTTCCAAAGCCTTGTGAGCTTTATCAACTGAAGTTATATAGCTCTCCAATCCTTGTAGTTTCCCTAGGATCGTCTCCAGCATGGGATCGGGTTTGTTCGATCCATTTGATGATTGTCTGGCTTTTCAAAGGAGTAGAAGAAGATGGAGATGTTAGAGCTTTTTCAGCATGAAAATAAGGATTACCTGGATTTTGTTGATTAGATCTCCAATTGTTGCTATTGGAGTTCCTATTGTTATTATTCCAGTTAGAGTTCTGGTTGTTGGTCCGGTAGTCATTCCTTTGATTGTTATCCCTGTAACACCCCGAATCCGCGGGACTCGGGGCGCTACGGGCGGAGACCTCACAATGGGTCCCGTCCCTTAGCCTGACAACAATTTCACCGGATCTTTCAACAAGACACAAATAAAGGCCAAAACGAAATACATTTTTATGCAATGCAATGAAACCCAAAACCATATAAACAAAAGACTACAGCCGAGTCAACAACTCAAACGACCAAACATCGAAAACATACAATACATAATTATATCTACAAGACTCCACCCACAAACCCATCCTACAATGTACGAACCCCGGCTGCCCACTCTTCCGGATCTCTCGGCCGCGTCCCTAACCTGCAGGGTAACTACAACAATATCGGTATAAAACCGTTAGCTAGTATTCCAAGTATTAGAATCATGGTATTGTCACACACACATAAGGCATCAAAAACACACAACATGCTCCAAAACACACAATCCGGTTTATTATCTTTTTATTATTAGGTCATATCCCGTTCTAATTCAACTTCTTTTGTGACACGAGAATCTTAAAGATCTCGCCCTTGTCCCCTTTCACCATACGGGTTTGTACTTGATGCGGATCAGCATCACCCGATGGGCTGGTCGCAAGGCACCTCCCAGTCATCCCCATTTTGGACTGGACAAGCGGTCACCGCCCGTTATCATACACTTGGGCCAAATATAAACATATAAAGTCGGTGGTTCTATTACCGGTTTAGATGTTATAACATAAGAAATAAACACACACATAAATAATAAACACACACCACCAAACACGCATTGAAACTAATACAAAGAATACGAGCTGAGTAAGTCCGAAGACTTACCTTATCGCCACACTAAACTCACAACACTCTCGCTTTCCTTGGGAAGGAGTCCACAACCTGCTCACAAGAAGATAACTATATCAACAACTGGCTCAACTCAAGAAGTCTAAGACTTCTACACAAATGATCTACGTGGGATCATTTGACTCACATTCTAGGACCGCATCCTAGAATCTCTCATGCTCACATCACACTCAACACAAGCTAGAAGTCCTTAGACTTCTAGACCCTATGATCTCACGGGATCATAACCCATAACACATACTATGATAAACACGCCTAGTGTCAACAATCTCAACGATATCAACAATATGCTAGGATACGCATATTCTAGCCCATTATCTCAACAACCATATAACCACAACCTCAAGCCTCAAATACTCACCAGATCAACCAAACACTCAACGTCTTATAACAATCGACAATCCTCAAAACTCACCTAAGATCCAAACCACTACTTGGTATTCTCACTAGGTTATGCTAGATCCGACCTAGCATGATACTAATACTAAACATAACTAGATCGAGGGGAAAGAATACTCACACGGCGTCAAAAGACGGAAGTCGTTCAACGGATGTCGACTTGGACTCGTTAGGCCTTTATCGGGGCGCTTCCGAACCTAGCACCAAACTAAACAAATTTAGCTTATAAGCTAAATTTGAACGAATAATGAACATATATAATCTAAGGAAAACCCGACTTGTAAAACCCAAGTTAAAAACCGTAAATATATATTCCGGGCAAATTGTATAAAATTATAATCCCATGGTAAAACTCGTTTTCCAAGCCAACGTTAAAATATCGTAATTTAATCTTTAAGTCATAACCCGGAATTAATCCAACATGAGCATAATATATATGGTATATATACATAAGAATATAATCCAAGTAAATCCCAAATTTAAAACCCATAGAAACATTATCAAGGGCAATTTATGAAATGCTAGAAACTTGTGTCATAAATTGTAAATAAATCTTGGGCTATTTCTTGTAATTTATTCAAGCAGGGATAATATTGCAAGATTCTAAAATTAGGGCCAAATATGTAAATATAAAACATGGGATACAAAACTGTAATATACCAAAAGTGATGGGGTCCCAAAATGAATTAATTAAAAGGGTTTTATTTCACCCTTCATCTGTTGATGATGGCGGAAGGGAACAGAAGGAGAGGCGGCGGCAAGGGGCAAAGGAGAGGATGCACTGACGGTTTCGGTGGCTTGCAGACGGGTGCGAGGCAACACTAGGGCGGCTCCAATGGCGAAACGGTGGTAGGGCTTCCCGATGGAGCTCATCGACAGAGTTAGGGCAACGTCAGCGAGGCTGTCTTCTTCGGCGGCCGAATTAGCCCGGTGTGTGGCTATTGAAGGCAGCGGTGAAGCCCTTTCGACGTCCTCGATGGCTGGCTGCTCCGCGGCTCTTCGGCGATGCGAGAAGGAGAGAAGACAGAGAGGGTGAGAGGTGATACAATGAAGAGGCTGAGGTTGCTAGGCTCGCAGGGGCTGGTCCAAGGGGCACAGAGAGACCAAGAGAGGAGGCGGCGGTCCTGGCTTCGCCGGCGTAGTGTACCGGCGAGATGGTTCCGGTGGTTGTCGAGATGCAAGAGAACCTGGGGCAAGGCTGCTGTGGAAAGAGGGGATTGATGGGTGCAGCATGGCCAAAATGAGAGTGAGGGAGAGAGCTGTGAAGAGGGTGAAGATTGAAGAGGGATGGGGATCCACAGATCAGAAAAGAAGGGAGAAGGAGAAGAAGGTTGGGCATCATGTAAGGTTGCGTGAGAGAGGGGAGTGTACAGAGGTAGGAGCAGCAAAGGCATAGGTTGGGCAATGCATCACAGGAGGTCAAGGCAAGTCTTTGAGTGAGACAAGGCAGGAAAGAAAGAAAGAGAAAATAAAAGAATAAAAAAAGAAATCGGAAGAATAATATTACATAAAATAAACTCGTTCGTACAAACCGTACGGGACTTTCGGTTCGGAAAAAAAAATTTCAACATTCTCGAAATAAAATAAAACGGAAATATGTACGTATCAAAAAGATGAATATTCTCGGAAATAAATATTTTACGCCGTAAAAATACTTTAAATAAAATAAATAAATTAAAAAAACGAAAACGCTCCCAACAAACGGGGCGTTACAATAGATCCCCCTAAAAAACAAGTTTCGTCCCGAAACTTGCTATACGTCGAACTTCTCGGTCCTTAAGGCCAAGGTATGAACCCTCAAACTAATAAGGCTTAAACCTTCTAATCTATACACACAATCTATGCAAACTACCACCGCAAGATATATCACGTCATATAGCACATTCCCACACAGAGTACAAACTACACATAACATCACCCATGCACATAACTCAACCAAGGAAAAAAAAACTAGGTCTATCTCGTCGATTCTATCGATGCTACTAGCTCAGCATAACATTCAACCAAAGATACTATCTTTCGTCTACCTATTAGCTTCATTGGTTCCTCGACTGCCACTAGATCATCATGACCGACCACACGTCTCGAATCATGCATGCACTCTCTCGACTGATACACATGAAACGCCAGGTGAACACTCTGTACTCTTGGCGGCAATGCCAACTAATAAGACACTTCTCCAACTCGCTCTAAGATCTCAAAAAGGTCGATATATTGGAACTCCACTTCCTTCTCGGGTCTTTCTCAATGTAGCATTTCCATTATTTTTCCTTTGATTTCTCTATCAAAGAATATCGAACTTCCAATCTACACTGTTGGCTTTGGTTCTTGTCAAACCAAACTCTGATGTTATGTTTTCTCAATTCTTGTTGCAATTCCATGTAACGAAGGAAGTACTCTACTCCATACTACTTCTTTTAACCAGACCCGTATGCTATTACTTTTACATCGCTCCGCAGTACTCAATCAAGACCTTGTCTTGAAGAATCACTTGTACACTTCAAACTCATAATACCTCAAGGTAAGTCAAAAACACTGCACCAGTGAATCCGCTCTTAACTCTCAGCAACTCCTTCGTCAATTCTTTGTCCCATTCAGTACTTCCTTGTCATCCGGAGTAGGTTACCATAATTGGTGTTATACAACTTCTCTCTTCACAGATATGATAATGCTCAGCGCATCTAAGGAAACTTGTAAATCCTTTCACATCCTTCGGGATTTATCATCCCGAGACAACTTGTCATAACCTCTCTCCTCTTCAAGAGTAGACCCAAAATATCTTATCCGGGGAATCAGTAAGCCCATAGGGAATAACTACAACTCGTAGTGACTTTGATTGGTCCAAAATGCCGTACTTGCAATATCTCAAACTCGAATTCTCAATTGGTGACAATCAGAACTTATATCATTCTCATAAGAGACTATCGACCCTTGTAACCGATCGAGTAGATCATCCAATTCGTTCTAAGGAAGACTTGTCCAATATGAACAATTCGGGTGTTCTCATAATAACTCCAAATCAAGAGTTTAAGATATTTTCCAATATGAACTTCAAATCGAGAGTTCAAGATAACCTTCGGATTTCTCCATAACATTTCACTAATTCTAATGGACTCTTTTCAATAAGTTCTTGCAAATGCTCCTTCACTTGCTTCCACAACTCATGTCTCTTCACAAGTGTCATTCCATACGGCGCCTTAGATATTGTAATCGAGTCAAGCTTGACCTTAGTGGAAAAATCCACATTTTGACGGGTTGGGAAATAATCCACATCACTTCTTCTTCTACTGTGATATCTCGGTTTTCGTCTTTCCTCTTTCTTTTTTTTTCTTTTTTTTTTATATATATTTATCTTTAGCTAAAGTGTTTACCATCCTCTTTCAGAGATTCTTCATCTTTTGAACTCAAGAGACTTGCTCGAGTCTTCTAACTCTTGTAGCCTTATTTAAGTAATCCTATAACTTAATCTCATCCTCCCTCTTTGATGACATGCTTGTAAAATCTTCTAAGGTTTCTCACTTATGAGCAGCCATAAGGGTCCAATCGGTAGGATTTAACCGTGTTTCAAAACGATTGACCTTATCTTCTTCACTTTCTGCGACATCCCAACATATGGGAGAAGCTCTTCATATTCTACATAAGCTTTCACCATAGACATCCTTTCTTCACTCTTCCATATACTTTTTGTACATCTCTTGTCGACATCAAACTTCAAAACTTTGATCTTCTCTTACTCTTGTTGGCCACCTTATGCATCTCTAGGTATTCCATGAACAACTTCACAACTGTACCGGTATGCCCCGTGGAAAAAGCTAGAAGAAACTCCCCATCCAAAACCACTAAAATATCAAACTCTTTACATCTCTAGGTACTAATTAACATCATAACTCTAAGCTTGCAGCGTTGCCCTAATCTAGGTCATCTCTTTCACGCCATACCCACCATGTCTCTTCCGTGTGAGTCTACAAACTTGACTTATCTCTTGTCTGCGATAACATATCATCCATTTCATACCCTGCATCCTCTATATACCCCCGTTTATGTACCACCTCCATGACACCTTACCTTCTTCTTGATTCACTACTTCACTTTTACCGTGGTCAAACTTTAAAACCTCTATTTCGTGCCGTTCTCCCCTATGCCAATTCCATGACCTACAAAGGTCGCATAAGGTCATCCAAATCCCTCTGTTTGCCCATAATCTTGTTTGCTTATCCCCTCTTCACTCACCAATAGACAATCCGCACACGTGCATTCTTGGTTGTCACCAATTAACTTATAACTGACCTTCTCCAATGTCAATGACTTACCATTCTTCTTACCCTCCATGTTACCATTCTCTAGAAGCTACCTCCTCGAGGTACTCTACCTTAAACTCCGTTAGTTCCTTCTTCATTTCATGCTTCCTCTTCTTTATAAGGTAACTATATCTTCTTTGCCTTGTTGTTTCATATAACTCCATTTCATAAGCTTAACCATTCTTCCTTGATGTCTTTCAAGTGCACCTTCCCAAATATTACAGCCTTAGGTAGCGTCCGTTCACGTTTCTCTTGGTTGGTATCTTAAGTCTTTCCATAAACAAAAGCTTCTTGTTGCGTCACTCCTTTTATCGGGATCACGTCTACTCACACTTCCTTCTTCTTGGCGTTTCTTAGTCTTATCGTTATAATAGAAATCGGTCAGCTCCACGTGAATCCCCACCATGCCCTTCTTCTCATAACTCTAGTAATATTGACACTTTACTCATTGATACCTTGTAAGCTTAACTTACGGTATCTTGAAACTTTAGCAAATGGTTCGATCACTCTTCTCGTCTTGACTCTGATGCTTAGGAGCGCCTAGGGAAAACTTTTACTTCTTAATGGAATACCTCCTTTAACCTTGCTAGAACATAACAATCTTCTCCTCGATTCGCATCTTTAGTTGTCCACGCGTCTTCTTGAAGACTTAAGTTCATTATCTCTATTGGTCTTGTGGTCGTTCAATTATGACTTCTTTGGAAACTGTTAGCATGAAATATTGTGATATTTTAGGCACGTTTTCTAATCGTATTTGATTCATATTGATAGTCTTTGATTGAGCTTTATGCATATATGAGCTAGTATTGCCTATATTGTCGATATGGATGTCTACACGAGTTCTATGTTGATTATAGGTGATTTGGAGCTATTTCCGAACGAAATCGAGCAAAGGAAAGTTGAGTTGATGTACCTCTAGATCAAGGACACCTTTTGGAAGCAATTTGGAGTATTAGATTGAGGAATGCACGAATGAAGGCAAGAATCACGGTTTTACCCTAAATTACGGCCGTGGATTGTGAGTCAGAATTCGATGTTCATTCCAGGAGATATTACGGCCGTGGAAGCTATCCGTGTTTGTTTCCACGCCTCAAAATTACGGTCGTGGAATCTTCCACGACCGTGATCTTGGCGAATCCTTTCGCCACGTTTCGAAGCCATGATCTCTTGAAGATCGGGCCGGGCCGACATTTTGCCCTGCATTATAAAAAGGACGGATGAAGCATGATTCCGTCACCTCGCTTACGACCCTTCAACCCTAAGTTTAGCGGCAAAAACGCAAGCTTAGCAACACACAAACCCTCATCCTTGGAGGCGATTTTGGAGATCTCATTGAAGATCAAAGTTCGGAATTGAAGAATTGCTGTTAGCGATCTTCGCGTTGGCGGAAGATCGAAGTTCTTGGAGGATTTTGCAAGAAGATTTCTCTTCTTGCTTAGGTTTGATTTAGGATCGGATTGACATCCCGTTTCCTTTCTTTCCTAAGATTGTGATTGTTTATTCCGATTTGAATCTTTTGATAAACACTTGTTCTTGATTGTGATTCTGAGATTCGTTTGAAGATTATTGATAGTTCTTGAAAGTTCCCATCTTTTATCTTTTAAATCTTGAATTAATATCAATATGACTGTTATTGGCTAAAAACCCTTAACAATTCTAAGGTGAAGGGTTGATAGTTGTGGATTAGATGATGATAGATCGATCGTAAACAGATTAGACCCTGAGAGTTAGAGAATTGTCGCCGACAACCCTAAATTACGGGCTGTTCTTGAGTTCCACGGCCGTGGAATCTCAAGATCCAACCGCAATTTCCCTGAGTTTACGAGCTTGCTTTTACCTTAATCCAAAGTTAAAGATTTGCTTTAGCTTAGTTTAGACTTGTCTTTCCTAGGTGGTAGTGAAGCCTCAACAACCTCTACCCCGATTGTGAGTCTCAACAACCTCAATCGGATAAGTTAGTCTTGATCTTTAGGTTATAAGTTTGGGTATTTGACACTAATTCTCACCTTTAGAATCTTTCTATATTGAGCCTCAACAACCTGTATAGGGAGTATCTTTTAGGTGAGTTACATAAGGTTTTTGGAACCTCAACCGTACGATTACCTTACATTAGTATACCTTTGCATATCTCTACTCTGTCTTTATATCATTAGTATATCTTGAATCTATTGCCACAACTGAATACCCGGATCCTTAGGATTGTTGTTTTCCCAATATTTGCAAAACTCTCATATTCACCGCTTGATAACCTGCAATCGAGTTCGTTCCACCCAAATCCCTGTGTTCGATACTCTGGAATTCTTGCTTAACTATATCGATCCGTACACTGCGGGTTCGCTTGCTTGATTCTAGTTTTATAAATTTAAAGCTTATTTGCACACACCTCTAGGGGCGAACAT
>BSUD01000001.1:149353605-149382930 GCA_033239045.1 Fagopyrum esculentum
CTGAAGTTGAAATCACATTATAAGTTCCTATACTTCTTGTTGAAATGATTAAGGCAATTCGATATTTTCTTTCTTCTTTCTTTGATCATCTAGCTCCTCATTGAAATATTAGCCTCCTTTACCTATCCGGGAACTTGGAAAGTGAATGAGAAAAAGGCATGTTTGATGTGGGAGGGCCATGAGAGCAAATGTTTGCAATCAATTGAATAGAAAGAAAGTATAGGTTTGGGGAAGTCAATCATGACGATGAGTAACTCGGCACCATTCACATAGCCGGGTGTTTGTGTCTTGCCAAAGTCGGATTGAGCGATATTCCTAGCGGATTATGGTATGTGCGCTAAGGGTTTGAGGCATCTCGCAAAAATGAGAAACGCCAATCTCCTAGGCTTCGGTTTTTGTGCACCTCTATCCATAACTCCAAAAGTAAAGTCGAAAAATGAAAAGTAAGAGCGAAGCTCTAAGTGAAGTGTTGTGCTGCGGGAACCGCAAAAGAAGAAGAAGGTAGTTATCCATTTTCCCGGATTTATGCACCACTCTCCCTTAAAGTTTTCCCTTCCCTTCCATACTCTATACCTTTTCTTTGGAAGTCCTTAAGATCAAAAGAATGTTATATGGCTTGGTGATCTAAATTGAAGTTCTTGGAATTGATTTTGATAAAGTTTGAAGGTTATAACGCTTGTTTGGAAGTTAAGTTGATTCATGAGTTTTCTTTATTTTTACTCTCTAATTAAATGTGTGAAAGTTTGAAAAACGATTGAAGCAAGGTTTGAGAATGATCTATTCTTTAGAAGTTGTCTTCATCCAAAAAGAAGGTACACATATTTCATCCTAACTCTTGTTTAAAGCTTTTCGTAAGACCTTGCTTAGGGACAAGCAAGTGTTAAGTATGGGGTTATTTGTTAGCATGAAATATTGTGATGTTTTAGGCACATTTTCTAGTCACATTTGGTTCATATTGATAGTCTTTGATGGAGCTTTATGCATATATGAGCTAGTATTGCCTATATTGTCGATATGGATGTCTACACGAGTTCTATGTTGATTATAGGTGATTTGGAGCTATTTCCGAACGAAATCGAGCAAAGGAAAGTTGAGTTGATGTACCTCTAGATCAAGGACACCTTTTGGAAGCAATTTGGAGCATTAGATTGAGGAATGCACGAATGAAGGCAAGAATCACGGTTTTACCCTAAATTACGGCCGTGGATTGTGAGTCAGAATTCGATGTTCATTCCAGGAGATATTACGGCCGTGGAAGCTATCCGTGTTTGTTTCCACGCCTCAAAATTACGGTCGTGGAATCTTCCACGACCGTGATCTTGGCGAATCCTTTCGCCACGTTTCGAAGCCATGATCTTTTGAAGATTGGGCCGGGCCGACATTTTGCCCTGCATTATAAAAAGGACGGATGAAGCAAGATTCCGTCACCTCGCTTACGACCCTTCAACCCTAAGTTTAGCGGCAAAAACGCAAGCTTAGCAACACACAAACCCTTATTCTTGGAGGCGATTTTGGAGATCTCATTGAAGTTCAAAAGTTCGTATTGGAGAGTTGCTGTTTGTGATCTTCGTGCGGAAGATCGAAGTTCTTGGAGGATTTTGCAAGAAGATTTCTCTTCTTGCTTAGGTTTGATTTAGGATCGGATTGACATCCCGTTTCCTTTCTTTCCTAAGATTGTGATTGTTTATTCCGATTTGAATCTTTTGATAAACACTTGTTCTTGATTGTGATCCTGAGATTCGTTTGAAGATTATTGATAGTTCTTGAAAGTTCCCATCTTTTATCTTTTAAATCTTGAATTAATATCAATATGACTGTTATTGGCTAAAAAACCCTTAACAATTCTAAGGTGAAGGGTTGATAGTTGTGGATTAGATGATGAGAGATCGATCGCAAACAGATTAGACCCTGAGAGTTAGAGAATTGTCGCCGACAACCCTAAATTACGGGCTGTTCTTGAGTTCCACGGCCGTGGAATCTCAAGATCCAACCGTAATTTCCCTGAGTTTACGAGCTTGCTTTTACCTTAATCCAAAGTTAAAGATTTGTTTTAGCTTAGTTTAGATTTGTCTTTTCTAGGTGGTAGTGAAGCCTCAACAACCTCTACCCCGATTGTGAGTCTCAACAACCTCAATCGGATAAGCTAGTCTTGATCTTTAGGTTATAAGTTTGGGTATTTGACACTAATTCTCACCTTTAGAATCTTTCTATATTGAGCCTCAACAACCTGTATAGGGAGTATCTTTTAGGTGAGTTACATAAGGTTTTTGGAACCTCAACCGTACGATTACCTTACATTAGTATACCTTTGCATATCTCTACTCTGTCTTTATATCATTAGTATATCTTGAATCTATTGCCACAACTGAATACCCGGATCCTTAGGATTGTTGTTTTCCCAATATTTGCAAAACTCTCATATTCACCGCTTGATAACCTGCAATCGAGTTCGTTCCACCCAAATCCCTGTGTTCGATACTCTGGAATTCTTGCTTAACTATATCGATCCGTACACTGCGGGTTCGCTTGCTTGATTCTAGTTTTATAAATTTAAAGCTTATTTGCACACACCTCTAGGGGCGAACAAGTTTTTGGCGCCGTTGCCGGGGATTTGGCTTCGTCCGAATCCGGTAGCCGGTTGTCAAGCTTGGGAGCTTGCTCTCGTTATTTGATTTTTCTTTGAGTGCATGCGCAGGTCTAGGAACACCGAAGACCTCTTACCTCTTGATCAAGAGCTAGAGAAAACCTTGAGGCAAAAGCGCAAGGAAAGGAAGATGGCTCAAGAGAACGAAAACGATCTTCAAACTAAGTTGGCGGAGAAGGAAGCTCAACTCCGATGGAATGAGACTCTCCTCCAAGATGAGATGGATCGTCATCAAACTCAGGTTAACGGTCTGCAAGACATGCTCGTCCAAATGAAGATAAAGATGAGCGATCTTGAAAATAAGGTGGGGAAGAAGTCCTCGAGAAGGAGGACAAGGTCTAAAAGAAGAAACTACTCATCCACCGATGATAGTGATTCTTCCATGCCTCCGCTAGAAGAGATTGATCCCACGATCAATATAAATCCTTTCAATCAACAAGGAGCTGCTAACCGCCGCATTCCACCTAGGAATGCGAGGGTCGAACGTGTGGATAATGAGCCGAGAACTCTTGGCCAGCGGATGGATCCAACACAACAACCACGCCGCTTAGGTGTGAACTTCGATGCTGAAGATGTACAAGGGTTTAGCTTCAACCCTCAAGTTATCACTCTTGTTCGCCAAAGCCAGTTCGGCGGTACAAGCACTGAATCTCCGCACCAACACTTGCAAAACTTTGAGTGTATGATGGAGACAATGAGACCAAAGAGCGCTACTACCAACAGCTATAAGCTCAAACCTTTCTTTTTCTCTTTGAAAGGGAAAGCGCTACCTTGGTACCAAGCTCTTCCTAGTGGGAAACTAGAGACGTGGGAAGACCTTTCCGCGGAATTTCTCACCAAATTCTTTCCGCCTTCCAAAACGGCGGAACTTAGAGGTAAGATCAATGCTTTTTCCATGAGACCTAACGAAAGTTTGTTTCAATCTTGGGAAAGGTTTCAGGATTTGCTCTTGGATTGCCCTCATCATGGCATATCCAAGCTTGCCTTGCTGGAGATTTACTACAAGGGGCTGGATGCGGGAACGCAATTCAACCTCCAATCCCTCTCATGTGGAACGTTCATGGACATGAGAGAAGATGACGCTTGGGACTTCATTGAGAAGCAAGCAAGAGTCATAGAGAAGTATTCCCACCGGAAAGTGGAGGGAAATCGTGTGGAACAAGGAGCAAAGCTCACACATGAAGCTCAAAATCAGATTTTCTCCCTCAACAATGAGATCAAAGAGTTGAAGGAGACTATCAAGGCCAACTTCCCAAAGCAACAAGAGAAGGATGTTGGTTATTTGGGCAACAACAACAATGGCGGTGATAACACCAACCGCAACAACAATAACCGGAACAATAACCGGAATAACAATTGGAATGGAAACAACAACCGGAATAACAACAATTGGAACAACAATCGGGGTTCGAACAACAACAATTGGCGCTCCAATCAACAAAATTCCGGTAACTCCTATCCTTCCAATTCCAATTCACTAACTCCACCCTCTTCTTCCTCTACTCCTTTGAAAAGCCAGGGGCAATCATCAAATGGAGGAAACAATACGGGAAAGGAAAAGCCGGATCCCATGTTGGAAACGATCTTGGGAAAGCTTCAAGGGTTGGAGAACCGCATCATCAAGGTTGATGATCAAATTTTTAAGGTTGACAAAGCTCAAAAGGTTTTGGAAAATCAAATGTTCAACCATGCGGAGGAAGTTCCTAGAAATCAAGGGAAACTTCCAGGAAAGACGGAGGACAACCCTAAGGGAAGGGTAATGGCGATTACAACTAGGAGCGGAATGACTACCACCGATCCGCAGCCTACGTTTGTTGAAGTCCCCGTAGAGAAAAGCAAAGAAAAGGGGAAGGAGAAGGAGGACGTCTATGTTCCCCCTCCAGCTTTCAAACCTCCCCTACCATTCCCTCAATCTAGAGCGCGAGCGCGCCTAGACAAGCAATTCGGTAAGTTCATAGAACTCATGAGCAAACTGCATATTAATATACCTTTCATTGATGCTATTGTAGGTATGCCGGCTTATGGCAAGTTCATGAAGGAGCTCCTCTCTAACAAGAGGAAGCTAGAAGATTTTGGAGAAGTCAAGATGAGTTCGGATTCTTCGGACCTCATCAAGACTATGAAGGAGAAAATGCCCCCAAAGCTGAAAGATCCGGGGTCATTTTGCATTCCCATTGGAGTGGGAGAGGTCACATATGACGCTTTATGTGACTTGGGAGCAAGTGTGAGCATCATACCACTTGCGTTGTGCAGGAAGATCGGTTTAGGCGACCCTAAACCGGTGAAGATGACGTTATACATGGCGGATCGATCCATTACTCGTCCCGTCGGCATTGTAGAAGACGTCCCGGTCAAGCTAGGCAAGTTCTTTGTCCCCATTGATTTTGTTGTGCTTGACATTCCTGCAGATAGTCCGGTCCCGATCATACTCGGAAGGCCGTTTCTTGCAACTTCCGGCTGCATGGTCGATTGCAAGAATGGGAGACTCGCTTTTGACATTGGGGAAGAGAAAGTAGAGTTCGTTCTCTCCACTCTAGTGAAGGAGCCAATCTTTGATGAGGATATTTACAATATCCAAGACGAAGAAGGTTTATCTAGGGAGGAGGTAAGTGCGATTCTCTTTAACGATCCTTTGCAAAAGGTCATTACTATGAGTCTAACCGATGTAGGAAAAGAAGAAGAGTGCAAAGAGGAAATTGAAGCCTTGGAAGCACAAGAAGAAATGCATGAAGTGGAATTTGAGAAACTCCACGATGAGGCTGAGAATACAAGATTCCACGGTCATACTCTGTATTCCACGACCGTGGATTCCACGACCAAAATCAACCTCCATTCGAGAGGATATTACGGCCGTGGAACACCAGAGGAGGCCGTAATTTTGACCGTGGAAAAGGACGATCGGCACACTTCTTCAACCTCTTCTAATTCTTCTCCAAACCATTCAACATCCTTAGAAACTTCTAAGGAAACATCGGAAGCTCCTCAAGGATCATTGGAAGCTCCGAAAGCAATGGAACTTAAACCACTTCCTACTCATCTAAGGTACGCTTTTCTTGGACCTAATTCCACCTTCCCGGTTATCGTTAGTTCCGAATTAAGCATAAATGAACATGAACAACTCATGATTGTCCTTAGGAAACATAGAAAAGCCATAGGCTATACTATTGAGGACTTAGTAGGAATTAAACCCTCCCTATGCATGCATAAAATACTAATGGAGGAGGACTTTAGAACTTCAAGACAACCTCAAAGGTGGTTGAATCCGACCATGAAGGAGGTTGTCAAGAAGGAAATTCTTAAACTTCTTGATGCAGGTATCATCTATCCTATCTCCGATAGCAAGTGGGTGAGCCCGGTTCAAGTAGTTCCGAAGAAGGGAGGAATGACGGTCATCACCAATAAGAACAACGAACTCATTCTTACCCGAACCGTGACTGGATGGCGGATGTGTATAGACTACCGCAAGCTCAACAACGCAACGCGGAAGGATCACTTTCCATTGCCATTCATCGATCAAATGCTTGAAAGGTTAGCACAACATTCATACTTTTGCTACCTTGACGGTTATAGTGGTTTCTTTCAGATCCCGATACATCCGGACGATCAAGAGAAGACCACGTTCACGTGCCCTTGGGGTACATTCGCTTATAGGAGAATGCCGTTCGGGCTTTGCAACGCCCCAGCCACCTTTCAACGGTGCATGATGGCCATCTTCTCCGAATATGTAGAGGAAATCATGGAAGTCTTCATGGACGACTTCTCCGTTTACGGTTCCTCTTTTAACGATTGTCTTTCTAACCTTTCTCTTGTTTTGCAAAGATGTGAAGACACTAACCTAGTTCTTAATTGGGAGAAGTGTCAATTCATGGTTAAGGAAGGAATCGTTTTAGGTCACTTAGTCTCTAGTAGAGGGATAGAGGTAGACAAAGCTAAGATAGAGACCATAGAGAAACTTCCTCCCCCAATTTCGGTGAAGGGAATAAGAAGTTTCCTAGGACATGCTGGATTCTATAGGCGTTTCATTCAGGATTTTTCTAAGATATCAAAACCTCTCACTAATCTATTGATAAAGGATGCGGTTTTTGAGTTTTCACAGGAATGTCTAGATGCGTTCAACACCATCCGGCAAGCTCTAATTTCAGCACCCATTATCCAACCACCGGATTGGACTCTCCCTTTCGAGATTATGTGTGATGCTAGTGACGTAGCCATTGGAGCTGTTCTTGGGCAACGAAAAGAAGGACGAACCCACGCCATATACTACGCTAGCAAGACGCTAGACGAAGCCCAGCTCAACTACGCCACTACGGAAAAAGAGTTTCTAGCTATTGTCTACGCTATTGACAAGTTTCGCTCTTATCTTGTAGGTGCAAAGGTGATTGTCTACACGGGACATGCTGCGATCCGGTATCTCCTTGCAAAGAAGGATGCGAAGCCAAGGCTGATTAGATGGATTCTTCTCCTACAAGAATTCGATCTTGAGATCCGCGACAAGAAAGGCTCGGAAAATTCTGTTGCGGATCATTTGAGTCGTCTAACACATCTAGAGGACGACCATTTACCCATTGATGACTCCTTTCCGGACGAACACCTACATATCATAGAGGAGTGCATCAAGGTAGTCTCCAAAGGTAACGAACCATGGTTTGCTGATTTTGTTAACTATTTGGTTTGCCAGGAGATACCACCCGGACTGTCATACGCACAAAGGAAGAAGTTCTTCAAGGACGTCCGGGAATACCATTGGAACGAGCCTCTCCTCTTCAAGAGAGGTCCGGATGGCATCATTCGGCGATGTGTGCCGGAAGATGAGATGCAAAGTGTCATCCGTCATTGTCATTCACTACCCTGTGGAGGACACGCTAGTTCGAACAAAACTAGCGCAAAGGTATTGCAATCCGGATTCTATTGGCCTACTTTGTTTAAAGATGTGCAATCCTTTGTTTCTTGTTGCGATGCTTGTCAAAGAACAGGCAATATCTCTAGAAGGAACGAGATGCCCCTCAACAACATCCAAGAGGTGGAGATTTTCGACGTTTGGGGAGTCGATTTCATGGGACCATTCCCTTCTTCTTGTGGAAACCAATACATACTATTGGCGGTAGACTACGTTTCTAGATGGGTGGAAGCAATTGCCTCTCCCACAAATGATGCCATGGTGGTGGTTAAGTTCTTCAACAAGACCATCTTTCCGCGATTCGGGACGCCAAGGACGATCATTAGTGATGGAGGTTCTCACTTCATAGCCCGTCGCTTTGAAGCTCTTCTATCCAAGTATGGGGTTACTCACAAGATCGCCACCCCTTATCATCCACAAACGAGTGGACAAGTTGAGATCTCAAATAGGGAAATCAAGGGAATTCTAGAGAAGACGGTTTCGAGGACTAGGAAGGATTGGTCCTTGAAACTAGATGATGCATTATGGGCATACCGGACTGCATACAAAACTCCCATAGGAACCACACCATACAACCTTGTGTATGGGAAGTCTTGTCATTTGCCGGTAGAGCTAGAGCACAAAGCGTTTTGGGCTATCAAATGGTTGAATTTCAGCATGAAGGAAGCGGGAGAAAAGCGTCTCCTAGACATCAATGAGCTGGATGAACTCCGTTTGAACGCCTATGAAAACGCTAAGATCTACAAGGAAAGAGCAAAGCGTTGGCATGATAAGCATATCATTCCAAAGGACTTCCAAGAGGGAGATCAAGTCCTCCTCTTCAATTCGAGACTTCGCCTCTTTCCAGGTAAGTTAAAATCTCGTTGGACTGGACCTTTTCTAATTAAGCGTATTTTCCCCCATGGTGCAGTTGAAGTATGGGGTGAAGCTAGCGGAAGTTTTAAGGTGAACGGCCAACGGCTCAAGAAGTACTCACCGGAACTCCAAGCTGAGGAGTTTGCACCTACCGCACTCGAATAAGTGCGAGATTGGTCTAGCTACGGACCTTAAACAAAGCGCTTCTTGGGAGGCAACCCAAGGTATTGCATTTTCATTTTGTTTCCGATTCATAGTTTAGCTTAGAATAGAAGTTTTTGCTTTATTTTTTTGCCTCGATTTCTCCCGGTATGTTCGTGTTTTTGGTTGTAGGATCGATGGAAAAGGAGAAAGGGAGGATAATGTCAAAGAAAAGTGACGAAAATTTGGACTTTGAAGCTTTACAGAGAGTTCCACGGTCTAAATTACGGTCGTCATAGCTACAGTGGCCGTAATTCTCAAAGGCCTGTGAAAAATCACCAAAATTACGGGTCCGTACAATTCCACGGCCGTGGAATGCCCCGATAGACCGTGATTTTTGAAATTTTGCCTGCGAGTATAAAAGCCACACTTCACCACAAAAACACCACAAAATCCCCAATTCCACGCCCTAAATACCGAAAAACCGCAGCTTCTCCCAAATCTTCGTTCTTTAATCGTTTTTAACGATTCTTCTTCCTAAACTGAAGCAAATCCAACCAAGAACAAGATCCAAGCAACAAATCGCGTGGAAAACGATCAACAAACCCGCATTTTGGATTTCTCAATCCGAAAAAGAGGTTTTTGCTCTCTTCTTGATTCTAGTCGTTTTTGTTCGTTTTTGTTAGAGATTTTTAGGAAGAACTGATTGAGATTGGAAGAAATTAGATTAGGACTGCTTGTTGTGGAGTTTGATTGCTGATTTGCTGAGAATTGAGAATTACTGTGTCGAATCACGGTCTACAGAGGTTCCACGGCCGTGATTTTGGGAAGAACAGACCGTAATTTTCAACAGAATGGATTTTGTGAGGAGAGTTTCGGGAAGGATTAAGGAAAAGAAAGGGGAACAGAATAAGAAGAGAAAGGGCAACCCTTCCACATCTAGGGCACCTCCACCCTCATCTCCCTCACCCCCATCCTCACCTTCACCTCCATCTTCACCCCCTCCTCCTAGCATCCCGATCATACACGAAAACTACATAGCCGCACTTGAGAAAATTGAGAAGAGGACAGTGATAGGTCCTAGATATTTGTTGTTGGAGGATCTACATCCTCTCAACATAGTAGAGGACCTTACATGGCTCTTGGATAGAGCCGGTTTGCTTGTCTTCACGAACATTCGTGAAGACGCTTATGAGGAGATCACCCGAGAGGTTGTGACATCTTTCGAGCACAGCCATGTTGATAGGACCGTCTCCTTCCATCTCATGAATAGAGACTACCATTTTAGCATTGTCGAGTTCGGGACCATCTTTGGGTTCCATGAGACCTACAACGGTCGACTCCCTAGGAACGTGTCCGCCAAGGACTTTTGGGAGGAAGTGGCTATGATCTATGCCGACGAGGACCGTTGGCATCCAGCTGATACCAAGGCCAAATTGATGTACCATTTGGCCTTGAAGATAGCTCACCGTGTTCTTTCGGAGTGTCTCTTTCCTAGGACGGAGACGCCCCAAAAGATCAAGACGGATGAGCTATTCCTTCTCTACGCTATGCTTCATGGATGCCGCGCAGATTGTGCTACCCTTTTGGCGGCGACGATGAGTAAGCTCAAGAACAAATCGAGAGGGAACATTGGATATGGTGGGATAGTGACCCACATAGCTAGGAGCTTGGGTGTAGATTTTTCAGCTTGTACCCGCATACCCGCCGTACCTCTAGGATTACATGCATTCATGGTTAGGGGACTCATCTTCCCCACACATAGAGGTCCGCCTTATGCGGGCATGCCATGGGAGAGTAGGACAGGCAGGGGTATTGAGTGGCTGCCAGAGTATTCCATTATGGCGGGACGCCATAATTGGAAGGAGACGTTCGCTGCGATGCATGCGAACAGGCTTGTAGCTCCCCCTTACGTTCCACCGCCGGTAGTAGATGAGGAGGACATGGGAGAGCAGTATGAGAGTGGTGGAGGAGCAGAGCAGGAGTTCGGCACGTTTCCGGATCAGCCGGATGCAGCCCCGGATGTACCTAGGCGCTCTCCACGCCCAGCTAGAGCTTCAGGCTCGTCATCTCGCCGCGCCAGTGTGAGCGAGAGGCCCACGTGGATGACTACACCTCCCACCTGGTACGACACACCCCCTCCTTGGTCCACTACGCAGTCAGCAGCACCACCACCACCACCACCAGCACCAGCACCAGCCGATGCTCCCGGATGGTATGATCACCCCCCTGGGTGGTATGAGAGGATGCCGGATTGGGCTACCGGACTTTCAGAGAGAGTCGGAGCATTAGAGATCCGGGCGGACGCTAGAGATGGACGTTTAGACGACCTCGACCACATGATGAGGGATGTCTACCGCCAGCAGTTTGGGCGGTACTACGATCCGAGTTTCTCTCCATTTCCACCTCCACCGGCACCGCAGTGATCGATGACCGGACTGCTCGTTTTAGACATTCCCGCCACCATTTGTGAGTTTTCTTTTTCTTTTCTTTCTTTTGTTCTTTCTTGTGAACATTAGGGACAATGTTCGTCCTAAGTATGGGGTGGGATGTACTAAATGTTTGTAATAACTCTACTCTATATGTTGCTTCTATTCCGAGACTATCATTGCATGTTCATTGTATGTTTCACGTTTCACTCTTGCATTGCATGAAAAAGAACTTTAAAAACCCACAAAAATTTAAAAATTTTGAAAAATTGATGCTTCTAATGAATTGAGATGATTTCCATGATAATCACTACTTGTGAATTGAGTTGATAACAATTGCATGTTTGAAAGGATAGTAATTCGAAAAGAAATTGAATGAATAAATTTTACCTCTTTTGCAAGTTATATAATGTGAAAACGTTACCTAAATCATATAAGAAATTGAAGTTGAAATCACATTATAAGTTCCTATACTTCTTGTTGAAATGATTAAGGCAATTCGATACTTTCTTTCTTCTTTCTTTGATCATCTAACTCCTCATTAAAATATTAGCCTCCCTTACCCATCCGGGAACTTGGAAAGTGAATGAAAAAAGGGCATGTTTGATGTGGGAGGGCCATGAGAGCATATATTTGCAATCAATTGAATAGGAAGAAATTATAGGTTTGGGGAAGTCAATCATGACGATGAGTAACTCGGCACCATTCACATAGCCGGGTGTTTGTGTCTTGCCAAAGTCGGATTGAGCGATATTCCTAGCGGATTATGGTATGTGCGCTAAGGGTTTGAGGCATCTCGCAAAAATGAGAAACGCCAATCTCCTAGGCTTCGGTTTTTGTGCACCTCTATCCATAACTCCAAAAGTAAAGTCAAAAAATGAAAAGTAAGAGCGAAGCTCTAAGTGGAGTGTTGTGTTGCGGAAACCGCAAAAGAAGAAGAAGGTAGTTGTCCACTTTCCCGGATTTATGCACCACTCTCCCTTAAAGTTTCCCTTCCCTTCCATACTCTAGACCTTTTCTTTGAAAGTCCTTAAGATCAAAAGAATGTTATATGGCTTGGTGATCTAAATTGAAGTTCTTATGATTGATTTTGATAATGTTTGAAGGTTATAACGCTTGTTTGGAAGCTAAATTGATTCATGATCTTTCTTCACCTCTTACTCTCTAATTAAGTGTGTGAAAGTTTGAAAACGATTGAAGCAAGGTTTGAGAATGATCTATTCTTTAGAAGCCACTTTCATCCAAAAGAAGGTACACATATTTCATCCTAATTCTTGTTCAAAGCTTTTTGAAAGACCTTGCTTAGGGACAAGCAAGTGCTAAGTATGGGGTTATTTGTTAGCATGAAATATTGTGATATTTTAGGCACGTTTTCTAATCGTATTTGATTCATATTGATAGTCTTTGATTGAGCTTTATGCATATATGAGCTAGTATTGCCTATATTGTCGATATGGATGTCTACACGAGTTCTATGTTGATTATAGGTGATTTGGAGCTATTTCCGAACGAAATCGAGCAAAGGAAAGTTGAGTTGATGTACCTCTAGATCAAGGACACCTTTTGGAAGCAATTTGGAGTATTAGATTGAGGAATGCACGAATGAAGGCAAGAATCACGGTTTTACCCTAAATTACGGCCGTGGATTGTGAGTCAGAATTCGATGTTCATTCCAGGAGATATTACGGCCGTGGAAGCTATCCGTGTTTGTTTCCACGCCTCAAAATTACGGTCGTGGAATCTTCCACGACCGTGATCTTGGCGAATCCTTTCGCCACGTTTCGAAGCCATGATCTCTTGAAGATCGGGCCGGGCCGACATTTTGCCCTGCATTATAAAAAGGACGGATGAAGCATGATTCCGTCACCTCGCTAACCCCGTTTACGACCCTTCAACCCTAAGTTTAGCGGCAAAAACGCAAGCTTAGCAACACACAAACCCTCATTCTTGGAAGTGATTTTGGAGATCTCATTGAAGATCAAAGTTCGGAATTGAAGAATTGCTGTTAGCGATCTTCGTGTTTGCGGAAGATCGAAGTTCTTGGAGGATTTTGCAAGAAGATTTCTCTTCTTGCTTAGGTTTGATTTAGGATCGGATTGACATCCCGTTTCCTTTCTTTCCTAAGATTGTGATTGTTTATTCCGATTTGAATCTTTTGATAAACACTTGTTCTTGATTGTGATTCTGAGATTCGTTTGAAGATTATTGATAGTTCTTGAAAGTTCCCATCTTTTATCTTTTAAATCTTGAATTAATATCAATATGACTGTTATTGGCTAAAAACCCTTAACAATTCTAAGGTGAAGGGTTGATAGTTGTGGATTAGATGATGATAGATCGATCGCAAACAGATTAGACCCTGAGAGTTAGAGAATTGTCGCCGACAACCCTAAATTACGGGCTGTTCTTGAGTTCCACGGCCGTGGAATCTCAAGATCCAACCGTAATTTCCCTGAGTTTACGAGCTTGCTTTTACCTTAATCCAAAGTTAAAGATTTGCTTTAGCTTAGTTTAGACTTGTCTTTCCTAGGTGGTAGTGAAGCCTCAACAACCTCTACCCCGATTGTGAGTCTCAACAACCTCAATCGGATAAGTTAGTCTTGATCTTTAGGTTATAAGTTTGGGTATTTGACACTAATTCTCACCTTTAGAATCTTTCTATATTGAGCCTCAACAACCTGTATAGGGAGTATCTTTTAGGTGAGTTACATAAGGTTTTTGGAACCTCAACCGTACGATTACCTTACATTAGTATACCTTTGCATATCTCTACTCTGTCTTTACATCATTAGTATATCTTGAATCTATTGCCGCAACTGAATACCCGGATCTTTAGGATTGTTGTTTTCCCAATATTTGCAAAACTCTCATATTTATTGCTTGATAACCTGAAATCGAATTTGTTCCCACCCAAATCCCTGTGTTCGATACTCTGGAATTCTTGCTTAGCTACCTCGATCCGTACACTGCGGGCTCGCTGCTTGATTCTAGTTTTATAAATTTAAAACTTACTTGCACACACCTCTAGGGGCGAACAAGTTTTTGTAATTCTTGATTGGGATGTACTAAATGTTTGTAATAACTCTACTCTATATGTTGCTTCTATTCCGAGACTATCATTGCATGTTCATTGTATGTTTCACGTTTCACTCTTGCATTGCATGAAAAAGAACTTTAAAAACCCACAAAAATTTAAAAATTTTGAAAAATTGATGCTTCTAATGAATTGAGATGATTTCCATGATAATCACTACTTGTGAATTGAGTTGATAACAATTGCATGTTTGAAAGGATAGTAATTCGAAAAGAAATTGAATGAATAAATTTTACCTCTTTTGCAAGTTATATAATGTGAAAACGTTACCTAAATCATATAAGAAATTGAAGTTGAAATCACATTATAAGTTCCTATACTTCTTGTTGAAATGATTAAGGCAATTCGATACTTTCTTTCTTCTTTCTTTGATCATCTAACTCCTCATTAAAATATTAGCCTCCCTTACCCATCCGGGAACTTGGAAAGTGAATGAAAAAAGGGCATGTTTGATGTGGGAGGGCCATGAGAGCATATATTTGCAATCAATTGAATAGAAAGAAATTATAGGTTTGGGGAAGTCAATCATGACGATGAGTAACTCGGCACCATTCACATAGCCGGGTGTTTGTGTCTTGCCAAAGTCGGATTGAGCGATATTCCTAGCGGATTATGGTATGTGCGCTAAGGGTTTGAGGCATCTCGCAAAAATGAGAAACGCCAATCTCCTAGGCTTCGGTTTTTGTGCACCTCTATCCATAACTCCAAAAGTAAAGTCAAAAAATGAAAAGTAAGAGCGAAGCTCTAAGTGGAGTGTTGTGTTGCGGAAACCGCAAAAGAAGAAGAAGGTAGTTGTCCACTTTCCCGGATTTATGCACCACTCTCCCTTAAAGTTTCCCTTCCCTTCCATACTCTAGACCTTTTCTTTGAAAGTCCTTAAGATCAAAAGAATGTTATATGGCTTGGTGATCTAAATTGAAGTTCTTATGATTGATTTTGATAATGTTTGAAGGTTATAACGCTTGTTTGGAAGCTAAATTGATTCATGATCTTTCTTCACCTCTTACTCTCTAATTAAGTGTGTGAAAGTTTGAAAACGATTGAAGCAAGGTTTGAGAATGATCTATTCTTTAGAAGCCACTTTCATCCAAAAGAAGGTACACATATTTCATCCTAATTCTTGTTCAAAGCTTTTTGAAAGACCTTGCTTAGGGACAAGCAAGTGCTAAGTATGGGGTTATTTGTTAGCATGAAATATTGTGATATTTTAGGCACGTTTTCTAATCGTATTTGATTCATATTGATAGTCTTTGATTGAGCTTTATGCATATATGAGCTAGTATTGCCTATATTGTCGATATGGATGTCTACACGAGTTCTATGTTGATTATAGGTGATTTGGAGCTATTTCCGAACGAAATCGAGCAAAGGAAAGTTGAGTTGATGTACCTCTAGATCAAGGACACCTTTTGGAAGCAATTTGGAGTATTAGATTGAGGAATGCACGAATGAAGGCAAGAATCACGGTTTTACCCTAAATTACGGCCGTGGATTGTGAGTCAGAATTCGATGTTCATTCCAGGAGATATTACGGCCGTGGAAGCTATCCGTGTTTGTTTCCACGCCTCAAAATTACGGTCGTGGAATCTTCCACGACCGTGATCTTGGCGAATCCTTTCGCCACGTTTCGAAGCCATGATCTCTTGAAGATCGGGCCGGGCCGACATTTTGCCCTGCATTATAAAAAGGACGGATGAAGCATGATTCCGTCACCTCGCTTACGACCCTTCAACCCTAAGTTTAGCGGCAAAAACGCAAGCTTAGCAACACACAAACCCTCATCCTTGGAGGCGATTTTGGAGATCTCATTGAAGATCAAAGTTCGGAATTGAAGAATTGCTGTTAGCGATCTTCGCGTTGGCGGAAGATCGAAGTTCTTGGAGGATTTTGCAAGAAGATTTCTCTTCTTGCTTAGGTTTGATTTAGGATCGGATTGACATCCCGTTTCCTTTCTTTCCTAAGATTGTGATTGTTTATTCCGATTTGAATCTTTTGATAAACACTTGTTCTTGATTGTGATTCTGAGATTCGTTTGAAGATTATTGATAGTTCTTGAAAGTTCCCATCTTTTATCTTTTAAATCTTGAATTAATATCAATATGACTGTTATTGGCTAAAAACCCTTAACAATTCTAAGGTGAAGGGTTGATAGTTGTGGATTAGATGATGATAGATCGATCGTAAACAGATTAGACCCTGAGAGTTAGAGAATTGTCGCCGACAACCCTAAATTACGGGCTGTTCTTGAGTTCCACGGCCGTGGAATCTCAAGATCCAACCGCAATTTCCCTGAGTTTACGAGCTTGCTTTTACCTTAATCCAAAGTTAAAGATTTGCTTTAGCTTAGTTTAGACTTGTCTTTCCTAGGTGGTAGTGAAGCCTCAACAACCTCTACCCCGATTGTGAGTCTCAACAACCTCAATCGGATAAGTTAGTCTTGATCTTTAGGTTATAAGTTTGGGTATTTGACACTAATTCTCACCTTTAGAATCTTTCTATATTGAGCCTCAACAACCTGTATAGGGAGTATCTTTTAGGTGAGTTACATAAGGTTTTTGGAACCTCAACCGTACGATTACCTTACATTAGTATACCTTTGCATATCTCTACTCTGTCTTTATATCATTAGTATATCTTGAATCTATTGCCACAACTGAATACCCGGATCCTTAGGATTGTTGTTTTCCCAATATTTGCAAAACTCTCATATTCACCGCTTGATAACCTGCAATCGAGTTCGTTCCACCCAAATCCCTGTGTTCGATACTCTGGAATTCTTGCTTAACTATATCGATCCGTACACTGCGGGTTCGCTTGCTTGATTCTAGTTTTATAAATTTAAAGCTTATTTGCACACACCTCTAGGGGCGAACAGAAACGCTTCTACACTTTAATGTTGCTCCCTTTTCTTGTATTGCTTCCATCTTGGTTCCTTTTAAGTTATCTCAAGTCTTCCTTCCACTAGTCCGTCCTTCGTTTATGTCATCTCTACTCCTCCTCTTCGACATCCTCTTAAAGGAGTACAAGAACTCTAAGGTGTTCGCCCGAACGTAGCTCTCAACACGATACTTGAGCATATTCGTCCTCGTATGTACACTATCCTATGAAAAACGACGTCGTCCAAGGGCGATGCTACCATAATAGCATCTCAACTAAAAGGTCTTATATCTCCATATGCTACTATATATAATAGGAATACGTATTCATAACTACATAAGTCTAAGTCCTTATTACTACTAATATATCACATCCGGAAATCCAATACAACAATACAAGGTCCAAACATGTATTATAGTCCACATATATTCACTATACATATAAATCAAGTCATCATGCAACTACAATCCACATATATTATACATACCTACATATCTACATATATATACAAATCCAATAAACTAAGCTGCCGAGATCCGCGGAAGAAGTGGTGGTCCGTACATTCTACCCCGACTCATGCATGTGATTTTGAAAACGAAAAGTCAGAATCCGTGTGGGTTCTGTTTATTCCTCATTCGGCCTTTAGAAGATTGCGAGTGCCATTGTTGTCAACCTAGGGCTCTGATACCACTTTGTAACACCCCGAATCCGCGGGACTCGGGGCGCTACGGGCGGAGACCTCACAATGGGTCCCGGCCCTTAGCCTGACAACAATTTCACCGGATCTTTCAACAAGACACAAATAAAGGCCAAAACGAAATACATTTTTATGCAATGCAATGAAACCCAAAACCATATAAACAAAAGACTACAGCCGAGTCAACAAATCAAACGACCAAACATCGAAAACATACAATACATAATTATATCTACAAGACTCCACCCACAAACCCATCCTACAATGTACGAACCCCGGCTGCCCACTCTTCCGGATCTCTCGGCAACGTCCCTAACCTGCAGGGTAACTACAACAATATCGGTATAAAACCGTTAGGTAGTATTCCAAGTATTAGAATCATGGTATTGGTACACACACACACATAAGGCATCAAAAACACACAACATGCTCCAAACACACAATCCGGTTTATTATCTTTTTATTATTAGGTCATATCCCGTTCTAATTCAACTTCTTTTGTGACACGAGAATCTTAAAGATCTCGCCCTTGTCCCCTTTCACCATATGGGTTTGTACTTGATGCGGATCAGCATCACCCGATGGGCTGGTCGCAAGGCACCTCCCAGTCATCCCCATTTTGGACTGGACAAGCGGTCACCGCCCGTTATCATACACTTGGGCCAAATATAAACATATAAAGTCGGTGGTCCTATTACCGGTTTAGATGTTATAACATAAGAAATAAACACACACATAAATAATAAACACACACCACCAAACACGCATTGAAACTAATACAAAGAATACGAGCTGAGTAAGTCCGAAGACTTACCTTATCGCCACACTAAACTCACAACACTCTCGCTTTCCTTGGGAAGGAGTCCACAACCTGCTCACAAGAAGATAACTATATCAACAACTGGCTCAACTCAAGAAGTCTAAGACTTCTACACAAATGATCTACGTGGGATCATTTGACTCACATTCTAGGACCGCATCCTAGAATCTCTCATGCTCACATCACACTCAACACAAGCTAGAAGTCCTTAGACTTCTAGACCCTATGATCTCACGGGATCATAACCCATAACACATACTATGATAAACACGCCTAGTGTCAACAATCTCAACGATATCAACAATATGCTAGGATACGCATATTCTAGCCCATTATCTCAACAACCATATAACCACAACCTCAAGCCTCAAATACTCACCAGATCAACCAAACACTCAACGTCTTATAACAATCGACAATCCTCAAAACTCACCTAAGATCCAAACCACTACTTGGTATTCTCACTAGGTTATGCTAGATCCGACCTAGCATGATACTAATACTAAACATAACTAGATCGAGGGGAAAGAATACTCACACGGCGTCAAAAGACGGAAGTCGTTCAACGGATGTCGACTTGGACTCGTTAGGCCTTTATCGGGGCGCTTCCGAACCTAGCACCAAACTAAACAAATTTAGCTTATAAGCTAAATTTGAACGAATAATGAACATATATAATCTAAGGAAAACCCGACTTGTAAAACCCAATTTAAAAACCGTAAATATATATTCTGGGAAAATTGTATAAAATCATAATCCCATGGTAAAACTCGTTTTCCAAGCCAACGTTAAAATATCGTAATTTAATCTTTAAGTCATAACCCGGAATTAATCCAACATGAGCATAATATATATGGTATATATACATAAGAATATAATCCAAGTAAATCCCAAATTTAAAACCCATAGAAACATTATCAAGGGAATTTATGAAATGCTAGAAACTTGTGTCATAAATTGTAAATAAATCTTGGGCTATTTCCTGTAATTTATTCAAGCAGGGATAATATTGCAAGATTCTAAAATTAGGGCCAAATATGTAAATATAAAACATGGGATACAAAACTGTAATATACCAAAAGTGATGGGGTCCCAAAATGAATTAATTAAAAGGGTTTTATTTCACCCTTCATCTGTTGATGATGGCGGAAGGGAACAGAAGGAGAGGCGGCGGCAAGGGGCAAAGGAGAGGATGCACTGACGGCGGCCAAGGCCCGACAAGGCTCCAGTAGCGGCGGTTTCGGTGGCTTGCATACGGGTGCGAGGCAACACTAGGGCGACTCCAATGGCGAAACGGTGGCAGGGCTTCCCGATGGAGCTCATCGACAGAGTTAGGGCAACGTCGGCGAGGCTGTCTTCTTCGGCGGCCGAATTAGCCCGGTGTGTGGCTATTGAAGGCAGCGGTGAAGCCCTTTCGACGTCCTCGATGGCTGGCTGCTCCGCGGCTCTCCGGCGATGCGAGAAGGAGAGAAGACAGAGAGGGTGAGAGGTGATACAATGAAGAGGCTGATGTTGCTAGGCTCGCAGGGGCTGGTCCAAGGGGCCCAGAGAGACCAAGAGAGGAGGCGGCGGTCCTGGCTTCGCCGGCGTAGTGTAGCAGCGAGATGGTTCCGGTGGTTGTCGAGATGCAAGAGAGCCTGGGGCAAGGCTGCTGTGGAAAGAGGGGATTGATGGGTGCAGCATGGCCAAAATGAGAGTGAGGGAGAAAGCTGTGAAGAGGGTGAAGATTGAAGAGGGATGGGGATCCATAGATCAGAAAAGAAGGGAGAAGGAGAAGAAGGTTGGGCATCATGTAAGGTTGCGTGAGAGAGGGGAGTGTACAGAGGTAGGAGCAGCAAGGCATAGGTTGGGCAATGCATCACAGGAGGTCAAGGCAAGTCTTTGAGTGAGACAAGGCAGGAAAGAAAGAAAGAGAAAATAAAAGAATAAAAAAAGAAATCGGAAGAATAATATTACATAAAATAAACACGTTCGAACAAACCGTACGGGACTTTCGGTTCGGAAAAAAAAATTTCAACATTCTCGAAATAAAATAAAACGGAAATATGTACGTATCAAAAAGATGAATATTCTCGGAAATAAATATTTTACGCCGTAAAAATACTTTAAATAAAATAAATAAATAAAAAAGAAACGAAAACGTTCCCAACAAACGGGGCGTTACAATCCCTTCCCATATAGTTGGTTTCCTGCTCCTTAGTCTTTTGAAGACTCGTTTTGATTACTTCCTTCAACTCTTTGATCTCATTGTTGAGGGAAAATATTTGTGTTTGAGAAGCATGGTTCAACTTAGCTCCTGGATCACCTTGATTCCGGCTATTTGGATCCACCTTTCGGTGGGAATACTTCTCAATCACTTGGGCTTGCTTCTCAATGAAGTTCCAAGCGTCATCCTCTCTCATGTCCATGAATGTGCCACAAGAGAGAGATTGGAGATTGAATTGTGTTTCCACATCCAATCCTTTATAGTAGATCTCCAATAATTCCAGCTTTAAAATGTCGTGGTGTGGGCAATCCAACAAGAGATCTTGAAACCTTTCCCAAGATTGAAACGAACTTTCGTTAGGTTTCATAGAAAAAGCATTTATCTTACCTCTCAATTCCGCCGTTTTGGATGGCGGGAAGAACTTGGTGAGGAATTCCGAAGATAGATCCTCCCATGTGGCCAGCTTTGCAGCTGGAAGTGTTTAGTATCAAGCTAGAGCTTTGTCCTTCAAAGAAAAGAAGAACGGTTTGATCTTGTAATTGCTTATAGTAGCCTTCTTTGGCTTCATGGTCTCCATGAGAATCTCGAAATTCTGCAAGTGTTGATGTGGAGATTCAGCACTTGCTCCATTAAACTGACTTTGGCGAACCATGGTGATAACTTGTGGTGAGAAGCTAAACTCCTGGATGTCTTCAGCTCCGAAATCCCCACCTAGACGGCGTGGTTGCTGAATTGGATCCATCCGTTGCCCCAAAGTCCGGGGTCCATCGCCTTCATTAGCAACTCTCACATCCCTAGCTGGGAAGCGAGGAACAACCGGTGGTCTTGGGTTGTTTCGAACAGGATGAATCATTGGATTGATCTCCTCAAGTTCCGGAATGTCCGGATCGAGCTCTTCATCATCGGATGAATCATTCCTAATGGACTTAGTCGGCGTCTTGACTTTCTTTTTCTTCCTGGATTCGTTCAATTCCAATTGCATGTCCATCATCATTGCTTTGAGTTCATCAATTTGGAATTGATGACTCGTTTCAGCTTCTATACGAGCTTTCTCACTCAACCTTAGTTGATGTTGAGTTTCATCCAACTCAACCTGGATGTTTCTCTCGTTATTTTCAGCCAATTTTCTTTTCCTTCAACTTTCTTCTTAAAGTTTTCTCCAATTCGGGATCGAAAGGAACTAGATCTTTAGTGGATCTAGTCTTTCGCATAAAGCTAAAGAACCTACAAAGATCACTCAAGTAGACTAATCAAATCACAAGAGAAAGAGCTCTCAAGCTAGACAACCGAAAACCGAATTTGGTCTAGACCAAATTCCCCGGCAACGGCGCCAAAAACTTGTTCGCTCGAAAGTGTGTGCGTCAAAGTCTTAAATTTATATCTAGAACTCAAAGCAAAGTGAACCCGCAGTGTACGGATCGGCTGTAGTAAGGTAAGAATTCCAGAGTCGTACTCAGGGATTTGGTGAGAATAAATTCAAATTCAATTATCTAGCAAAAATGCAAAAGCTTTTGTGATTAATAAAGGGGAAAATGATTCGAATGATTCAAGTATCCGATTTCGGCTTTCGATTCAAGACACTTCTAATGGATATAAGGACAGAGTTTATATTGTCAAGATTATGTGTTCAAATGTAGGTATCGTACGGTGAAGTTCCGAAACCTATTTGTCTAGTCCAAAGGTTCTCTCTATAAGGGTTGTTGAGGCTGCAATATAGAAAGATCTAAAGACAAGAATTATGTTCAAACTAACTATCTAAAACCCCAGGATATAACTCTCCAAGGTATAGAATAGAAAGCACACTTAGAATCTTAATAAAGGATGTTGAGTCTCTCTATTACCCAAATCTTGAAATCTTAATCTATTAAATGTAGAATCAAGTTTGAAGTCTCTTCATACACTCAAATAGAGGTTAAAAAGGTTAAACAAGGTTGGGATTTAGGCAAGGATTAGCTTTGATTAAAGATTAATTCAATTAAAGTTCGTCACGGGAATAAATCGTGTTGTTCATAGATAAATCGGACGATTTATCCAAGAACAAGTCGATTTTCCTGTTATCGCAAAACTAAAATCTAAACTCTCAGGGTCCAAATGTTTGAATGAGTTCAGTCTATCATCATCTAAGCCTCAATCTTCAACTATTCTCCCCAGAATCACAATGGTTTTAGCCAACCATTTTCAAAATCAAATCAAAATAAAGATTGAGTGAAATAATTCAAATAAACCCGAATCTTGAATAAAAACTCAATAACCTTCAAATTTGTAAACCAATCTCAAAACTGATCAATGTATCTCTCAATTAACTCAATATCATGTTCAAAAACCACAAAGACTTCAATGGAACAAAGAAATCTCACAAATATGATCAAGATTGACTTTCCGGCAAAATTGCTTCAATCCTTCTCCAAGAATCCTCAATCTCTCACTAACGTGTAAAGATTTCCGCTGCGGCCTCCCCGTTTTCGTTCCTAGGGTTGCAACCTATAGTTTCTTGCTAATGGGCTGTTTGGCAAAACATTTCTCTAGCCCAAAAGTGATGGGCTTTGTGTCGTCTTTACCATTGGGCCGAAAAGCAAAGAAAATCGTGCAGGCCGATTTACCCATAAAACCGTTCGATTTTTAACGATAAAAATCGTCCGATTTATATAGTAAATGGCACGATTTTCTTCAACAGAAAGTGCTCGTGTTTTGGCTTGTTTTCTTCCTCTCCTTTATGCTTCTTTTACGCAACTCCTTTGCTCTTTGTGATTCCTCTAAGGCTCCTTTAGCTTCCTTAATGACCTTAGATGCTCCTTACTCTACTTTTGCTTCCGAATCCATTCAATTTACCTATAATTCAACCAAAACTCGTGTAGACCTTTATTTTCGAAATATAATTAAATAAAGCATAAAAGGTACACAAGTTCTCTCTAAATGCAAGGTAGATCGAGGTAAACCTCTACAATATGTATGATTATAATGGTCTATAATTCATGTCATCATTATACCTAATATTTTCTCTTTAACTATAAAAATTTCATATGGTTCATGTTTCTTTTCAATTTTATTTTTAAATAATTTTAAAGCTTCAATGATTTTATCCCATGCAAGATTATCAAAGCAAAACTAGATTACATCTTTAAGAGTGTCATATTGTGGTGGCATGGAGTCTAATAACAAGATAGCAAGATGAGTATTATTTATCTTATCATGACATCTAGCTAGATATTGGTTCATTTTAAGAAATTTATTTGAGTTATCATTCAGAGTTAAATTTGTATTTATTTTAAATTTAAATAATCTATGAAGCATATATATCCTAGATGACAAGGTTTTTTCAGAGAAAGTTTTTCAAGAGCATCCAAAAAGACTAGTAGAGTTCATACTTACAACTAGCTTGATGAGTCACGGCCGTTAGTTAATCTTATCATTATCTTTGTGTGACCGTTCATCCGTTTCTTGCTTCATTTCATTGGAGGTTTGAGCCATATATTCTCCAATGATACCTCTAACGTATTTTTCTTTTGTCAAGATGAGTATTATCTTCACCTACCCCGTGCTGAAGTTGTCAGACACATCAAATGTTGCATCCCTATTGTGTTTTTGTCATCTTGTAACAATTCAAGAAATTTGGTAGCTTTAGGTAAATTTATAAAAAAATAACATAAAGAACATGTTACTTGTGAGGGGTAGTCTCTATCCTATGACACAATTTTTTTTAAATTAATTCATTAATCAATAACAACAAATTTACTCCATAAATTTTTTTTTACACCAACACATCTACTCCATAAACTCATTGAAATGATGCTCATCAATCTCGAAACCTTTCAAAAAAAGAAGGTATTGCAACCAATAAAAGGTAAGCAAACACAAACCATTTCTATCACAAATGGTGGAAATTTCTTTTTAGTAAAAATGATTTCTTTGTTGGAGAAGGAAAACCCTCGTTTTCTTACCTAAAAAACTAAAAGCTCAAAAATTCCTAACTTGAATTTGTCACTCTTTGAAATTTAAATGGACCAATCATATTTGTTGGGTCGAGGAGATTATAAACCTTCCCTTTAACAAGGGGCTTCAAAAAACTTATCTAAATAAACATTTATGATGAACACACGAATGATATATCAAGGGAATAATAATGACCATTCATCCTATTTTTGTTTTGAGGAAAATGATATTCATCTATAAGGTACGAAGAGTTTATAGAGGAATACTTTTATCTTTTTCTTTGGTTTTCAAATGTTTTCTATGTCCGAATTTTCTTTTTCTTGGTGGTTTATTTTCTTTTCCGCTGCATATTTATCTCCTTTGTTGGGTCTTTATATCCTTTTCTTTGTTTTGTTTCTTTCATGCCGGTTCTTGTAACACCCCAAGTTTTGGGAACTCGAAGCGCTACGGGCTAGGATCGCACAATGGGTCCCGACCCTCAGAGTAGCAACAGCAAACGGATCTTACAACAAGGCACAGACGAATGAAAAACAAAACTCAAGATTTAAACAAAACAAAGCGGAAAAGACTCGCAGCCGAGTTCAAAACAAAAGGGAAAAAACAAAAGAAACATAAATCCGATCCCGTCCTATAATGTACGGGAACCCCGGCTAACCACACCATCCGGATCACTCAGCAGCATCCTGAACCTGTGGAACATCTATAACGACGGTATAAATCGTTAGCTAACATTCTAGGTATAAGCAAGAGTGTAAAGGCACAAACACGCATAAGGTAAAGAAAACACATAGCATGCTCACACATCAACCGGTTATTATCTTTCATTAAGGTTATCCATTACTAATTCAACTTCTTTTGTCACACGAGAATCTCCCGAAACTCGCCTCCGCTTCCGTCTACCAATAGGAATAGATCAGTACTATCCGTTACCTACGGGTCTGGGTCGCAAGAGCACATTCTAGTCTCCTGTAGAACTAGACAAGTGGTCACCGCCCGGTTATAATACACTTGGGCCAGTTAAGGTTATCAAAGGGTGAATCCTATTTCCAATTATCCGTTATAAACATGATAGCAACACAAACAAGCCAAAACAATCCAACTAATATGCGGAATGAAGCTAAGTAAGTCCAAGGGACTTACCTCACACGAAGGTAACACAAGAGATCAGTGAACAACTCAGAAACACACAAGGAAGCTCAGTTTCCCTCAGAAAAGGAGCAAGGAAAGCATGTACGAACAAGCAACACGAATCAGGAACGGAACGGTTGCTAGAAGTCTATGACTTCTAGTCTCAAAGATCTCTAAGAGATCAACACATGCTAAGGGCTCAACCTTAGTCTTACAACAACTCAGGGGAACAAGGAACAACCATAAGGAACCAAGGAAGGAACGAGGAAAGTAAGGAAGGAAGCAACTCACCAAAGACGTGAGTCACTACAGAGAAACCGCAGGGGCGGTTAGACAGATGTGCAGGGGCGGCTAAACAGAGGCGCAGGGGCGACTGTGTGCAGGCGCAAGGGCAGCTGTGACAGAGGTGTAGGGGAGGCTCTGTGCAAGCGCAGGGGCGGATCTTCGTCAAAAGCTATTGTCGGGCTTCTCTTCGACAGATCTCACAGCAGGGGCAACCAAAGTTCGAACCTTTGGTTCCAATACGTCAAGACTCAACTCCAGAGAGCCTAAGAACAACGAAAGGTCAACAACGGAACACTCCACAAGAATCAAGGCTCATGCTTGATCCTTGGAGAAGAAGAAAAGAAAGGAACACAAGGGAGAAACCAAACAGAAGGGAAGGCATGTAGCGCTAAAGGAACGTGAGGAAGAACCAGAAAAGATGCACTTACACGTTCAGCGGGATTACAGGAAGCAAGGACGGCTGCAGCTCTCTAGGGTTTGAAGACGATAGCAAGGAACGGGAAAAAGGAGAGAAGGAAGAGAATATATAGGGAGGGCTGGAATGCTAGACGGAAGGGCGTTTAGGGTTAGAAAGAAAACAAGGAAACCGGCCCATAAGATAGAATATCGGATATTCTATCTATGGAAGAAAGATAAAACGACGAAAACAGGTCGGCGGGATCTGTCGCATGATCCGCAGGGGCGGATCTCACAGCCGCAGGGACGGCTGGCCGCGGGGGCGGCCCTCTTCACCGCAGGGGCGGTGAAGGCAAAAACCTAGGATCTTACAGTTCTAATATTTGTTATTGGTCTTCTTTCATGTTTATCATATTTATGGTGTTCTAAAGATGTTTTTTAATCGTTTTGGTTTTAGTTTGAATCATTTCGATCGGTTTTAGGTGTTTATGTTTGTGTTTGGTAGGTTTAAACTTCTTTGCTGATTTTTGTATTTTTCTTTTTGTTGACAAGTTTTCGTTTTTATTTTATTCAAACTCTTGAGTTCATCTTTTAGTTTTAATTCTTCTTACTCGTGTTTTTTTTCATATCATTCTTCAAACCAACCTTTTACACAACTTTCGATTTTCTTTCTTTACCTCTAATCTTCGGCCATATTTGAAATTTTCCTCAAAACCAAATTACATTATGAACAATTGAAACCTAGAACATTTTTTCTTCCCCAAATTTTTTATTCCTATCTAACTTATGGAAAAAATATACCCAACAACACTTGATACATGAGTTGGGTGAAAGAACAAGAGGAATAAAAGTGAGAAGATTTGAATCGGTCATATCGAATATTTTTCCTGACCAAATCTCAAGTAATCGAATATACTTCTCTAACAATCTCCAGCAATCAATTCCTACTTGAACAATCTCGAGAGTCTTATGCTCAAGCAAAAATTTTGGGTGTGATGTTCTATCGTCTAATTACTTGAGCTATATTTGTTTCCTAGTTTTCCCTCGACTATCCTCTGGACTATTTGGGGATCTTGGAGATCCAAACACCTGTTTTGGTACTCCAATTCTCCTAGACCCCCTTGCGAATAATATTTCATTCAAAAATCATTCATATCTAGATCCGAGATCTATCGATTCTAATGATAGAGTTGAAAACTTGTCAATTTCCTTGAAACTAACATTGAAATAATCAATCTTTTTTTGAGAATGTTTGTTTGAACTTTTGAAGAAATCATGAAGTTTTAAAACAATATCCTTTATTCTTGAAATTTTGATGATTTACATCTATACGTTGGTTCCAACTTTCCGTAAATTGACTTTGAAAAAAGGAGAAAAAAAAGAATAAGAAAAAAATTTAGACCCTTTAATTGAGAAAAAAAAAAAAGAACACATGAACTGTTGGACAAAACTTGAAATCTAAAACAACTTTTTATGTCAAAATTTGTTGTTGTGTACAACCAAAAATCGGGGTTAACTACTAAATCTACTACTTGTGCATTTCGACTCATGTTGCCTTGTATAGTTGTGGTAATTGGCAATGCGACAAAGAATCAAGTTCCCTTAACCCACCAAGTCCATCCTTTTTTAATTATTCGCAAATTGTCTATTTTTAGATGGTTGCGCCCCAAACAAGTCTTCTTAGACATTCATAAAAAAAGGAGTCTTGCGCTCCCTAAAAGCCTTCAAAGGTTTGCACTTCGTGAAAGTTGTTCGGGTTTGGAAAATGGAGAGATGAAGCCTATAACATTGCTTAGTTGGGATGACTTTCTCACTGAAGACGTTTCTCGAGTGTTGTCTAAACGAATGTTCCAGAAGATGCCGTAGTCACATGCCCCTGTTGATCATATTGATCATGGTTGTGTTCGAGGTCTCCGAAGATCCTCCATCTAGGTGGAGGGAACGTCGTTGGATCCATATTTCCGCAGGAGGTATGTCTTCCCCTTGAAAAGGGTTTCTACTATCCTACTTCCTGACGGCGAGACACCGTGCTAGTTCATCTATCCCGTGTCCTCTCCATGTTTGGCCAACCCCGAGTTTTCCTCGTCTTCTACCGCGGATTGTTTGTTCCGATTTTCTTAGATTTTCTACTTTCGGTCATTTGCTTTTAGTGTTTTGTTATGTTTATCTCTTGTTTTGTCACTATTTGCACGACGGTTTGTCCGTTTGTCGGTTTCGGCCTCTCGATACACCAAGTTTGTTTGGTGTAATCGAGCACCTTATCTTATTGATCAAAAAAAACAACACAATGTTTTACTTAAATAGAAGAGTCATACAAGTGATAGGTCAGACCGGCCCGAGGGCTTTTTTCTAAAATAATAAAAATTTGAAAATATTTTCTAAGATTAGTTACGGAATAAAACACATTACGAGTATAGGAAGACTTTTAGGGTCGGAGTAAACCCGTCATTTGAACATTTACATGAATAACCCGTAGTTTCAAATTGTGAACTAGTTTATATATATATATATTTATTTTATTTTTCAATTAGAAACCCGCAGTATGAAAATGTGGGATTCCATTCTATTCTATTTTTATTTAAATTGGTATTTGGGCCTTAGCAATTAAATGGGCCAACAGAAACCTTTCTAATAAAAAATAGAAACTCGGAGTTTGAAACTGAGGATTATTCATGTTAACCCGCAGTTTCAAAAGACGGATCTACTCCGACCCAAAAAGTCTTCCTATACTCGGAATATATTTTATTCCGTACTTAATCCTAAAAAATATTTTTAATTTCTTATTATTTAAGGTAAAAAAATCCCGGCCCGAGAACAAGCCGGTTAGTCTCATTTAGCAGGCTTACTATTCGGGCGGACTCCGCCTCTATGAAGGCGCGAGTCCGCCCGCGCCAAGAAGGACGCGGAGAAGGAGTCCGCCTCCGCG
>BSUD01000001.1:149382994-149422473 GCA_033239045.1 Fagopyrum esculentum
CTCCGCGCCAGTCCGCGCGCATGCGGACTGGGCATGCGCGAGGACTGGCGCGGAGACGAACTCCGCCTCCGCGTCCTTCTACCCGTTATATTTTTAAAAAAAGCGATCGTTGGATTATAACCGTTGTAGATTTTTCGAGCCTATATAATAACATGTGAAGTCATTGTATCATTCGCTTTTATCCAAACCTCAACAATGTAAACAAAAAAATTCATTAAAATATCGTCGTATTCCGAAGAAGTAGATATAGAATCCAATGGTGAAAGCTCTATTATGCCGGTTTGAAGATTAGAATGGAACAAGCCGAGAGAAGAGGTTCATTACAACAAGCACTTCACACGTTGAGGCAACGTTGATACTATGTAAACACTCGGAGAAGTCAAAATTCCGATGAGGTGATTGATTTCTTTATCTCACATCCCGACTCGAGGCATTTGCTCAGCATATTTCCCTATGTTATTGTGATGGACTCGACATATAAGACCAACAAGTAAGTTTCAATTCAAGGCACATTTTTACTTTATTTCCTACACTCAATCATCTTTTCCTTAGAAATTGTCACTCAATCGTTGTTTTGTATTACTTCTAGGTACAATATGCCATTGTTTGATGTCTTTTTAAGTTTGATGTGTCCATTAAAACCTTCTCATATACAAAGTGAGTCAATTTCCACGGGGCTCCATGCATTGATGTTGAACATGATTCGATGATATGTACATCACAAACACATTGCTAGTGTATACAAGAAGACACCTTGGTGAGGGGACAATGAAGCTCAAAAAGGAGAATGCGGAGCTAAAAACACTCATACACAACGTTGACAACTCTCCGGTACTCAACCTCCACACTAGATTTGGACACTACATTTTGCATTTGTTCCAAATAAAGAGATGATAGTGTCATGGAAGAAAACGTAGTAGCCGGAGGTTGACCGTCTTGTATCGGGGCAACCATCCTAATTTGCGTTAGAGTGAGCGACTAGGCCGGATGTGTGAGTCAGGGAGGTAAAGGTGCCGAGACCGTAATACCATGGGCATATCACACAATGTGTTTGAGAGCATAAAAATGTGATTCCCGCTAGTCATGCATAAACAAACAAACCTGTTGGACCACATTGGCGATGTTTGAAAAAGTAAGGGTGAGATATTAGAGAACATTTTCCAATCTTCGGTAGAGCGTGAGGCCCGATATTGGAAATCAAAGGCAACATTGAGTTTGGTGTCGATATCGATGTGTGTCCTTGTGGGTTTGTAATTGAAGTGGCTGAAATTCCCAAGAGACAACGAAGGTGACTAGATATGTTATGGAAACAGGGCTATTATTCGGGCGGACTCGTGTCTTCATAGAGGCAGAGTCCGCCCGCGCGAAGAAGGGCGCGGAGGCGGACTTAGCCTCCGCATCCTTCTGCCAGTTATAGCGTTTAAAAAATGGCCCGTTGGATTATAGCCGTTGGTGAAAGCTCTATTAGGCCGTTCGATATTGAAAAATACAGTGATCCGGAAGAAATTCTCGCGCAACTTAAAGTAAGTGTACAAACTCATTTATATTTTACTTTATGTCGTTTTATTTAGTCGGAATTGTAGAATTAACAACGTTAGAATAGAGAGTCGAAATTATAGAATTAGCAATGTTAGAATAGAGAATCGAAATTATAGAATTAGCAATTTTAGAATAGAGGATATGGAATTGTAGTTTTAGACATTTAAGAATAGAGAATCGGAATTGTAGATTAGACATTTTATAATAGAGAATCAGAATTGTTGTTTAGACATTTTAGAACAGAGAATTGGAATTGTAGTTTAGACATTTAAGAATAAAATTATGTGTATTTTTAAAATAAAATTCTAGTTTAAAAAAAACAAAATAAATTATAAAAACAACAAAAAAAAAAACAACAAAAAAATGTCGGAGGAGGCGGAGTCCGCCTGCGCGAGGGCTGGCGCGCAGGCAGACTCCGAGTGCGCGCGGCCACGCACACGCAGACTCCGAGTGCGCGCAGCCACGCGCACCCAGAGTCCGCCTCCTCCGGCGTCTTTGCCGGCTTCAATTAACATCACTCCTCATTTAGTGAAGGAACCTGCTTATTGCAACTGTTACAAACCTGAATCAAAACGTACACCGACTAAAGCTTAGTTCGATTAACTACCTCATAGCATGTTTATTACTCCTTGTCACCCAAGATGCCAAACTTTGCATTAACAAAGTTGGTAACTCAATGATAAGTGAATGATATCATGTTAGAGCTGATGATCTAGGATCTAATATGAGGACCAAGTATGTTACTACTAGCATGTCATGCACAACTTAATATATTTGTTATTAGACTTAGAACAGGAATCATAGAATAGAACACAACAACAATGAGTCGTCTAAACTTGCAACTTGAGCGTCATACATCAAGTAGGCATGCCGTTGGCCGTTACTTACATATTGGGCGCTTACAGTTCTCAAAAGATCGGAGGGTGAAATAATATGTGTTTTCGGGCCGTCTATACAAACTTCGAAAAACATAACACCAGTGCCGGTCCTGATGTTGTGCCTTATGAGCTTCTGCCCAGGCCCCAAATATAAAAGGGGCATCAAAATAAGAAAACTAAATTAGTATATTCTTCTAGGAAAATTACAGATAAAAACATAGGCCTTTTCAATTTATGTTCAAATATTTTTTTAGTTTTCGGATTATGTCCCTAAATTTTATAATTTTGTACATCCATAAATTAACAAGTTAATATTTTGAGATAATAAAATAAAGTAAAATTATTCATCAAAAAAATAATTGTTGGTAATAATATTTTTTTTCCACAAAATATTAATTTATAGATTCTAAGAGTGTATATTTCGAAAAGAAAAAAATGAGATATTCGTTCAAAAAGTTATATAGGAATAATCCAAATAAGTCTAAATCATGAATAAACTTACCTTGTACCTAAAATTACTTACATAATATATAAATACATATTTTTCTTATGAATGCATAAGCAGCACGCTCTTGCTACATCGATAATTGTCATCCTCTTTATGTTTTTATATATACTTTAATATAATCCGACAACATATATAAGTTGTTACATTTCATTAATTATTTATGTATAAAGTAATCAAGCATATTCTAAATGAGTAGTGCATTATAAATTCACTTGATGCATAGATTTATCATGCATGTTCTTTGGACGTTCTTGATAAAAATACTTGTTTAGTTACTCTAATCGAAATATCAAATGGCGATCAAATTCTATTTCTTCATCCTCTTCCTCTCAGGTATCCTATTTATAAGAGTATAACAGATTCAAGTACGTATTAAGATTGTTGCTTTTGTCTTTAATTTGCAGGATTAGCAACTGAAAAGGGGTTTGCAATACTCTTCAGTCTCCACAACCGTTGTCCGTACACCGTGTGGCCAGGAATCATTTCCATCAACGGCGGCCCAACTCTCGATGACGGCGGCTTCACCCTACCGTCAGGTGCCACTATCGATCTCAAAGTCCCTCCGGGATGGTCGGGCCGATTATGGGCCCGTACGCACTGCGACTTCGATGACTACGGTAATTTGTTCTGTGCCACCGGAGACTGTCAAACCGGGCTCCGCTGCACCGCCAACGGAGGTTTGTCTCCGGTCACCCTTGTAGAGTTCGATATCAGCGGAGGCGGGTCGAATGATACCTACTACATTAGCCTGGTAAACGGCTATAACATCGGCGTCGGAGTGAGGCCGTGGGGAGGTACCGGAGACTGTAAGTGCACTCAGTGTTCGGCGGATATGAGCGCCATCTGTCCGCCGGAGCTGAGGGTGTTAGTGCCGTCACAAACCTTAGGAGTGGGGGAGGTGGTGGCTTGCGAGAGTAATTGCATGGCGTTTGGGTTGCCGGAATATTGTTGCACTGGGGCGCCGGAGACTTGCTTGCCGACGACATACTCGGCCGTTTTCAAGAAAGCGTGCCCGGACGCGTATACCTACATGTACGACGATGATTCAAGCCTGCGAACCTGTTCTGGATCGAACTATTTGATTAGTTTCTGCCCAGATGCATCTTTTTCTTGATTAACTGGTAAATTGTTGATAGCAATCTGGGTATTGCAAGTTCTACTTTAAAATCAACAAACCCTTATGAATTAGTTTATAAATCAACAAACAAATTTGGGCAGTTAACAAACGAGTTCATAAGACACCCTTAATCATTAGAAACAATGGCCATATATTGACAAAATGAGTATATTGTGCAAAATTTATTTCAAAATGTTGAGCTAATAACTAACGTATAACTCTTACGGTATTTCTCTTATTACCAATTGCTTTAAGATGAAACCTGCTTTCACGAACTATAGTATTATCAATGTGGTCATTTCCACCAGTCTCAACAAAGCTCATTCATTGTATCTAGCCTAGACTGTTGCATACCCAAAGGCGAAGCAAACAAAAAATTTGTAAAACATGATTCAATACGGAAAACCTTAGATTAGCGTCAATGTTAGTTGAAATATGCCTTTGACAGCAGATGTTTGACGATCCAGCTGCAAAAGCATGCAAATATCAGTTTCTAAGC
This sequence comes from Fagopyrum esculentum, assembly GCA_033239045.1. Classification (NCBI taxonomy): domain Eukaryota; kingdom Viridiplantae; phylum Streptophyta; class Magnoliopsida; order Caryophyllales; family Polygonaceae; genus Fagopyrum; species Fagopyrum esculentum. Next base: position 149,387,536 of record BSUD01000001.1, read on the forward strand.
GACACCAATTTGACGTGAACAGGGTTATGTATACATTGAAACGAGAGGCAACCCTATACAAGATAGTGTACTGCAGTTTTGCTCAAAAGACCAGTTGAGTAAAACAATACTTGAACCTCTGGAGAACGCGCCCCCACGCGCTTCTCCTCTCCCCCTCGCTTCCCATGGCCGGCTCAAGACGCATCCGCAAACCCTCCATTAAACTCTTTGAACTCTACCAGCTTTCCACCCCTCCGACCAAAGCTACCAAAACCAAAACCAACCCTCCTTCCCCAACTAGTCCTTTTGAAACTGTCCCCGAAGAAGAATTCCATTTCAACAACCGCAGAATCTGCTGCTAGCCATAACTTCAACCCACCTTCTCTTCGCTCCGACACTCTCTTCCCCCCTCTCTCCCCTCCGTTGAACCAGCCTACCCCTCCTGTCGGCACCCTCACCCCTGGTTATGACGATCTCACCACCCAACGAGACCCCTCCTTCACAGCCCATCCCACCCCCTTCCTCCAGTAACCCCACCTCGTCTGATGTGCCCAACCCCACGCCGAGGCATGCCACCCAAAACACCACAAACCCTTCACCTTCAACACACATATAGATCGCCTCGAACATTGCTCTCCCTGACGCTTCGGTTGGTCATCTTGGGATCAACGCTTCTGAACTTGGGTCTCCAAAAGGCACGTATAAAGACGTCGCCATCAATGCCCTTGTCTGGAGCCACATTTCTTTAACATTCTCTGCAGGCTTCGAGGATGGGGTCATTAACTTCACAAATGATGATGTCTCTGACACCTTATCCAAATGGAACCTATCATTGATCGGCTTCCCCTTGGGTAGCCCTATAGCCTTTCAGCGCATGCACTCCTTTGTTACCCACGCCTGGATACAGATCACCCAACCAAAGATCCTCCGTAAGGACAATGGCATCTCCGTCTTCCATTTCGCTACTGAGGAAGATCTCCACACCATCCTGCAAGGTTGCCCCTGGATTGTCAATGGAGCTTCTTCACTTCTTCTTAAACGTTGGCACCATGGAATGAATATTGATTACTCGAGCCTCTCCTCGATACCCGTCTGGGCATCCCTCCACGACCTCGACTACCGTTTTATGGTCTCCCCGAATGCTCTCTAAGATTGGTTCTGTGAGAATGAATATAAATTTCCCCTTAGGGTTTACGTCATCAGGCGTCTCATATTAATAGTGAAAAAGACTTTACATAATTACAATAGGCAACCCTCTATTTACAGTAATTACATATTCTATCATACCCCCGCAGTCGAAAATGGAGGAGGTAGTACAGTAAGACTGGATCTAAAATCAAGAAACAATTGTCTAGGCAGTCCTTTTGTAAAAATATCTGCATATTGAAAAGCCGAAGGTACGTGTAGAACTCGAACGTGACCGCGGGCAACCTTATCTCAGACGGAGTGAATGTCAATCTCGATGTGCTTGGTTCGTTGATGTTGAACCGGGTTACTGGCAAGATACGTTGCTGAGATGTTGTCAGTGTAGACCACATTAGCTTTGGTAAGGGGGCAATGAAGTTCAAGCAGTAAATTGCGAAGCCATGAACATTCCGACACAACATTGGCAACTCCTTTGTATTCGGCCTCTGCGCTTGATCTGGAAACCACAGATTGGCGTTTGGCAGACCACGAGATTAAAGTATCGCTGAAGAAGACACAATAACCGGAGGTAGATCGGCGGGTATCAGGGCATCCAGCCCAGTCAGCATCTCTATAAACAATAAGATCCGACTTCAGAGAAGGAGAAATAGTGATACCTAAAGATGATGTACCTGAAATGTAGCGTATGATGCGCTTGAGGGCAACAAAGTGAGCTTCTCTAGGATCATGCATGAAAAGGCAAACTTGTTGTACTGCATAACTGATATCAGGGCGGGTGAATGTCAGATATTGAAGCGCGCCAGCTAAACTTATGTATAAAGTCGGATCACTGATTGCTGGACCAGAGGAGGCACTAAGCTTTATAGAGGGCTCAGCAGGTGTAGCAGAAGGTTTACAGTTGGTCATTTTGGCACGTTCAACAATCTCTCTGGCGTACTTATCCTGCGATAAGAATAATACAAAGGAACTCCGACGAACTAAGATGCCCAAAAAATAGGATAACGGCCCGAGATCCTTAAGAGCAAACTCCTTGCCTAAGAGCATGATCAGATGGGTACGCAATTCATCAGAGGATGATGTAAGAATGATGTCATCAACATAAAGCAGCAGGTAAGCAATGTTGGAACCATGGCGGTAAATGAAGAGTGATGAATCACTTTTACTGCCGATGAATCCGAGTTGAAGTAGGAAGCCTGCAAAACGCTGAAAGCAGGCTTTGGGTGTCTACCTAAGACCATATAAGGATTTCTGCAGTAAACAAACATGATTAGGTCTATATGAGTCACGAAAACCAGGGGGTTGGAACATATAAACCGTCTCATTCAAATGCCCATGCAGGAAGGCATTTTGCACATCAAGCTGATGGATGTACCAAGAACGAGAAACTGCAATATTGAGAACTGTCCGGATAGTGGCAGGTTTCACAACTGGGCTGAAAGTTTCATCGCAGTCAATACCAATTTGTTAGGAATAACCATTTGCAACTAATCGAGCCTTATATCGTTCAAGAGAACCATCAGACCTGTACTTATGGCAAAAAATCCACATACATCTCACAATATTAGCATCAATAGGACGAGGAACCAGGACTCAGGTCTTATTCTGCATAAGGGCTCGATATTCATCGAGCATAGCAGCGGTCCAGTTCGGGTCTTGAAGAGCTACATTGTGGGATTTGGGCAAAGGGGATTGAGAGGTGGTGGAAACGGAAAGGTAGAAAACGGGTTTGGGTTTGACAATTCCGGATTGACTCCGGGTGTGTGGCCGGGTCAGGATGGTCAAGGGCGAGTCTATTGTGGTAGACGGATTTATGGGCAAGAGAGGTGGGAAGGGGTTCTCTTGTGATAAATGTGGGAGAGTTGATGGGACAGATATATTTATTGGGCTAATGGCAGCTGGATTGGGACGCTGGGCCAGGGCAGGCGCGTCAGGTGGGCCAGGCATAACAAATGAGAGGCGTTGGAGGGTTGGTGGGCCAAAGGAAGAAAGGCCGGAGGTCTGGGCTGGTATTGATGGGCCAGAAAAATGGGAGCGTGTGGGGGAATCATCAGCAGGAGAAGGGCTGGGCCGCAGAGGAGGGGAAGGCTGGGCCGTAAAGACGGGATGGGCTGGTAGCACAGGAAAAGGTGTGGGTCGGGAATCTGATTGATGGAGTTGTTGTGTTAGATACGGGGAGGTGTCATCATCGAGAGATGTAATCGTATTCGGGGAGACACGGGTAGGACTAGAGAACGGAAACACGGATTCATCAAACGTGACATGACAGGAGATGATTATTTTCTTTGTGGCCAAGTCTAGACATTTAAACCCCCGATGGTGTTTAGGATACCCTAGAAAAACACATGGGCTAGATCGATGTTGAAGTTTATGGGAAATAGTTGCGCTTTGATTGGGATAGCAAAGGCATCCGAAAACCCGGAGATGAGCTAGCGAAGGTGTAACGCGGTATAAAACTTGAGTAGGTGAATAATTGTGGATGCAAGAAGAAGGAAGAATGTTGAGGAGGTAGCAAGAAATTTCCACGGCATGGGGCCAATAGGAAATTGGAATGGAATCATGGAATAAAAGCGAACGCATCATGTTATTGATTGTTCGAATGATTCGTTCGGCTTTACCATTTTGAAGAGATGTGTGAGGGCATGAGAGCCGGAAAACAATACCATTGTCAACAAAAAATTTGTGAAAGAGGGTGTTATTGAACTCCCCACCCATATCGCATTGAAAACTTTTGATGGGAAGAGTAAATTGCGTTTTGACAAATTGGTGAAACTGGACAAAATTATCAAATACTTGCGACTTAAACTTGATCGGAAAAATCCATAGAAAATGAGAGTAATCGTCAAGAAAAAGTAAATAATATTTGAAACCGTCCCGAGTTGGGATAGGAGAAGTCCAAAGGTCACTATGTATAATATCAAAAGGGGCAATAGACTGAGTTGTGGAACGATCAAAAGCTAATCTATGATGCTTCCCTAATTGACAAGCATGGCAAAGAGGAGACATCGTAGATTTATTACAATGAATAAAAGACGAATTTCTAAGAAAATCCAAAACCGGAGCACCGGGATGACCAAGGCGGGCATGCCAAAGATTGGACGACTTGACAGAAAGAGCATGGTGAACACTAGTGAGGGGAAGAGTGACATGATAGAGTTCCCCGGAACTATTACATCTCAGACGTGTGATCCCCGTGTGTAAATCCTTCACAGAAAAACCAAAAGGGTTAAATTCGACGGAGGCATTGTTATCAGTTGTAAAACGTCTAACAGATACTAAATTTTTGACTATTTTTGGGGCAATGAGGACATTTGATAGGTGAAGAGGCGATTTAGTGGTGGGGATAGTAGTATCTCCAATACCTGTAGATGGAACACGCATACCATTTCCGACAATTATCGAATTTAATGAACCATTATGGGAAAAGGACGAGAGAGAACCTGAATTATTCGTCATATGTGATGTTGCGCCGGTGTCCATATACCAATTGTTGTCTTCCGGATTAAGTGTCATCGTAGCAAAAGCACTATCCAATGCAGTGGGCTGGGAGGAAGCATCAAACATGGCCTGCTGAGGCGTCACTAGGCCGGGCCCAAAATAGGCCTGCTGAGATTGCTGCTGAAATGGGGGCCGAATATGACCTGGGTCAGAAGAATGGGCCGTGGGCCACTGTGGGCTGGAAGCTCCTCCTGCAGCGCTTGGAGGCAAAGGAAGCCAACCGTAATGCGGGTGCCAAGCAACCCTAGCCGGAGCGCCGCCACTGTTGGTCCGTTTGGACCTTTCCGACCACGACCACGCCGGGTCTGGGAGACCTCCGACGATGCAACGCCGCCACCAGACTGCTGTGAGGACGTTGAGCCTGCTTGAGGTTTGGACGGTGAGCTTGAGGCCGGTTGACGGGAGTCGGCGGTGAGGGTTGTTGGGGTTGTTCCGGCGGCCGATTGAGCCGTCATGCGGGTTTCCTCAAATATTAGCTGAGAGCGAGCCTTGGTGAAGCTTAGAAGGGGATCGGTCTGTTGAATAAAACTTGCCGCGGCATTGTACTCAGCAGGCAATCCCGAAATAAGCTGAAGAACAAGGCGGGTTTCAGGAACCGGAGATCCAACTCCTTTGAGTTGATCGGCTAGAGACTTGAGTTGAAGACAATAAGCATTAATTGAAGTAAATCCGGATAACTTACAGTTTGAGAACTCATGTTCGAGATAGACGGCACGTGTGTTTTTGTTATCTTGAAAGATGTCCTTGACTCGAGTCCATGCCTGAAGTGCGGTATCATCAGAGTCAAGAATTTGCAACAAAATATCTCTTGAGACCGTATTGTAGATCCATTGAAGAACCGCAGCGTCGACTTGAAGCCATAAAGAATTATCAATATCCGTTGGTCGGGGAACCTTTTCATCGATGTGATCGAGAACGTTGTGTGCTTTTGCAGTAACGCGAAAGAGGGTAACCCAGGAAGCATAAGGAGTATCATGGTCAAGGACAAGGGCAATGTTATTTTTTATGTTGGAGACACCGAGGGCGGAATAGAAGGATGATTTCCGTTCGGCAGCCATCGAGGAAAGTCGAGAAGGGGAAAACAAATCGGCGGTGGCCGTAGGGTTAGGAAGAAGCGGAAGAGGTTTAGAGGAACGATAAGTCTGATACCATGTGAGAATGAATATAAATTTCCCCTTAGGGTTTACGTCATCAGACATCTCATATTAATAGTGAAACAGACTTTACATAATTACAATAGGCAACCCACTATTTACAGTAATTACATATTCTATCAGGTTCTGCCATTCCTAACGGACACCCACTCCGCTAACCAAGAAAGGCTGGGTTTCACCAAGCTTCTTGTCGAAATACAAGCATCGAAACCCCTTCTTAGGGAGGTTACTCTCATCGGCCCGGATGGAGAAAAGATTTCTCAGAAGGTCACCTTTGACTGGCTGCCTGAACATTGTCCCAAATGTCTCCTATTCGGACATCGATGCAGGGAAGCTAAGCTGCCGAGAACTCTCCCCCCACCAAAGCCCCGCCGACCCCCTCCTCCCCCATCCTCCAACATGGAACCTATATTGCCCACACCCGACTCCTCTCTTCGTATTCTCCCTATCCCCATCCCAGACTCAACGACTCCCCATGATCATGATCATGCTACCCATCATTTACTCCCTTCAAAGGACGCAGTCCCAAATGACAAACCCTACATACCTCCTTCCGGCCACGACGGCTAACTTATACCCTCTACCACCCACATAACACCATCCGTCACACCTACCCCACATATCACGCCTTCTGCTACCGATCCCCCTTCCCCCTCTCGTCACCCTCTAGAACTCGCTCATTCCCTCTCAAACCTATCCTCCCACCATGCCAGTATCGGATGCTAGCAACGTTGCTAAAGAATCCCAATGAATCTTAACTTAGGAGCCTGGAACATTCGGGGCCTGAATCACCCCAATAAGCAACATGCAGTTTGTAACATGGTTAGAAACCATAACCAGGATATCTTTGCACTCCTTGAAACCAAACTATCCGAAGACAAGATGAGAAGCCTCTCTTCCCTTATTCCAAACTGGCACAACATCTTCAACTACTCAAATGAATTCACATGTAGAATTTGAGTCTAGTGGAACCTATTCATCCTTCACCTCACCCTATTATCATAACCAACCAAATCATTCACTGCTCCATTATCTATCCTCCCCATAACCCAAATCAAACCCATACAACCGTCTCATCACTATACCCATTACCAACTTCGCCTGCTCTTTTGTGTACGCCCACAACCGTCCCGAAGATCGTCCCGATCTCTGGAACTCTATTTCAACCATCCATATGATGACGAGCTCCTCCCTCTAGGTTCTCATGGGAGATTTTAACACCATCCTAAACCCGAATGAAAAGGTTGCAGCCTCCCCCACATTATCATCTCAACCTTCATCCGAACTCGCTCTTTGCTTCTCCTCCAACTCTCTCTCTGATCTTGACTGCTCCGGATGTAAGCTCACCTGGAATAACAAGCAACTTAACAATAGAATTTGGAGTAAGCTGGTGTAACACCTCAAATTCTGAGAACTCGGGGAGTTACTGGTTAGGACCTCACAATGGGTCCCGACCTTAGTTTGACAACAATTTAACTTGGATCTTACAACAAGGCACAAATGTATTTAAAACAATTTCAAAACATATTATTTTTAATGTATGAATGTACACATGTGACAACCTTACAAAACATATATATAGATACATAACATGCATGTCGTATGGAAGACCTCCTGTCCCCATCTAATGAATACGTGGACCCGGCTGACCATCAGTTCCGGATCTCTTTGTAACTGTCTATCTCTACAAATCTACAACACGGATAAAACCGTTAGCTAACATTCTATGCATAAGTATAAAGGTAAAAACACAAACACACAACATACACGGTCAACATGCAACACTCAATCCTTTTTATTATCTTTTAATTAGGTGATATGTCATTACTAATGATACTTATTTTGTGACACGAGGGTTTTCCAAACCTCGCCCATGTCCCCGTTTACCAACGTGGAATGGTACTAATGCATCTGACCGTCTACCTGACTGGGCTGGTCGCAAGGAACCTCCTAGACTCTCGTAAGAGCTAGGCAGATGATGTCACGACCCGTTATCATACACTTGGGTCAATTATGTAAATAATAAAGTCGGCCTAATCCGGTTTCGTTATTTATTATAACTAACAAACACCACTCGTACACATTACACTCATACAAGAAGCCAGCTAAGTAAGTCCGTGGACTTACCTGAATCAGATCTCGACTTTCTAATTCGCAAATCGATCTGTACAGTAGGAATTCAGTGGCCTGTCAAAGGAGGCAAGTGTGTCAGCACACTTTCTAGGTGATTAGAAGTCTAAGACTTCTAAGGTAGTAGGTCTTAATAGAACGGAATTGATTACAGTATTAATTTATGATAAAATGACTATTTTACCCTTGGTCTCGAAACTTCCAAAAATTCCCTAATTCATGCCCAAACTCTTATTTGAGACTAAAGAGTCATATTCTAACTCCTAAAGATGAGTTTGGTTACAAACTGGCAATTTACCCATTTTCCTATTTTCGGAAAGATCGTTAAGGTTCAACTTCGGCATCAAATAAGAAATTCTAATAAACTTATAAAAATTCCGAAATAATTCTCTGGATCATCTATGATATCTCATCTACTCCTAGGAGCAAGAATTTCTTAAAACTGTTCAACCATCACTTCTACAAAAATTTCCAAAGTTGGTTACAACACTTAACAAACAACACATTGTCTTAACTTTGAAAAACCATAACTCCTAAACTACTCGCTGTATTTATCCCAAATTTTGATACGTTCTACTATAAAATCTTATCTATAATATATCCAAAACTCAGCCGCAAAGGAGATCAAAATCCTATTTAAAGCTATCTCACAAAACCGAATTTCAGCACAACAGAAAAACTGCTTATGACTAAATCTTTGAAAAATCATAAATCTCAAACCACTCGTTGGATGCTTCTCAAATTTTAATATGTTCCACAGAAATATGTCAACTATATCATATCCAAAATTCAAGCCCAACGGAGATCAAGAGCTTATTCAAAACCATCTCACAAAACAGCATCACTTGTTGTTTTCCCCAACACTCAGCACATATATACAAACTGCATGAGGCATCAACTTTGAAACACAATAACTCTCAAACCGTAACTCCGATTCCTCTAAAATTTTAGTATGCTTTACTATGCATTACTGTATATGACATATCCGAAAACCAGCCAAAAACAATGAGTTTAGCATACCTAAACTCATTGTTTGTGGTTCTTCGATTGATGAAGGCGAAGGCCATAGGAAGGCGAAGGCCATAGGAAGGAGCAAGGTTGTTCTTTTGTTGTTGCTTGCTGGTTGTTGCTGCTTGTGACAGAATTACAGGGAGGGATTTGCTGCTCGTCTGGCTGCCGACAAAGAAGAGCGAGGTGGTCCGGGTGCGATTATTCATCTTCTGTCCTATTCTCGCTGGATGCGTGCGGTGGGCTAAGGCGATGCAGATGGTCTGAGGCGTTGCAGAGGGAAAGGATCTAGTGGAGATTTATACGTGAACCGGCGTTACGTGAGAGGAAGGAGGTAGTTTTCAGCAGCGGAATTTCAGGGAGCGTTAGTGATGCGTCCTTGGAGGTAACCAAAGATAACTCCGGATCTAGATCAAGCAAAACTCCAACTACTCCTTGATTCTTTGTGCAACGTTGTATCGTTTCGTATCCAAAGGGGCGGAACCGATGAAGAAAAAAGGGTTACTTCGATCTAGAGAGATCGAATAAACCTTTTTGTGTGGATCGAAGGTTGATTCTTAAAAAGAATCCTCGAATATGGGTTTCTTGGATCAAAGACGAGATCCAAGGAAGAAATTTGAAGGTTAGGAGAGAGGTTTTGATGCCCAAGCTAAGTAGAAGGAAATTCTTCTCAAAACTTAGTAATATTGAACATGGAAAATAAGTGAGGCAAGATATCTCTTATATAGAGAGACTTGCCTACCTGTGGGCCAACGGGCCAAACAAAATACATGAAGAAAAGCTCAAAAGGGAAAACCTAAAAGGATAAGGTCAAAAGGGAATATTCTTATACGGAATATCCCTTTATTACATAAAAAGGAAAACATGAAAATATAGTCCGAAAATAAGCTAGCTTCATGCCATGGAGTCGGAAAGACAAGACATGCCGCTAACGGAACCGGTAGCCTATGTCATGGTGGTGTAGAGACATGGCATGCCGGTAATGGACCCAAGTGAAGAAGTAATGCGGGCGATGATGGAGCCGGTGGCTCGAGCAATGGCCTTAGCTCGGGATCGGGTGATCGGTCCATTTGAACGAACTCTAAGAGCCTCATCCTCTTCGTCTATGGTCAACGTAAAAGGGGCATCCAAGGGCGCATCAGTTAGGGTACGTTCAGCTCTTCTCCAACTCAGCATACACACGTTTTAGGGCTGCTCCTTTGTTGGGTCGGTTGGCTTCTGTGCTGAAGGGTTGAAGCTGATCGGCTGGAGTAAGGTAAGGAAGGTGGGTTGAGGCTGTTTCAAACCCGCCAGCAAGAGTTAAGGTAAGGACTGTAAAAATAAATCCGATTAAGAAACAATGGGCTGAAACAATGCAAGAATTAAGTGGGCTGAAAGTTTGTCAAAAACTCGTCATGGCTTTGTCAGGCCCATGCATGACTTCGTCACAGAGTTGTCGGGCTTCGTCATGACCTTGTCTCAGCTTTGTCATGGTCTCGTCACAGCTTTGTTATAATCTCGTCTCAGCCTTGTCATGATCTCGTCACAGCTTTCTCACAGTCTCGTCTCAGCCTTGTCATGATCTCGTCTAAAGTCATCGTTAAGGATTAATTATAAGAATTAGGGTTTGATATAATTCTATCATTTTATGTAAATTAAATTCTACATAAAATGATAAATAATTATAAGAATTAGGGTTTGAAATAATTCTATCATTTTATGTGAATTAACTTCTACATAAAATGATAAATGATTATAAGAATTAGGGTTTGATATAATTCTATCATTTTATGTGAATTAACTTCTACATAAAATGATAAAATTTGTGAAGAAGGAAATACTAGATAGAATGGGAAACCGTCAACGGCTCGAAGTCCGATTTGCTTCGTAATTAAATGGAATAAATTTCCAGATATTACATCAGTACCCCCTAAAAATAAGTTTCGTCCCGAAACTTAGGGTAAGACAATCCTGATCGGCCTTTAAGGCACCAACTGGGTGTGTGTGATCACTATGCAAAAGTTTCATCGTTTCCACATCTAAGTATCCTGCACATCAAGGTTACCAAAAGAACACATCACTGACTAACACTCAATCATGAAATAAACAAGCAGTCAAACAATATCACACATACAAGGTCAAGCCCTAACTCGTCACTCCCGAGGTTACAACTATCGCTACATGGGTCTTTGAAAGGTTACGTCTCTTACTATCTCCAATCTTAGGTAGCCTTATCGGATTTTCATAAAACCACTAAATCTTAAATCTTTTCTGGTACTTAGATCACAAGCGTATGTTACCACGTTCTAGAGTGGTTACCGGATATCTCACCGGTATCATCCTGCTCAACTGTCTAATCCTCTAATCTGATGACCTAACTCGTGTCTGGTAGGTATCTCTCCAACTGAAATTCTCAAACTCAGTTCCCAAACTTAGTCTCCGTGGAAAACTGAAGTTCTAGATCCTTTGATGACCCTACGGAAAATGATCTATTCAACTTTCTTCCCTTCGTTATGACCACTTGCTTCCGGCCTTCTGAAAAGGTTCTGACTACACACTAAGCCCAAAGGTCTTGGACATCCATCAACACTTTACCAAGTGCCTAATGCTCTTCGTACCACGACCCACTTGGGCTTGTCTTTTAATATGACTCAGTCCTCTTATTCCTCAAGTAAGGGATCATCACTTATACCCTTTTCTACTCTAACACTTGAGACAACTAAAAATTAACCCAATGGTCATCCTCTGCGTTCACTTGGCGTTATAATACTATTTATAGATCTATAATATATCGTTAGCTCGACCGTAGGCTTCTCACGAATTTTACAAGATCTTAAGTGACATAGAATCTATCCGAATGACGGCATTTGATAATAATTACTCAATAAATGTTAACATACCATCAGTAGTGCGCCCTTTTATCCACCATTGTTACCGGCCCGATAGTATCCCTCTGACTCAAAACGCAACTCGGATCCGTTCTGCTATAACATTATACGTAAAATCTACTCCGAGATTACGCTTTCTTTAAGCACGGTTACTGGGTTGTAAGTATACTCCCATCGCTTCTCTTTCTTATGTATCTTTGACTCAGAATGGTAGTTATTCACTTTGAGCCTTCTAGTGCATACCATGCACAATACTTTTATTACATCGTTAATTCTTCTCTCAATCCATCAAGAAACCCACTCTAACGTACTCCGTTAGGTATAGAATTCCAAAACTACTTGCCTAGCAACATGCAACAACGCCATCACTCTGCACTCGGATCCATAATAGGGTACCAGTCTCCTTCTATTACCTCTACATGCACATAAGTTTCCGTACAACATTTTCAGTAACTCCACATAGCCTATCTCACGTTCCTTCCAACTAGAATGCATTTCACAAACTATCACCATCTTAAACTCGACACGACATCCCTCAACACCCTTGAGCTTCTTGCTCTGTGGGTTAGGACCCACCACGTTACTCTGATTGTTTTGTTGTCACCCCGTAATCATAAGGACGTGTTCTGTCAGTCCAAAATGATTAACTGGATGAAGTACCAAGTACTTTCCTTACTTTGTCTTCTTGAAATAAAATCATGATCAAAACAACCATCTTCCATTTACTTCATTAATTCTTTTAACACGGATCCAAACTACTAGACTCGACCGGAGTTTGATCTTAACCAGCCAAAAAGTAACCTCTAACACGATTCTCTATACCCTTAGTTGTCTAAGAAGATTGTTGTTGCATACTTGAGGAAATCCTGCCAGGCGTCGGTAAAACTACCCCATAAATCCACAGTCGCAATTATCCTTTCTTAACGATATATAACTCGTCAATACCAAACAACACTTACACATCCTCAGCTGGCGTCGGTCAGTCTATAGTTGACTCATCTTAGTATCCCGAACTTACTCTTCTCATACCCCGCCTGGTATTAAAATTCTTTGGTAAGCATCACCTACTCAATTAATCCTTTTATATTGCTTTAGTTTGTTCAATCATTCACACTTATCTAGCGTAAATAGTTCTTTCCAGTCTTCCATGATAGCTTGTAAGCACTTCCTTACGGTTCCTATGACCTTAATTATCCTCTATTTACCGTTCTTCTTGTATGGATTGCGGGTGTTCATGACTTAAGACCTGTTATAATTTTCGAGGTTACCCCGGACTCCTGAGTCCACCACACTATTCTAACATACACATGCTCCTTATTCGGCGTTGTTTGTAATACTTCCTTCAAAACTCTGTTGACTATGTTCCAGTGATTCAATCCTTTTAATACTGGCGTGGTGATTTCGTTCAGAATCCTATCTTTTCAAAGAAGACAAAACGTCTCCCGGCTTGTGAAGTTTACCTTTCGTTCTTACATTAAGTTGTAAGTCTTCATTCCATGTTAATTGTGAAATAGTCAAAATTTCCTTAGCTAGTAGGTAATCAGTTGCACACAACAATCCTTTTATACTTCTTTAGTTCAAACTACCTTCCACCCTTCCGCTTCTTATGGGCTAACTCCATTTCTCTAGTCCGATTGTGTCATTCATCTGGAATAAATAGTCATTTCAAGTTTCCACGATAGCTTGCAAGCGTCTTTGAAATTCTTATGGCCGTAATGATCATCCACTTGCAGTTCCTTTTGTATGGACCATTTGTGTTGATCGCTTAGGTCCCGTGATAATTCGGGTTACCTTGGACTCTCGAGTCTATCCAGGCCGTTCTCCCATACCGATTCCTTCATTGGTTTTGGTGATAATATCGCCTTCTTGAAACTCCGTTGACTCTGCTACAGGCTTCCATTCTTTGGAAATTGGCGTCGCGGTTTGTTTCAAACTTCTTATATTGCTGAGGAGGTCAAAACCTCCCCACGCTTGTGGGGTCTGCCTTTTTGCTTTTACACTCAATTGTAAGTCTTCATTCCGTGCACCTTAGATTCTCGTTTCTAGGTCGACACCCAATCTCTTCAGATCTCTCATGCCCATAATGGTCTATGGGGCATTCTCCACGATTGTAATGTCCTTTATCTCGCCCTCTTGGTTGTACTTTGTTCTACTTGGTTCTTGTTCTAATGTTGTTATCTCCACTCGGAGATCTTCTCGTCTCTTGCATGATTCTTCTAATTCCGTCTCTCGGCCTCGTATGCCCGAGTTCCTTGTACGACCTTCTATTCCTTTTAATTGAACTGACTCAGGGATTTCTTTGGATGATTTATAAGGATCACCAAGCAGCCTACCCGAGTATAAAACTCAATTCAAGGTCCGATTCCATTGCCTCGTATTGGAGATTCTTCAAGTCCGCAGTTGGTTTATCATGAGGCGATAATCGCTTTGTGATATCACGACTAAGGGTATAAAATATCCTTTAGGATACTAACAAGCTAAGCAAACACATGTATATAACATATTATAATAAACATCATAAAAAGTCTATAAGCTAACTCTTATCGATCCAAACTGCAGAGATCCACGGAAAGCGATGGTGGTCCGACGTACTACTAACCCAACAACCCGACTATGCGTGTGTGTAAAAACAAAAATCCGTTTTGAAAATTTTAGACCCCTTTCGGGTTCGAGTTATTTTATACAATTGGTCTTTCAGAAGATTTCAAGTGCCATTGTTGCCAACCCAGAGCTCTGATACCACATTGTAACACCCCAAATTCTGAGAACTCGGGGAGTTACTGGTTAGGACCTCACAATGGGTCCCGACCTTAGTTTGACAACAATTTAACTTGGATCTTACAACAAGGCACAAATGTATTTAAAACAATTTCAAAACATATTATTTTTAATGTATGAATGTACACATGTGACAGCCTTACAAAACATATATATATATATATATATATATATATATATATATATATATATATATATATATATATATATATATATACATAACATGCATGTCGTATGGGAGACCCCCTGTCCCCATCTAATGAATACGTGGACCCGGCTGACCATCCGTTCCGGATCTCTTTGCAACTGTCTATCTCTACAAATCTACAACACGGATAAAACCGTTAGCTAACATTCTATGCATAAGTATAAAGGTAAAAACACAAACACACAACATACACAGTCAACATGCAACACTCAATCCTTTTTATTATCTTTTAATTAGGTGATATGTCATTACTAATGATACTTATTTTGTGACACGAGGGTTTCCCAAACCTCGCCCATGTCCCCGTTTACCAACGCGGAATGGTACTAATGCATCTGACCGTCTACCTGACTGGGTTGGTCGCAAGGAACCTCCTAGACTCTCGCAAGAGCTAAGCAGATGATGTCACGACCCGTTATCATACACTTGGGTCAATTATGTAAATAATAAAGTCGGCCTAATCCGGTTTCGTTATTTATTATAACTAACAAACACCACTCATACACATTACACTCATACAAGAAGCCAGCTAAGTAAGTCCGTGGACTTACCTGAATCAGATCTCGACTTTCTAATTCGCAAATCGATCTGTACAGTAGGAATTCAGTGGCCTGTCAAAGGAGGCAAGTGTGTCAGCACACTTTCTAGGTGATTAGAAGTCTAAGACTTCTAAGGTAGTAGGTCTTAATAAAACGGAATTGATTACAGTATTAATTTATGATAAAATGACTATTTTACCCTTGGTCTCGAAACTTCTAAAAGTTCCCTAATTCATGCTCAAACTCTTATTTGAGACTAAAGAGTCATATTCTAACTCCTAAAGATGAGTTTGGTTACAAACTGGCAATTTACCCATTTCCCTATTTTCGAAAAGATCGTTAAGGTTCAACTTCGGCATCAAATAAGAAATTCGAATAAACTTATAAAAATTCCGAAATAATTCTCTGGATCATCTATGATATCTCATCTACTCCTAGGAGCAAGAATTTCTTAAAACTGTTCAACCATCATTTCTACAAAAATTTCCAAAGTTGGTTACAACACTTAACAAACAGCACATTGTCTTAACTTTGAAAAATCATAACTCCTAAACTACTCGCTGGATTTATCCCAAATTTTGATACGTTCTACTCTAAAATCTTATCTATAATATATCCAAAATTCAGCCGCAAAGGAGATCAAAATCCTATTTAAAACTATCTCACAAAACCGAATTTCAGCACAACAGAAAAACTGCTTATGACTAAATCTTTGAAAAATTATAAATCCCAAACCACTCACTGGATGCTTCTCAAATTTTAATATGTTCTACAACAATATGTCAACTATATCATATCCAAAATTCAAGCCCAACGGAGATCAAGAGCTTATTCAAAACCATCTCACAAAACAACATCACTTGCTGTTTTCCCCAACACTCAGCACATATATACAAACTGCATGAGGCGTCAACTTTGGAACACAATAACTCTCAAACCGTAACTCCGATACCTCTAAAATTTTAGTATGCTTTACTATGCAATACCGTCTATGACATATCCGAAAACCAGCCAAACATAATGAGTTTAGCATACCTAAATCTGGCCCAGAAGTTGGATGATTGTCACTGTCTTAAAACTCAGAAAAAAAATGAATCAGCCCTTGAGATTGTTCCTGGGCTGTTATGTCTAGGTTCCAGGCAGTTTTGAGGCAACTATTAGCACATATATATGGAGGGGAAATGTAAAGAAGATAGGTACGGATCTTACTCGACCGACAAAGATGAGGAGAGGCATCAACAATGGTATTGTGGTTCTTCGATTGATGCAAGGCGAAGGCCATAGGAAGGAGCAAGGCTGTTCTTTTGTTGTTGCTTGTTGGCTGCTGCTGCTTGTGACAGAATCACAGGGAGGGATTTGCTGCTCGTCTGGTTGCCGACAAAGAAGAGCGAGGTGGTCCGGGTGCGATTATTCATCTTCTGTCCTATTCTCGCTGGATGCGTGCGGTGGGCTGAGGCGATGCAGATGGTCTGAGGCGTTGCAGAGGGAAAGGATCGAGTGGAGATCTGTACGTGAACCGGCGTTACGTGAGAGGAAGGAGGTAGTTTTCAGCAGCGGAATTTTAGGGAGCGTTAGGGTACGTTCAGCTCTTCTCCAACTCAGCATACACACGTTTTAGGGCTGCTCCTTTGTTGGGTTGGTTGGCTTCTGTGCTGAAGAGCTGAAGCTGATTGGCTGGAGTAAGGTAAGGAAGGTGGGCTGAGGCTGTTTCAAACCCGCCAGCAAGAGTTAAGGTAAGGGCTGTAAAAATAAATCCGATTAAGAAACAATGGGCTGAAACAATGCAAGAATTAAGTGGGCTGAAAGTTTGTCAAAAACTCGTCATGGCTTTGTCAGGCCCATGCATGACTTCGTCACAGAGTTGTCGGGCTTCGTCATGACCTTGTCTCAGCTTTGTCATGGTCTCGTCACAGCTTTGTTACAGTCTCGTCTCAGCCTTGTCATGATCTCGTCACACCTTTGTCACAGTCTTGTCTCAGCCTTGTCATGATCTCGTCTAAAGTCATCGTTAAGGATTAATTATAAGAATTAGGGTTTGATATAATTCTATCATTTTATGTGAATTAAATTCTACATAAAATGATAAATAATTATAAGAATTAGGGTTTGAAATAATTCTATCATTTTATGTGAATTAACTTTTACATAAAATGATAAATGATTATAAGAATTAGGGTTTGATATAATTCTATCATTTTATGTGAATTAACTTCTACATAAAATGATAAAATTTGTGAAGAAGGAAATACTAGATAGAATGGGAAACCGTCAACGGCTCGAAGTCCGATTTGCTTTGGAATTAAATGGAATAAAATTCCGGATATTACAGCTGGATAGGATTGTGAGCAACCCTACTTGGGCCTCGAACTTCCCTAACTACTCCGCCCTATTTGACAACCCAAACATCTCAGATCATTCACTAGCTATCCTCTCCACAAACAACAAACCTATCCCCTCCAAGCGACAATTTCGATTCAATAATTGTTGGGCTTCACATGAAAACTTTGCTTCAACCATTTCCCTCTCCTGGACGATACCCCCTTACCACCACCAAGCCAACCACATGTCCACCTTCCACCATAAACTCAAAAGACCCAAACCTATCTTGAAAAGATTCCCGAACGCCAAACTGGAGATACTCCACACTACCATCGAAAACACCAAAGAGTCCCTTACCACCATCCAAAACAACCTTCAAGCTTCCCCTCTAAACCATCAACTCCTTAATCTCGAACGTAGCACAACCTTCCTGCTCAACACTAAAATGGACATGCTCCGTACCACCTTATCCAAACTTTCAAAGGTGACTTGGTCGAGATACGGTGATCAATGCAATAGCTACTTCTTCAAAAACATTACGGCTAGGAGATCCCACAATCACATCCAAAGCATGATCAACGCCACAAATCTCGCTAACGGCCCTACCCATAACCTAGATGAGATCGCCTTTATCCTAACCTCCCACTTTACCAACATCCTCAACCCTACTACACCACAAAGCCCGCACAATCTTTTCCCGGATTGCTCCTTACCCAGCCTTTCTCCGGAGATCGCCCAGTCAATGTGCAAAGAGGTCACCAACGAATAAATCAAAGCTGCCCTCTACGATATTGGTGATTTCAAAGCCCCAGGACCCAACGGCTTTAATGCTTACTTCTTCAAATCCTCTTGGAACACTACCGACCAGGATTTCACCAACGTCATCCTTGAGTTCTTTGATAATGCCAAGATACCTAGCCATGGCAATCAGACATCCCTTTCCTTGATCGCGAAGATTAAAAACCCTAGTTTGTCATCCGACTATAGGCTCATCTCCTGCTGCAACACATCCTACAAGGTGATTGTCAAAATCTTGGCCTCTAGACTCAATGATACCCTTCCCTTGCTTGTGGGTAACTACCAGGGGGCATTTGTCAAAGGGAGATCTATAAAGCACAATATCTTGATTTGTCAAGAGCTGCTCAAAAGCTACAACCAAAAACACATCTCACCAATTCATTATCAACTGCCTTGGTAGGATGGGCTTCCTTGTGAAGTTCATGAAGTACATGCATTGACGCCTGCATCTCGTGCCCTACCTTCTCAATCAACCTTAATGGCACCCTCAAGGGTCATTTCAAGGGCACTAGGGGTTTGAGACAAGGCTGCCCCTTTCTCCGGCTCTCTTTGTAATTGCCCTTGAAGTTCTCTCCTCTATGATCAAGACAAACACCACCAATCTTAACTTTAACCTCCACCCAAAATGCTCCTCTCCCCGCCTGACCCACCTTTGTTTTGCGGATGACATCTTGTTTTTTTGCAGGGGTGACTATGTTTCGATTAACATTCTGATGAAGACTCTCAAGCACTATGGCTACTACTCTGGACTCCACATCAATCCTAGTAAATTCGCTCTCTACTTGGGTGGCATCTCCTCCCAGGATCGCTCTAACCTTGCCGACAGTACTGGACTCCCCAATGGACCTCTCCCCTTTACCTACCTTGGAGTTCCTATTGGAAGCAAGCGACTCAAACATGCTGACTTCATTCCTCTCATCACCAAGATCACTGCCAAAATCAACACTTGGAGTGCTAGGAATCTGTCGTATGCTGACAGGAAGCAAATCATCACATATATCCGCATCTCTCTCCAATACCACTGGTGCTCGGTTCTCCCTCTCCCCAACTCCATCATCGCAAGAATCAAGAGCATTCTACGCTCTTTTCTTTGGTTTGGCTTGGATGACAGCCCTCGCTCGCTTGTTGCCTGGAATGTTGTTTGCTCCCCTTTGTCTGATGGATGACTTGGCTTCTAGGAACTTCTTTCCTGGAATAAGGCCTGCATTTCTAAGCTGATCTTCAAGCTGGATTCAAACCATGACTATCTGATGCGTCCTTGGAGGTAACCAAGGATAACTCCGGATCTAGATCAAGCAAAACTCCAACTACTCCTTGATTCTTTGTGCAACGCTGTATCGTTTCGGATCCAAAGGGGCGGAAGCGATGAAGAAACTAGGGTTACTTCGATCTAGAGAGATCGAAGGAACCTTTTTGTGTGGAGCGAAGGTTGATTCTTAAAAAGAATCCTCGAATATGGATTTCTTGAATCAAAGACGAGATTCAAGGAAGAAGTTTGAGGGTTAGAAGAGAGATTTTGATGCCCAAGCTAAGTGGAGGAAATTCTTCTCAAAACTTAGTAATATTGAACATGCAAAATAAGTGAGGCAAGGTATCTCTTATATAGAGAAACTTGCCTACCTATGGGCCAACGGGCCAAACAAGAATACATGAAGAAAAAGCCCAAAAGGGGAAAACCTAAAAGTATCCAAGCAAACCCTAAACGGATAAGGTCAAAAAGGGAATATTCCTATATGGAATATCCCTTTATTACATAAAAAGGAAAAACATGAAAATATAGTCCGAAGATAAGCTAGCTTCATGCCATGGAGTCGGAAAGACGGGACATGCCGCTAACGGAACCGGTAGCCTATGCCATGGTGGTGTAGAGACAAGGCACGCCGGTAATGGGACCAAGTGAAGAGGTAATGCGGGTGATGATGGAGCCGGTGGCTCGAGCAATGGCCTTAGCTCGGGATCGGGTGATCGGTCCATCTGAGCGAACTCTAAGAGCCTCGTCCTCTTCGTCCACGGTCAACGTAAAAGGGGCATCCAAGGGCGCATCAGTCCCCCCATCTTGGCTGTGAAACGTCCCCGTTTCACCATCGTCAAAGAGGGGCTCGACATAAGGGGCAAGGTCCTTGACGTTGAACGTTGGGTGTACTCCGTAGGAATCCGGAAGCTCTAACTTGTATGCATTTGGACCATGACGGGCTAAGATGCGGAATGGGCCATCACCACGGTCCGAGAGCTTGCTCATGCGGCGAGTAGGAAAACGCTCCTTCCGTAGGTGGAGCCAAACAAGATCACCGGGCTCAAAAGAGACGTCGCGGCGGCCCTTGTTGCGTTGTCCGGCAAGTTGGGCGGCACGACGTTCAAGTTGTGTCCTAGTCCGCTCATGAAGCTCAATGATTTGGGCGGCTCGGTTTTCGGCGATGATGTGTTCTCCATCCTTGAGCGGGCGGGGAGTGAAATCCAATGGTGTGTGTGGATTGAGGCCGTAGACAACTTCAAATGGGGACAATTTAGTTGCCGTGTGCCTAGACCTGTTATACGAAAACTCGACAATAGAAAGTAAGTCCTCCCACCTACGTGGGTTGGTCCTAGTGGTGGCTCTAAGTAGAGCACCAAGAGTCCGATTGGTCACCTCCGTTTGACCATCGGTTTGGGGGTGATAACTACTTGAAAACAACAAGTTGGTTCCAAGTTTTCCCCACAACGTTCTCCAAAAATGACTTACGAATTTCACGTCCCGATCACTAACGATGGAACGTGGTATCCCATGTAAACGCACCACATTGTCAAAGAACAAGGTGGCAACTTCACTAGCATTTAGGGTGCTTTTACATGCGATGAAATGAGCCATTTTGGAGAAACGATCGACTACCACGAAAATGGAGTCTTTGCCTCGTTTTGACATAGGCAACCCGACCACAAAGTCCATGGAGAGATCCTCCCAAGGTCCCATTGGTATAGGCAAAGGAGAATACATCCCATCCGGACCTTGGCGCGACTTGGCATGATGACATGTGATGCAACCCTTGCAAAACCGTGTCACATGCATACGCATTCGGGGCCAAAAGAAATGCTCTTGGAGAGCGGAAAGGGTCTTGGTAGCACCGAAATGACCACGGCCCTCATGAGCTTCCTTGACCAACAAATGGCGTATAGATGAGCGCGGAATACAAAGTTTTCCCGCTCGAAAAAGATAGCCATCGTTAATAAAGAAAGACTCGTGCTCTCGGAGGTCGAGGCATTGTGCCCATATGTCCTTGAAGTCAAGATCCGTGGCGTATAACTCTTTGATAAGAGCAAAGCCATGTATCTTGGCATCCATATACACAAGGAGGGCATAGCGGCGAGAAAGGGCATCGGCTACCACATTCTCTTTGCCTTTCTTATGCCGAATGACATAAGGAAAGGTTTCTAAAAACTCTACCCAACTAGCATGGCGCCGACTGAGATTTGTTTGACTCTTGAGATACGAAAGAGCCGCATGATCCGAATGAATCACGAACTCCTTCGGCCACAAGTAATGTTGCCATGTCTTAAGACAACGAACTAGAGCATATAGTTCCTTGTCATATGTAGGGTAGTTGAGCGAAGGACCGGACAGTTTTTCACTGAAGTAGGCAATTGGACGATTCTCTTGTAAGAGAACGCCTCCAATGCCCACATTTGATGCATCACACTCCACCTCGAAGGTTTTCGAAAAGTTTGGGAGTTGGAGTAATGGTGCATTACAAAGACGGTCTTTGAGCGCATCAAACGCTCGAGCATGGATATCACGCCACTCAAACGTGACACCCTTGGTAGTGAGCTCATGGAGCGGTGCTGCTACCGTGCTAAAGTCCTTGACAAAACGCCGGTAGAAACCCGCTAAGCCGAGAAAGGCTCGGACCATGGTGACCGTAGTAGGAGTAGGCCACTCCCGAATAGCACGAACTTTAGATTCGTCTACCCGGAGTCCGTCCTTAGACACGACATAGCCAAGAAAGATAGTGGTGTCCGAGCAAAAGACGCATTTGTCAAAGTTGACATACAATTGCTCTTGTCTAAGGCACTCGAGCACTTGGCGAAGGTGCCCGATGTGATCCTCCAAAGACGTACTAAACACCAAAATATCATCAAAATAAACAACAACGAATGTACCCAAGAATCGGCGCAAGACGTGGTTCATGAGGCGCATGAAGGTGGACGGGGCGTTGGAGAGGCCAAAAGGCATGACAAGCCATTCATAGAGTCCATACTTCGTTTTAAACGCCGTCTTCCATTCGTCACCTTCGGCCATCCGGATTTGGTGGTAACCGCTCCGGAGATCAATTTTGGAGAAGATAGTGGCGCCATGAAGCTCATCCAACATGTCATCAAGGCGCGAGATCGGGTGGCGATATTTGATGGTGATTTGGTTGATGGCACGACAATCAACACACATCCGCCATGATCCATCTTTCTTTGGTACTAAGATTACCGGGACGGCACATGGTGATAAGGATTCACGCACATGTCCCCGGTCTAGGAGCTCTTGCACTTGACGTTGTAGCTCCTTTGTCTCTTCCGGACTGGCTCGGTAAGCGGCACGGTTTGGCAAAGAGGCACCGGGCACAAAGTCAATTTGATGTTCAATCCCTCGGATAGGTGGCAAGCCGGGTGGGAGGTCTTTGGGCATAATATCCTGAAATTCGGACAACAACAAAGACACCTCGTGTGGCACATTACTTGGGTCATGAGAAGTAGATAAACAAAACGGAACAAGTAAAAAGCATGGGAACTTGCCTTCCATGACCGGTTGCAAATCATGCCGGCGAGCTAAGAGTATCCGTGGTTCACACCGTCCTTGAATTACGGGATCCGAAGATGATAAAGGTGCGCCCGAAGAAACGATGCGACCTTTACTACCTTTGGATTCGGTAGCATGGACAAGAGGGGCGGTGTTGCGGGATTTGGAAGTACTAGCACCTACAACATCGGGACTTCGGGGGTCCGATTTTGCCGGTGCTTTAGCGGACTCATCAATAGTTTGTTGCCTCTTCCGTTCCGCATAGTCAACCAAAATTTCGTGCGGAGTCATAGGCAAAAGTGTGACCCGCTTTCCATTATATTGGAACATGTACCGATTAAGATAACCATCATGATATGTGCGGCGATCGAATTGCCATGGTCGTCCTAATAGGACATGTGTGGCGTCCATCTTGATAACATCACAAAGGACCTTATCAACATAGGCGCCAATAGAAAACGGCACCCAAGCTTGTTGTGTGACGGTGTCACATGCCGTATCGGAAATCCATTGGAGTCCGTAAGGCGTTGGGTGGGGGGTCGTAGGCAACTTGAAGTGTTTTACCACCCGTTCGTTGACAATATTGCAACAAGAACCCCCGTCAACGATGAGAGAAAGACTCGTATTATTAACCAAGCAACGAGAGTGGAAGAGATTCTCGCGTTGATCAATAGGAATATGCTCTTTAACAGCCAAAATACGACGAGAAACAAGAGCGAATTTACCGGGTTGTGCTGGGCCGCAAGCAATCTCGTCATCACAGGGTTCCATGCCAACAAGTGGGTCGGTGTCATGGTCATCCTCAATAATGATATCACCTTCATATTGACCATCGTCGTCCTCGAAATATGTTGGATCGGCAAACAAGACCCGTTTGGTGTTTGGGCAATCACGTTGTACGTGGCCAAAACCGCTACACTTGTAACACACGGGCTCCCTTGGGCGAGCCGCCGGTGAGGGTCCTTGTTGACCTCGAGAGGGAGGCGCCGGTGCCGGGCCACGGTTTGGTGCCTTCTCGGTACCCGTTTGCCTATTGGAAGGACCCGTCCGTTGGGTCCCTTTAGAGGCGTCGGTATCTGTAGGACTAGGCGCATCTCGAGAACGTGTGTTAGATGGATAAAGATATGGACTAGAGGAAGAGGGATACCTAGAATACCGCGGTGTTTCGAGTTGTTGCTTATATAACTTCATGGCGGCATGACATAATGCTCCCAAATCCTTGAATGGGACAATCTCGAGCGGCCGCCGGATGGAAGCATTAAGCCCACTCATGAACTTGGTGCGGAGGGCGGAGGGGGAGGCCGAGACGCCGGCCTTAATGTGCATGTCCTCAAGTTTAGCCAAGTAAGCCACCGGAGTGAGGTTGCCTTGCTTGAACTCGGCAATTTGCAACCGCATATCATTCTTAAAGTCCTCGGGTACGTACTTCTTGGTCATGCAATAGAGCAATTGCTCAAACGTCTCAATTGGTGCCCATCCTCGCCTCTCTCGGGTGAACTCATACCGGTTCCACCAAGACTTCGCATCTCCTTCAAAGTATAGAGTTGCCGCCTCGATTTTCTCGGACTCCTCCTCGTAATGACAATGTTTTAATGCTCGTTTCATATCCTGCGCCCAATCAAGAAAAACACACGGATCATATTCACCATGAAAGGTAGGGAACTTAACCTTACCTTCCCTACGAGCTCGGTAGGGGTCCGGGCGGGGCGGTGGAATGTAGGCATCATCGGCACGGGCTCGCCGGTGGCCGCCATGATGACGTTGGCGCCCATGAACGGGTGGGGCCGGCCTAGGTGGATTTGGGGGAGGCAACCATTCTTCACCCCGGTCTTGATTCTCATAGGGGTCTATGATGGGTGGGGGCCACGGACGGTTATGTGCTACCCGTTCTAAATCGGATTCATCACCGGAGAACTCATTGAAGTTGTGTTGCTCATCGTATTCATCAAAGTCAAGGGTCCTCGGTTGCCGGATTGACCGTTGGTGACGGTGTTCGGACCGATCATGCTCACGACCATGATTGGTGGTTGAGTTGGGACGGTACCGGGGCTCTTCCCGGGTTTGTCGGTCGGTGCGGGGCACACTAGGTGAAGCTGGAGAAGGAACATACCGTTGATGTTGATGCTCATAATATTGGTGCCGATGTTCCGTATCGACTATGGGCAAGTTATCTTGACGCGGGTCGGGGAATTCCTCCTCTTCTTCATGGGACTCATTTCCGTCAAGAGGTAAAGGATGGGTGCGTTCAATGACAGACGCAAGCCGGGTAACGTTTGATGGGCCAGCTCCCAAAAGTCCCTTGCCTTTCCGTTGTGCATCGGAAGTGGAAGCATTGACCACGTTCTCATTCGGATAAGTTGGGGTGGGACGGTGAGCATTCTGGAGGGACTTAAGAGCTTCTAGCTCTTTTTTCAAGGCAATGTTTTCTCGGGTCAAGGCATCAAACTTTTGTTGTGCCTTCAAGGCTTCCAATTCTCGCCTTATGGAGTCATTTTCGAGGGACAACGAGGCAGTTTCTTGAGCCAAGGGTTCACTGAACTCTTGCGGACCAGAATCCTGAGAAGTTTCCATTTCAACGTTAGTCATTGCTCCAAATCAGCACACAAGTTCAAGCAATCAAGTGAGCAAGGTGACAAGTTAGGTCAACTTTACCCAAGTTCAAGTGCGTTATCGGGTTCTACTTTGGGGAAGGCCGTTTGGCGGTTAGGCAAGGAAGGCAAATCCAACAAAATTGAACCAATTACACACAAAAAACAAGTGATATTTTGCAAACGTATGTGAGAAAATGGAGGGATAGAAGATGGACGGATTGTTCACTCGGCAAGCTTTGCTTGCTTTCGGTCTTTGACCGTTTTGTAAAATCCGATTTTTCGGATGGACCGGTTTGCCGGACGTCTTTTCACTTTGTGTTTTTCGTTTCTTTGAAACGTTTTGAGCAACACTTTTTTTTTTTTTTTTTTTTTGAACACAAATCCGTATTGATGAAGAGTTGTTTTGCTTTTCTTGGAATATCAAATGCGAGATATCCGAACTTTTCGTTAACAAAAATATCCCAAGAGATTTGGTGAAATTAATTAACAAAATTGTCGGATTAGGTCGGTTTAAGAAAAAGACGGGTTTGATAAATGGTTTGAAGGGAAACCAAATATCTCCTATTTTTGTTCTTTTTGTTTTGAGTTAAACACGGAAAAGAGAAAAAAATTCAGGAAAAATGGATGAACATGATGAAGAACATGATGAACAACATGAAGATCATGAAGAACAAATGAAGAACATCATGAGCAAAAGAACAACATCATGAACAAAAAAGGCTAAATAGGTTTAAGATAATAACGCACAAAAACAAGAGTAAAGAGAACTTAGCTTTGATCCCTTGCTCTGATACCAATTTGATGCGTCCTTGGAGGTAACCAAGGATAACTCCGGATCTAGATCAAGCAAAACTCCAACTACTCCTTGATTCTTTGTGCAACGCTGTATCGTTTCGGATCCAAAGGGGCGGAAGCGATGAAGAAACTAGGGTTACTTCGATCTAGAGAGATCGAAGGAACCTTTTTGTGTGGAGCGAAGGTTGATTCTTAAAAAGAATCCTCGAATATGGATTTCTTGAATCAAAGACGAGATTCAAGGAAGAAGTTTGAGGGTTAGAAGAGAGATTTTGATGCCCAAGCTAAGTGGAGGAAATTCTTCTCAAAACTTAGTAATATTGAACATGCAAAATAAGTGAGGCAAGGTATCTCTTATATAGAGAAACTTGCCTACCTATGGGCCAACGGGCCAAACAAGAATACATGAAGAAAAAGCCCAAAAGGGGAAAACCTAAAGGTATCCAAGCAAACCCTAAACGGATAAGGTCAAAAAGGGAATATTCCTATATGGAATATCCCTTTATTACATAAAAAGGAAAAATATGAAAATATAGTCCGAAGATAAGCTAGCTTCATGCCATGGAGTCGGAAAGACGGGACATGCCGCTAACGGAACCGGTAGCCTATGCCATGGTGGTGTAGAGACAAGGCACGCCGGTAATGGGACCAAGTGAAGAGGTAATGCGGGTGATGATGGAGCCGGTGGCTCGAGCAATGGCCTTAGCTCGGGATCGGGTGATCGGTCCATCTGAGCGAACTCTAAGAGCCTCGTCCTCTTCGTCCACGGTCAACGTAAAAGGGGCATCCAAGGGCGCATCACTATCCTAACCTCTGGGTTGAACGAACTACCAAAAATATACTCAAAAGCCAACCCCTCTGGTCTCTCCAACCAAACCATAAGCATAGTCAAGACTGGAACTCCATCCTCAAAGTCAAAAACGGCCTCCTGATCTCTACTAACAGCACAACCTTCTCCTCCCTCACTACTAACCCTCATGGCCGTTTATCCACCACTACTGCCTACAACCTCATCAAAAACCACCGACCCATCATCCCGTACCCTCTTCCAATCATTTGGAATGGAGTCAACATTCCCAAATGCAGCTTTATCTCCTGGATTGCAAGCCACAAGAGTTTACCTACCCGCACCAAGCTCCATGCCTGGAACATCACCCCAAACGACACATGCCAGCTCTGTAGTATCCACCCTGAAGACGAAGACCACCTCTTTCACCATTGTACCTTCACTACCCTCACCCTTGACTTGATCTCCAGATGGCTCCACATACTTGCCCCTTTCCCTTACAGTAGATGCATCTGGACCTGGCTTAGCCAAAAAGTTTTTTAAGGGGGGGCAAAAAAAATAAAATTGCATACGACATTTTACATATTAAGATAAATATTAAACACTAAAATCTATAAATTAAATAAAAAACTATATATTAAAGTTTTCGTACTATAAATTAGAGATTTCGTTATATAAGTTTTTTTATTTAGAGGATAGTGAAATTGATTTTATATATTTAGTTTATATTATAAATAACATGTTAAATAAATTATGTAGTGCTTTACATTAGATTAACTAAAAATAATTTAAAATAAACTATTATATGTATATTTTCTTTAAAATAAAATATATGTTTGATATATTAAATTTATAGGACAGATCTCCAAACTCTCTCTTCTGGGAAAAGTTGCTTGGCATTAATCTCATGTATTAGTCTCTCTCAGGCCAAGTAGCCTAGCTCCTTTCCCATCTAATGTCTGGAGGTCATTGTACATTCTTCTCTGATCAATATAAATACCTTTCACAAAAAAAAAATGATAGTGTACTGCGTAAATCCATCCATCCTTTGTTAGCTATTCGGCACACACAGTCGATTAACAAACTGTGTGGATTTTAACTGATAATTGTGTACAAACAATGAAACAAAAGTACTAAATTGCAGGCGATTTCGCATGATTATGCGGGATCATAGGAAGAACAAAACCTGGAACAATAACAAATTACTTTGTGCATCAGAAGCGAACAACAGAGTCGTTGTAGTATAGTGGTAAGTATTCCCGCCTGTCACGCGGGTGACCCGGGTTCGATCCCCGGCAACGGCGTTTTCATTCATAACCCAATATTAGATAAACTTTTTTTTACCACAAAATCAGTATCTTGATAACAGACATTGATTCAGTTGAAAAGGATATGAGATTCACATAATGAGAAATCCCAGCAATGGTATCCCTAAGAATTTGGTACAAAATGAACAAGAAAACTATGCTACACAACTCACATCTGGCTATTACTGAGCCAAAAAAAATCTAGCACTCTTAAATCTCTAATATCTCTCTGCTAATGCCTGTTTTTTCGAGCGCTTTGGCTCACATGAAGACAGACAGGTCCTTATTGGTGACCGAAGAAACAAAGAAGAGATTGATAGATGCTTTTGTCTCATGGAGATGGAAGAAACACAGTTGAAGTTGTTTCTTAGGCTTTTCTTCTCGTTCTCATACATTACTACGTTCCCGTCTTGCTCAACTGTAGTTACCTTTAGCGTTTCCGGTAGTATGCAATTGCACTGCGAACCTGTTAACGAAGTAAAATTGGCTTAAAATACATCATGTATGTAAATGTAGAAGTGCGTTTAGTAGCAAAGAACTATACCAATTTCTGCTAGCCGATTCACCCATTTCGGGATCTTCTTTCCTGTCAACTTATGGCACATATCCTTACAGAAATGATTGCAGTTTTTAACAATCAAATGATAGCTATCACCGCTGTAGTTTGAAGCGTTCCTTTCCATGAACTCTCTAACTTGTTTCGGGTTCAAGTTTGTGGTTCCAATAAATATAGATTTTCTGAACTTGAAGCCCGGGCATTTCCGGGGCTCTACCTCAAAAACTCCACTGGTGGCAAAATCATGAGCTCCAAAACCGTATTCTACACCATGGACTGTCAGCAAATGTAACATACAAATCAAAATGCAGTAGAAGAGGGACATCTTATTACTACGGAAATGACCATGTCACTAATGCATGGTCTATCTAATAGTTGTTTACATAATTTAAAAAATCAATGACAATTATAAGTGCACAATTGAAAGATGGATCTACCTTCCACACCGGAGTGAAAAATACCGAGGCCAGCCCAGTAAAGGTATCCGTTCATAGGCGTCAAATCATATACATTTAGATGGACAGGAACTTCACCGGAGCCGAAGCTGGAAGACTTGGATTTTGAAAACAAACAAAACCTTGTAGCTGATTTGGTTCTAAAATGAAGAGGTACAATGGATTTCCATCCCTTCTTTAAACCCAATTTCATTTCTATTTATAAGAACACCGGATATCTACAAGGAGAAGTTCAAATCTGTGGAAGACACAGTTCAGAAAAATCATTAGTTCCTAAGGAGTGACAGGATAATAACATGCAGAATATGTAGTTTTAGAGCAGACACCATTCATATCTGCTAGTTGCAGCACCAATCTAATTTGATTGTGTAATTTGTTTCAACATTGAGCATAGCCAGATTTGTGACCACACTACACTATTTCGAGTCCTAGGATTTCACCTGATAAATGCTTTAGCAATACAGACTAAAACGTGGTTAACCAAAAAGGTGAAACAAGGGTTGAAGGCAGCTTAGTTTTCTTTATAAGATAAACGATCAAGAAATCAATGATGTGGTGAACATAAAGTTCTTCAAAAAAACAAGACCTTTTTTATATGCAAGATCATCATAACACAACCAGGTCAGCAATTTGAGATCAAACATGATAGAAAAGATCATCAGCTCAAACAAGAGTTTGTGTTGCTGTCACATGAAAGAAATCAGGTAATATAGATTGATGTACAGAAGCCCGAAATTCCTTTTCATTCAGTTTATATTATCTTCATTGCCAAACTATTCAATGTACTCTTTTTCATTCAGTTTATATTATCTTCACAGCCAAACTAACATATAAAAAATATTATATAAATCCTCTCATAAACATGATGCTCCTTAGACTGGAATGGTCAAAGACTGCTCAAATACCAACGGAAGTAAATGCTTCAACCAATCATACCATTAGTCAAATTACACATGGATATCATAACCTGATTTATAAAACTATCAACAGCTGGCTAATTTGGTAGAAAATGGTTTGAAATTGAAAGCTCCATCACATCAAGTACTATACACCCACAATCAACCAAATACATGTGAGCATGTGAGCTGTGGCCAGCACCAAAATCCAAAGAAACAACTATTCCTATCTATTTTGGTTAAGCAGCAGCAACGTGAAAAAAACATAATAAGAAGATGAAACACAAAAATGTCAAAATGGTCAGGTAATTGATTGCAAAATTATTCAAGAAGAAATCAAAAGCTGCATATGAAAGACAAAAAATATACATCCTAAAATTGACTGTATTAACGAAGCTGACATGGATAAAGTAAACGTATACACTGATGATTAAGAGGGAAATCCAGTGAAAATGTGTTCATGCAAGTAAACGAGAAAGATAATTGCATGAGATTTCAGCAGGTAATTTTTGTCACCAAAATTTTGAAAATCGGAATCAAGAAAAGCAAGCAAAGCAAAAAATCCCACTTAGGTTAATGCCAACAGATATGAAAAAGATCCATAAAATACTGAAATTACACCAGAAAATGAAGTAAACACACTGAAAACAGGGAGATTCGAATTGAAAAAAGAAAAAGGAAGTGAGGAGAGGAGACAGAGAAGGAAACGCACTTGTAAAGGGTTGAAGAGAGTGAAGAACACCAAAATTGAAAGCACCAGCGGCGAAGAAACGCCCTGTTTGTCGGTCACATTATCCACATGGACCACATCTATGGAGATTGAAAGTAAGAACAAAACCCCAGAAGGGTGGAAGTATAAAATCCGAAGAATTTGAAAGAATAGAGAGAAATTCCCAAAGGCAAAAGAGGTTTGGATCTAAAAGAGGAAGGAGAGATCCTGTGTTTTGTGAGCTCTGTGAAACGTCAATGGGGGTGAAGAATTGGGGCCAGAGAGAGGTGCAAATGAAGAGAGATGAGTGCAGGAGACATGGAACGCTGGAATGGGGGCACTCGTGCTCACATTGCCTTCTTTGTCTTTTTCTCCACCCTCCTATTTATTTATTTCCGATTATTCTATTTATTACGAATTCAAACACCCTCTCTACTTGGTAGTTGGGTCTCAAAATCAAAATAATATACCTTATATTAATTTATTATGATTCATGTGATCTACTATCTCTATAACAAATATTGGCCTGAAACTTAAGTAGTCTGGAAGATTTTTTTACCATCTAAAGTGTAAAATATATATTTAAATCATACATATAATAAATTTGCTTTGATTTCTAAATTTTAAAAATTTTTGCTTATTTTTTGTCTTGATTTAGAATAATCAATAATTTTTTAATTTTCATGTGATCCCATTTTTTCTTTTAATACATGTCTCATTGAGTATATTGAAATAAAAAAAATATATCGAAATTCCAGTAAAACTAATTACAATTATATGTATATGGCTTGAATTAGGCAATGTATCATTATATTTCCGTGAGTATCCAATGTATGGTCAAAAGTCAACAAAATTCCGTCAAAGAACGGTGATATTTGTTAAAGTGTCACCTCTTAAAACTCAGAAACGTGAACCACCAAACGGCGGAACCGTGTGGGCGGCGTTACGTCGGAGTACTGTAATAGAATATAGCTTATGATTTTCATGAGCGTGTTATTCAATTGAAAATCACCGTTTGTGTAACATTCTTTCACACAAATTTCTTGATTAACACTTCAAAATCAATATATCTAGGTAAATTATTTTTTAACTACATTAAGGGTTTGCTTCGTTTGATACACTTGTTGAATCTAAAGATTATGATAATTGAAGCTTATTTGAACGAATTTAATTTCTGTAATAAATTTGATGAGTGTTTGAGGTAACGAAGTTTATTAAAATTGATGTAAGCATAAGATTAGAGAGTTTACTTTTTATTTAAATATATTTTTTTATATGGTTATATTTATAATATATCATTCAACTAGACGAATAGACACATACTACGCACGAGTTTAAAAATATGTTTACATGTTATTAATTTTGTTCTTTTAAAATTTCAATGTTTTGTGAATATTTATTAATTATATGCCGGATAATTCGTTAAATCGGACACAAAACCTAATACTTTGTTATGATTTAAGTCATATCAGATCGGATTATGATTTTTATTTATTCGGATTATATGTTTGATCCCGTTAAAACTTAGTATTCAAATATGATTTTTCTTTTTTTCATAGAAAGTAATCCAAAGACAAATAAATAATCCAAATAAAGGTGTATAAATATTTTTTTTAATTAATATAAAATAAAATAAGTTTTCTCCGGACATACGAATATCCGTTTATAAAAAATTATATGATTCATATTTGATCTAAGAGGGAAGTAATTTGTATTGGTTTAAAAGAGATAACAATGTTTACGGATTTTATATAACGATATCAGTTCGATTGTATGTTTATGTAGATGGTTGGACTAAATGAGGTAAAAAAAAAGAGTAAAAGATATATATTATTATACATATATAAAAATGAGTTTTAATAACATAAATATGTGAATGATTGATGTAAATTTGTATAATTTTAAATGAGTATTATTTGAGAATGTATTTTATGGGTATATACATAAGGTAAGAAAAGCTATCATGAATTCATGATCTCGTTTACTTCACTTAACTTGTCAACCAAAATAATATTGGTTAAAATAAACTGTCACAATCTGGTTGTATTCTTTAACAATCGCTGATTTTTAACTAACACGTGCAACTTTCATATAATCTTATTAGAGAAAACCAAAAAAGTGTACTCTTTACTGAACAACTAATTTATCATATTCCATTTTAAAAAATAATAATAATATTCGTTGGTGCAATTGACTAATATAACTCAGTAACATTAGGCTAACTGCCAAACAGATGTTTTAGTATTATTTAGATAAGAAAGAAAGACAGAAAAGGGGATGTAGCTCAGATGGTAGAGCGCTCGCTTAGCATGCGAGAGGTACGGGGATCGATACCCCGCATCTCCAACTTTTTGTCAAAGCGACCATTATTTTTGTATTGTGAAGATGTATTAACTCTATACATCACTCAATCTTAAATCCAAGGATTCATATCTGTAATCTGTCCAATTCTGTGTAGAAAGAACACAAGAGTGTGGGATTCATGAGCTATGCACCCAAATCCATTCATTTTCACCTACTATCATTCACTTCACTTCACTACCTTATGCTCGCTTTCAATTACTTATAGACAAAGACATGTATATGGGATTGAAAGTTATATGAATATCATATTTATATCTTCTTTACCACTAATAAATATTTCTCTATATATAAAAATTATTAAAACTGTTTGCTTAGATATCATTTTCTTATAAACACTTAATATTGTTATATATAAGGTTGAATACACGATCATATTCCTCATTTCATTCTACTAGTTTTTTTTACGCACATACTTCCTCTAGTCATTTATTAAAAAATTATTATTATTTAATCAAAATCAAATCATATTTCCTCAAAAATTTCAGCTGCTTTACATTTAATTTATGTAATGTGTTTTTATTTGTTTAAAAAATATACTAAACATTCATCATAAATTTTTTTTTTTTTTAAGTATGAGACGTTGATGATGACGTTACAGTATCACATTTTTTTTCCAATATACCTTTTACTAAACAATTAATTGAGCCAAACCTTGTATTGTTTTACTAAATCTAAAATATAAGTTATAATTGTGGCTTTTATCTTTTTAATTTCAGATATCTAACAAAAATCTTATCTATCTATATACTAAAGCAGTCCGTCAACTTCCACTTGACACAGTTTCGTGCAGCCACCTCATTAAATATATACTCATTAAATATATACGTGTCAGCTATTTGTGAAGCCACCTCAGATTATTTTATTTAGGTTAATTGATTAATTAATTTTTTAACCATACTTAATCAAATTCAAGATCCTAACAAACTCTAATTTTATCTTTTTTTTCTTTAAACATACAATTAACATTTTTCCCATATATGATATAATAAATATCATTAAATTTTACTTTATTTAATTATTATTCTATACCATTTACTTTTATATTATTTATTAGCTCGTTAGTATATAACAAAATTCATTAAAATAAAGTAGGATTAATATCTAATTTAATTTCATTTATTTTGAAGTATGTTTTTTAATTATATTATTTAATTTTAAATATTTTGTAATTATAGTTTATTAGTTGGATATTATATAATAAAATCCATTAAAACTTACTTTAATTTTATTTTTATTCTAACATAATTTCATTTCATTTTATTTATTTTGAAGCATGTTTTTTAATTAGTCTTTTGTTT
>BSUD01000001.1:149422752-149527756 GCA_033239045.1 Fagopyrum esculentum
ACATTTAAAAAAAGTTGCAAGATAATAAATCAATTTATTACAAAATTTATTTTTCATTTTTAATTTAAAATTAACAAAAAAAAGTTAAGAAATTAAATGTTTGAAACATATATAATTAAACTATCACTTGTGTTATTTGTAAAACATAAATATATTTTGTTAACAATACTCAACCCCATTGTTTACCATATAGAAAAATGTATAAAAATAAATTAAAATTAAAATATTTTTTTTAAACAAATTAAATTTTATAAATTAATATTATAAAAAATCCAGCGTAGGCACAGAAAATACACTAGCGTAAAAACTTAATAGTTACAATGTTGTTTTCATATAAAACATACAAACTATGTGACAAGGATAACAACATACTAAAAATTAAATATACAATAAATAATCTTCGTAATGAAACTTAATACTTACTAACAAGTCGATTGTATAAATTGTTATTTTACAAATTTGAACATTTTAATACTATTATTTCTAAACTTACATTTAACATACAAACCTTAAAATTAGTATATTATGATAAAATAAATAAATTTTATTATCACATACATAGCGTAAAAATTAAACTACAAACCTTAAAATTAACACATTTAACTATTATAATTTAACAAATTTCGTGCAGGGCACGGGTTTGAAAACTAGTATCTATTAAAGCAGTAGTGTAACACCCCAATTTTAGGCGCGTTGCGATATATTTTTTTTTTTCCCCCGGCTTTTATCGACATTTTTATTAGATTGAATATATTTCTTTTATTTTCTTTAGTTTTTTTTAAAAAAGTATTTTACGGTGAAAAATATATTTTCCGAGTTATTTATATCTTTGATACGTTCCCGTACACCCGTGTTATTATTTTTGGAAGAAGACGGGAAAGTTTTTCGGTTTTAAAATCCCGTTCCGAACGCTTTTAAATCGGATTCATTCTTACTCTTTTTCCCTTTTATGTTATTTATTTTATTTCTTTCTTTAATTTCTTTTTTTTCTTCAAGTGTGTTGAGTGACACACTTTGCATCTGGCCCCTCTGCTTCACTACTGCCTTACGCTACCTCCCTCCACACTCAACCCCTCATCCCTCTGATTCTCATCTCTCCAACTCTTTGGACTCTCAATCTCGTTCTCCTTCTCCGAAACCGCACATCTGGAGCAAGCACATAAGCCTCGCCAGAGAAGGAAGCTGGAGCATGTGTTCGCCTTTCCTAGCCTCTACAAATCCCGTCGCTTTACCCAACCTCTCCAATTCCGTCGCCTTCGCCGCAGGAGCATCCCTTGCTCAAACTAAAACCAACGCCAGGGCTGTGGATTCGCCAAGGGAGAGTTGCACCACCTTGGAACCGCCGGGACAAAGGGGAGCCACACCCCGTCGCCGCCAGCGAGCAGGACTCCCACCGGCTTTCTTTTTCTTCCCTCCTCTGTTTTCTTCGGTCGCGAGAAGGGCCGTCGCCGTCGGAGTCTGGCCGCCTCTGTGCCGCCGACACTGATGCGCCTCCCTCTGTGTGCTCAACCACTGGCCACCGCTCCTTCCTCCGCCTGCCCTAGCGCCGGATTCTGGAGTCGCTGCTGGAGATGTCTCTCCTTTGCCTTGCCGTCCCCTGTTGCTTGGACTCCGCCGGACTCGAGCCACCCACCTCCACGCTCTGCCGCCAAGAACGGCGCCGGAGGAGCCGTCTTGTGCTGCGCTGTCGGAGCCAGCCACTGGCCACCAGCAAGCTTCCGGAGAGGCCCTGATTGCGTTCTTCTCTCAACCGACAGTAAAGGGTTCTAAACCCTAATTGCTAAATTCCAATCGGGACCCTCTCTTTTGGTATAATTGCAGAATGTACCCATGATTTGTGTTTATTGCAGATTAGACCCACTCTTTTGGAATTTGTAGATTGTGCCCTACTGATTTGAATTAATTACAGATTTGGCCCAATTTTTTATTTTCAAAATATATCCCAAAGTTATGGAACTTCATGAGTTGCCTAGAAAATGTTTTTACGAGTTTTAACCTTGGATTTCATATACGAGTTTGATCTTATATTTATGTATATTACGTATTGTGTCCTTGTTGGTTTATTTATGGAACTTGACCCATTACGTATTATGACCCATATTTTTGGAATGGTATTATTTGTCCCGGAAAGCATTTTTGCGAATTTTATCCTTGTTTTAAAAGCGGGACTTTCCTTATATTTTATACCCTCGTTGGATTAATTTTGAGATTATGACTCAAGGGTTTAATTGCGTGTTTTTAGCGGTTGCTTTTGAAAATGAGTTTACCTTAGAATAATGTATCTTATATATTGCGATCAAATTTAGCGTATTAGCTAAATTTGTGTAGCTTTGGTTTTAGGTCCGGAAGCGCCCCGATAAAGGCCTAACGAGTCTAAATTCGTCTTCCGTCTTTTGACGTCATGTGAGTACCCTCTCCTCCGAGCTTATGATCTTACTCAATTTAGTTATGTTTAGTATTAGTATCATGCTAGGAGGGATCTAGCATAACTTAGTGGAAATGCCAAGTAGTGGCCTTGAACCGTATATAGATGTTGGATGGTTATGAGTATTGTGATGTTTCGGTACGATCATAGGATGATCTTCGGGATTAGGAGTTGGACCTAGCATGCTAGGGTTGTGACCTCGTATAGTTTTTGGGAGACTAGAAGCCCGAGGGCTTCTAGCTTATTGGTTAGTTATTGATTGTGTGCCTTGTCTGATCAGGCGTTGAGTTACATTCCTACGGGAAACTGAGTACGGGATTTAGCCGGTTTATCTTAGGGACAGGTAAGTCTTCGGACTTACTTAGCTCGTATTCTCTGTATTAGTTTCAATGCGTGTTTGGTGGTGTGTGTTTATTGTTCATGTGTGTGTTTATTGCTTATGTTATAACATCTAAACCGGTAATAGGACCACCGACTTTATATGTTATATTTGGCCCAAGTGTATGATAACGGGCGGTGACCACTATGTCCGGCCCAAAATGGGGATGGCCGGGAGGTGCCTTGCGACCAGTCCAACAGGTGATGCTGATTCGCATCTGGTCCAAACCTGTTTGGTGAAAGGGGACAAGGGCGGGATCCTTGTGATTTCCGTGCCACAACTAAATGGAAATTAGTAATGGAATAACTTAAATTAAAGATAATAAACCGGATCGTGTGTTTTGGAACATGTTGTGTGTTATGATACCTTATGTGTGTGTGCCAATACCATGATTCTAATGCCTTGAATGCTAGCTAACGGTTTTATACCGATATTGTTGTAGATTGCATTGCAGGTTAGGAATGCGGCCGAGAGATCCGGAAGAGTGGGCAACCGGGGTTCCGTACATTTTAGGAGTGAGTTTGGGTTAGAGTCGGGTTGTATTTTATTCTTTGTTTATTATGTTGGTATGCCGCGTGTATGGCGTTTTGGTCTTTGATGTTGTTTATCGGCTGAAGTCTTTTGTTGTTTTCCTTCGGGTTTCTTATCATTTGCATTAAAAGGAATTTCGTTTTTGCCTTTATTTGTGCCATGTTGAAAGATCCGGTGAAATTGTTGTCAGGCTAAGGGTCGGGCCCCATTGTGAGGTCCCAACCCGTAGCGCCCCGAGTCCCGCGGATTCGGGGTGTTACAAGTAGCTTTTTTGCCACGTGTCAACGCCACGTTTCTCGAAGCCTAAAATTTTATTTTAAAAAGTGATTTCTAAATGTTAATATAAATTACAAATTTTAAAAAAAAACTTATACAAATAAAAATTAACTTAGATATTCTTTTTAGTTGCAACAAACACTATAAAAAAATTATTTATTTTTTTTTTTTTTTTACTATTGTAATAGTGTCGTAACTTTTTTATTTATACGGTAATACTATTTACATAGAAGTAGAAGGTAAGCGAGCAACAAGTTACGCCGCTACCCCTTTTTGGATAGCAAAACCTAACCTTTTAAAAACAACATCTACAAATCTAGAGGACATAATATTACTATGCATAACTCTTTGCACCCTCTTGAGAATATCAACAGCATCGGGTGCAAAAAAACCAAACGTGTCAAAAGCAAATGGAAGAAAAACATGTTGGTTTTCAACACATGCCCTTCCATGCTTGGCTACCTTAGCTGATGCCGCTCAACAAGCTGTCTGACCCACAACAAAAGGTCCGTTCCCTAATCCCACAAGCGGTGAGACCCCGTCAAATCAATACATGCATGCTTCCCTCCACTCCAACCAAACACCAAAACATCCGCCGGCCGCAATGTCGACCTTCCATCCCGCGGATCAGTCAAGAAGTTCACAGGTGCTTCTTTCTTTACAGAAATTCCAGCCCGTCTAAAGGTATCACAAAGAACATCACGAACCAGATCATGTCTATACTTGAAGCCAGGAAGTTCCTTACAATGTACAGCATGCTCCCCAAAAGCATCCAACACCCTCCGACAATTAGGAATGGGGCAAACCTCACCAGTTGAGAAAAGCGGAATCATAAGTCGGTACTTGAGAATGGAGCGGTACTCCACATGGGACATGCATTGACCAAGTCCATCGATGGGAATGACAAGAAGAAAATCTTGGCTATGCGGCGCTTGTAGACATCCGAAAACTGCTTGTTGCCTATTAGTCATATCAAACCTCTCAACCATCTCTTGAACAATTTTACCAAAAAAAGCATCCGCCAAAATATGTTGGGGCTTAGGGGGACGGTGTCCTTACTAGTAAAGTTGGAAAGGTCGAACTCCGGGATAGCCACATGCAGGTCATCTAAAGCTTTGTAAAAAACTGAATCCATACCGGATAGCCCACTGTCACGCAAGATATGGTCTTGGAGCACCCAAGACTGAGCTCTGGAGGCAACAAAAGCGTAAGAAGACGCTTCCATAGCAGAGTACAAACCGAGCCCTCCACGACGAATAGGCAAGGAAGCCAACCGCCATTGAAGATCCCCGAAAAAAGGACCCCCACAAACCACCATATCCTCAATCGACTCACGAAATCCCGCGTCAAAACAAGATGTCGCATCCTTCGCATGCTCTGGCCGACAAGTCCTCAGGCCAAAAAACATCTTCGCTACACCCAAACACGAACGAAGTAAGAGAAGCTCACTCTGCGGGTTCCTAAGCTGAGGGAGAAGACGCATCAACTCCAATGCCTTATCAGCTCTCTTCATAACCAATTCTTTAATAAAACCACTATCTCTACTCACAGCCTCTCCCAACAACTTCAACCCCAAAGATGGTCTCGCAATGTCTGTAGGAAATAACCCGTCTCGAAGCTTCGAACCATCACATGAAGGCCAAAATAACTCAGTTTTTTTAACATTCAACTCAAGTCCAAAATTCGGACCAACCTCCAAAATAATACCAAGTGCCTTAGCCACATCCTCCAATCGACCAATGATTGTCCCATCATCTAAATACCAAGCATGAAGAAGAGGCTTACAGTTGTCACGGATAGTGTGGACAAGTGGATGCAAGACAATCGCAAAAAGAAGTGGCCCTAAGGGGTCACCTTGCTGAACTCCAGTGGATGACCAGATAAATCTATCTCCCAGATACAATCGAGCAGGCTGACCATACAAAAACTCAACCCATAAAGAAATAGATGGACATCTTCTCCTCACCTCACGAAGCAATACTGTCCTATCAACAAGATTAAAAGCATTCGAGAAATCCACGGCCAGCATAGCAAGCGAACCATCATCATGCCGCTCGCTCAAAACCATGTTGACACTATGCAAAATAGCTTCTGCACCACCAGACACGCCTACTCCAAACTGAAAATCCGCTAGATAGGTTGTCATATCTTTACTCACCCCTTTCATGGCAACTTTAGAAACCAACCGCCTCCAAATAGTGCCAACTGCAATGGGTCGAATCCCATTGTCAGGCTTCAATAATGGCGTAAGAGGAGCAGAAGCCACAAACTCCGCCAAACTCCCCGGACATCTGCCTCCCAACCACAGATTAACAACAGATGAGATCACTCGTAGAAGATCAACAGCAATAGCGGAACCATCCCCACACATAGCATCTAACACGTGTTGTGCCCTCAGACCATCCCTGCCGCAAGAAGTACCTTTGGGAAAGGACTTAATACACCTAAGAATCAAATCAACATCAGCAACAAAGGGAGATTCCAAAACCTCACATACCCGAGAAGGTGGAGACTTGAAGGGGTGCTTAGCCTCTAAAACCTTCACAGTCTCATCATCAAACGAAGCCACACCAGAAGAGGACAAAACCTTAACAGCCGCCGTGAAATGTCCATCAGAGACCTTGCGAAGACACTGCTTGATATTAGGTCTCACTCTATGTCTATCACCATCCGTTGAGGCGACCCTAGTAGTTGCCGAAAATCCATGCTCAGAATGGTCTAACAAACCCCACACTAGCTTGTCGATACCGCCGTCCTCACCCCACAAAGCCAGAGACTGCATGATCCGCTGTTGTTGAATAGACTTTCTACTCCCCGATCTACTATCTCTCCTATTCGAAGGCCTGAACACTTGCAAAGTGCACCGAGGAAGAAGAAGCAACGCAACCAAGCATCCACAAAACATGGCTCAACGACCACTGAAGAGCGCCCTTTAGAGCTTGAGAGAAAGCAAGACGACAATTATGCGGGATACTCTTCACAGTAGTGATAGGGATGCGAAAAACTCTATCGAGCAAACCCGCATCATAAAACCAACCCTTCCTCAATAACCGCAACAGACAACTCTCCCACGACCGAGATACCCAAAATGTAGCTTCTTACCATTCCGTCCTCATAAGCAACACGAACGGAACCATCAGAATGATGACATGCACGACTCAAAGCATGCATACTCATACAACGCCCGCATAACCACAACCCAAGATATGCCAAGGACTCCTCAGAAGCCACAAATACATCAAGGTTATTCTCAATAGTGTCGCGAATCACATTTTTGTTATCTTCGGAACAAAAATGTTGCCTTTTAAGATGAGAAACCAAACAAGAGAAACATTTGCTTCCCTCTACTCCATCCCGACAACCTTGAAATGCCCTAAGAGGACAATGAAGGAAACCTCTACCATCCGTTGTCATATCTGAACCGGCAATTCCTCAAAAACATTTCATCAAACACTTGGCGGGCGTAAATCAACCACCATTAACACTCACATATTGAAGCCAACATCAACAACAGTAACTTGACAACACAACAACATCAGCTTCAGACAAGAACAAAAGTTGTCTCTGAATCAAGTAACAACAACTGGAGACAAATTGATTCACGGATGTTTTGTGACCTTCCCCCAATCTGTTTGTGACAGCAACTGGACACAACTGTTTTGCGCTTCAATATTCAATCTCTTTTGTGCAACAAACAGCAATTGCTCCCAATTTTGCTTTTTCTCTCTCTAATCGTCCTGTC
This sequence comes from Fagopyrum esculentum, assembly GCA_033239045.1. Taxonomy (NCBI): domain Eukaryota; kingdom Viridiplantae; phylum Streptophyta; class Magnoliopsida; order Caryophyllales; family Polygonaceae; genus Fagopyrum; species Fagopyrum esculentum. The sequence continues at coordinate 149,430,106 of BSUD01000001.1, forward strand.
CTCACCATGGCACTTCAATATTCAATATTCAATCTCTAATTGAAAGAGTATATCAGAAGTTTTAATATAGATAAGTGCTTTTTTCATTTAGAAATTTCGATTTTAAAATTTTTTGAAAAAAATCAGATACTTTAAAATAATTTTTCAAAAAAACTAATATATTTCATTTTAAAAATATATGAAACAAATCGAATTTATTTTAAATATTTTACTATATAATTTTGTATTAATCTCTCCTATTATTAATGATCTTTAATTTTTTATAATTTAAAAATCGGGTAAAAAAATTGATTTTAATATTTCATTTTAAAAATAATTTTGATTTTTTTTTTATAAAAATATTAACTTTTTAAAAAATAAATCAAATATTCTTAATACAAATTTTTTGTCATTTACATATAAGTATTTAAAAAAAATCAGGAAAAAAAACTGAAAAAATCAAGAAAGTATCGATTTTTTTTTGATAAAAATTATGAATATTTTTTTTAAACAAATTTCTTTTAAAAAGCACTGAAAAATTCGTTAAAACAACTTTTTAAGTAGAAAATCGTTAGGTTGTTAAACAATTAATTTGTTAATCAATATTTGTTTAAACAATTTTTTTAATTAATTCTTGCGCTAATCATTTGTTAATGAACAACCCGTGAACTAATACTTGGCTTAATTTTGTGTAGTCAACTCATCAATTTTGGCAATGTGTTCTATTCGTTAACCTAAATCACGTACTCTAAAATTTAATTTAATAAACCTGGACTTTTTCTAGGATTGATACTAACTTTGACATTCGAGTATCTCAAAGGATATTGTCCAGGATTCCTCTTTCCCGGTTGTTATTGCAGGATTTGAATTATTGCTTGATTTCCATTCATAATGTGAAAAATACAGTCTTACAACAAGTATCACATAACAATTAAGACAATTATCAACATAATGAATCATCAAATAATTTTTTGACACACAACTATCGTCTAACCCGTGCAGGACACGGGTGTTTAAACTAGTTAAAACATGTAGAGAAGCTCATCATAAATTGGTCTAGCTTCTAAAGCAATATTCCAACCAAAATCCTTTTTCACTAAATCTCATAAAGTTAAAAGCAATATCCAAAATCTTTTAAAATTAAACCTAATCCAAATTATTTGGTGTTAATTCATTCCGAACAATATTCTTGAATTGGCAAAGCTTCCCTAATACACCTGATTCTCCCTATATACACTAACTTACACACTCACAAAATCTTCGAGTCATGTTACAGGAGTTGTTAATGATCCAAGATTAGGGATGTTCAATAAATTTCGGAGGCTTTATGCTAACCTTTTTTTTAATTAATTTTAAAAAATATGATCAGTGTGGCGGAGATGGGTTTCTCATACACTAGATTTTGTAGGTTTTGAGAGATTTGGAGGGCAAAGCTGACATGGTGATGCAAGTAAGCAAAACTTGTGATTTGTCTTTTACTCCATAATTAAAGAAAAACTTAGAACTTATAATCCAATCCATTGACACTTTAACTATACACTAATATACCGTAACTTTTTTAGGGTGGCGAACATGACACGCAAAGCCGTTGGAGAAGAACTCTTACATGAGATTATGAGAAGGATTTTTTCTTTAAGCTACCTCCAAATCCATCAAGGTTCGAAATCTTTTTCAAGTCTAATGAAATATCTACCTAATGGAGCCAAATTAACGTGCAAGTCTTTTTTCCCAAACTTGGGGCATTGGATATAGTTTTGAAGTTACACAAAAACTGGAAAAAAAAATACTTTTACACGTGAGATCTTCAATATTCTGTGTGGTGGTAACATTGGATTTAGGGTTGTTGGTCAAACTTCTATATATTGTACATGACAAAGGCTTTGTAGGAGAATGAATGGTGGTGTTGGATTGACCCCCTATCATTATAGGCCCAATTTTGTCATGAGCGGTAGAGTCAAACCAAATATCAACCACCTGAATGCACAAATCGAGAATTCAAACACACCAATACAAACACAAAGACAACGTCTCATCCTCTCTCTAAGTCTTACAAAAATGAGAATGTTACATAAAAGCATTTTACCAGATTTCCAAAGTCATTACGAGATTTAGATCTAATACGGTTTTATCTTGGGATTTGGAAGACCATTTGAACCGTCATAATCCGGGGCATTTTCAGAATTAAGGACAGATGTCTTCAATCTCGACTCTACACACACTAACGATATCGTTTTTCCTCTTTTTCGTTGTCTTAACAGTTTAATCGGAAGAATTCCCGAACAACGTTCCTATAAGTCATTGTCTGGTTCCGGAGGTTGCCCTCAACCATGGACCATACTGCTTAGTTGTGTCTTATGTATTTGTACTTAAAGTTGTCTTACAATCTTCAGCTACATGACCAATTAGACTGCATGAGTACTCGTATCGGAATCCTACCCAAAACGGTAAATCCTCTATGGTAATATAGACCCCTCTCATAAGAGGCTCAACAACCTTCATCATTACTTAGACGATCATTTCTCACCTTCATCATTACATAGATGCTCATTTCTCCGGTCATGATGTTTGAGTAGGGTTGTGCATACGGTCCGGACCGGTGGACCGTAAACTGATAAAATCTTGGATCGTAGACCGGACCGGGACCGGACCGTAACGGTCCGATCCGGACCGGTCCGGTTCCGGATTGGACCGGTTTGTACCTAAATTGTGCAATTTTGAATATTTTAGACCGGATCGGACCGGACCGGAATGGACCGGATCGGACCGAATTGGACCGGACCGGACCGGAAATCCGTAGTTTACGGTCCAACCCGGGTTACGGTTTTATACGGTCCAAAAACCGGACCGGACCGTAACCCAGATTTTCAAAAAATCCTGGACCGTAAATTCCGGACCGGTCCGGTCCAATTTTGCACAACCCTATGTTTGAGCCCTTGAAGTCCACCTCCATTACATGGCCTAATTTTGCTTCCAGTTAAATTATATACCTTTTTAAGTGAATGATAACCCAATGGTATGTTAGTCATATGATTCAACGAAAAACTTGTATTTCCAACATTGTAGTGGATCCATATCCATAAGAACAAAGAGATTGTCTTCAAAGTTCCATGGTCGCTATTGCAAGACCTTTTCTTTGTACTTTGGAGTAAAGAAATAGAATAAGAAGATGATGTGGTCGGTCTTGACCTCACAAAGTCTCCAAATGAGACACATAATACTCTTGAGAGCCACACTATTCACTCTCTCCTCGATATTTGTCTATAATACCGAGTTTGATTTGTCGTTCCGTCTCTACGGGCAATTTCTATACTCTCCTTCATTTATAAAAGCGGGAGTCGTCCCTATTGCTCATTAGATGTTCCATTTTAATGAATTAACCCTAAAAATATTTTGTGTTTTGTAGTAACTGTCGATACAGATGGACCGGTAGAGCGGGGGTCGTGTGCATACGAGCGCACATGCGCGTTAGGCCCAAGCCCAACACATAAACCCGGCAAGGTTCCATCCTAAAACCAATTGACAATAGGAGGAGTAGCCCACCGACCTTATATACTAGGCTCGGAATGTCCTCATCTTTCGATGTGGGATCTTATTACCTCCAACAGTAACCTTAATAGTTCTAGGATGAGAAAAACTATAGGATTTGAATAAAAGTTGATGATAAAAAGAATTGACATAATCATCGGAATATAAAACCATAGTGATAACTAGACATTATAGAAAAATTGATATATAAAGTAAAAAAAATATTTGTCCAAATCATGTCACATACCCATATTGGTCCTTGCAATAAGGTTATCAACTTCATTAAAAATCAAATCCAATTGTAGAAAACTAAGATCATTGATGAAGACGATTATGATATAAACAACAACAAAATAACATTAATTCTTCCAAAAGGAAGAAAAACAATATTAAGTGGGATAAAGCAAAATCTGGTTTCCATAAACTTAACTTTGATGGATCTAAACTCAATTTGGGAATAACATCCATTGACTTTGTGATTAGAGTGAGGTTGTTAGCCTTGATGCGACAAAAAATAACTTTAACTCGGTAATAAAAGTTGAAGCTTATGTTTTCAAATCGGGTCTACAAGAGTCTATCAGATTAAAGATCAAAAAGATCGAAATCGAGGGTGATAATATTGTGTTATCAAGGCACTCCAAGGATTGTGGAGTTGCCCGTGGAAGGTCAAAATGATTATTTTCGACTCCAGACTGACCTCCCTTTCTTTGACGAAGTTCATATCAGACATGTTTTCAGAGAAACCAATTGTGTTGCTCACCGACTAAACCATATGATAATATCGAACCCCAACACCTGTTTTTCCTGACGATCCCGAACTTGATGTTCTTATCCGCAATTATGCTTTAGGGTGGACTACTTCAAGACCAACTTAACCACTTTCCATTTATTTATTTATTTTAAATCACGTCGCATACCTACGATTAAATTTTTTTTTTTCATATCTTTTATTACATCTAAAATATTAATAAATTTAATTTTATTAAAATGTCTAAAATATATTTTACAAAATCCGAAATAAAAAAAATCTATTCTAAAAGTACAAACACAATTACAGCTACGACAACCGATCTAAAAAAAATTAAAATTTAGTAAATATGTAACGTTATTTGAATGCTTACTCGACAGTTTAATAGGAACCAAAAGGTACGAAAATAAACCCTTTCTCCTCTCTCGCAGTTCGTTTTTTTGAGAGAGCGGCGAGCAGACGAGTAACCATGGCCGCACCTGAAGCTCCTGTTCGTTATGTTGGGATCGAGAAGGAGTCTGCTGCTTTTCGCCTCATGAAACAAATGGTGCGTTTTCTTTTTCTCTCTAACCGCTGTGAAATTAGTGTGATTGAAACCCCTTTCTATTGTATTGATTTGTATTTTGCTAAATCTAATTCTAGGGATGGGAAGAAGGCGAAGGTCTTGGCAAAGACAAACAGGGGATTAAAGGTTATGTTCGTGTTAAAAACAAACAGGACACAGCTGGTCAGTGTTCACCCTTGCTCTCTCATCTTCGGTGCAAAAGGCTTAGGCTTTAATTAGACTTATTAGGTTGGAATTTGATCTTACTTATTTGTTTTATTATTACCCTTGATGTGTGTTTAGGGGTTGGGGTGGAAAAGACTAATAACTGGGCATTTGATACCAGGCAATTCGATGACATTCTCAAAAAATTGAAAGTGGTATGTTTTCTAAGACTTGTTTTCAACTGGGGTTGATTTTTATGATGATGCATGACAATTTACTTGTTATATATGGCAGCAAGCGGCAAAACCCAATAAAGCTGGTAAGATTAATTTGACATTTGTTTCTCCGATTTGCTCTTGGAAGATAATTGTAAATTTATTAGGCTTTTTTTTTTCTGAGTATAGAAGTGGAAGATGATGATAATGATGAACCTACTCCTGAGGTTAAGGAGTCCGAAGAGGTTAAGAAGCCTGTCAAGGTTCCTCGGCCACAGGGAAGGTGAGAACTTTTGGATTTGTATCTTTGTGTTGCTTCTGATTTAGCTTTAAGTAGCTCTGTCTTTGCTGATCTGTTCGTTTTTTCTGATCACTAGGTATAAGAAGCGAGAAAGGGGGAAGCTTGTCCAGACATATTCTGCTCAGGATCTTGAAGGAATTCTTGTATGTTCTGTTGTCCTAATTGTTTCTAAAACTAATGATTTCACGGTTATGTGATTTTGTGTCCTAGGCTGGCTGCTAGAATTTAAAGCACCAGCTTGATTGCTTTTGTAGAATATCCTGTTTCTGTTGATTTGTTTTTCACTTATATTATGTTTGATTTAAACCGTCTCTTGTGATTTGGTTTCAATTGATTCTGAATTTGGTAATTATTTCTCTGTGTCTCATTGTTGGCTTCAGTTTGTTAGTATGGTGTTTGAAGTGTACTATACTATTGTTCATGGTTAAGTCCAAATATAATCTGTTACTTCAATATCTTGATCTATCTTTTTCTTATCATTTGAATGTGGCATGTTTACAAATATGCAGGTGAAAAAGTCCGAGGAACCAAAATACCCTGCCCCAAATGAAGCCATGGAATTGGAAGAAGAGTCTGAAAGTCACGCAATGATTGCTGCAGGTAGTATCTTGTTTCTGTTGATGAAGATTTGTATGAGGTTGTAAAAGAAGCAATATGAGGTAGCAAAAAGAACCTTAGACGAAAACGGAATTGACTTGTGAATTTTAGTGATCGGTTTGGTATATAGCAACATGGTAGTGGAACAGTTGAGTGGTCTAAGCAGATTTTCTGAATATGCACCATATTTGGAATATGCTATCCCTTTTCCCCGATTATCGCACTCTTTTTGGCAGTACGAGCATGTCAAACGATTATCAAGCTTCGTTGGGTTCTACCATTTAATTTGCTTTATAAATCTGTAGAAAAACAAAAGCTATATGATGCAAAGGACTGGTGGGGTAATAAGCTTGGCTTTATCTTTGGGGGTCTGCTTGGGTCCAAGAATAAAAGGAGGCGGACTACTAAGCCCGAGGAGGGTTGTTTAAAGACGGCTGGCTTTCTTGAAGAAGATCAAGAGAATCTTTACAAACTTGTTCAAGTGAGTATCTAGTTCTCTTTTCTCTATTTACATTCACTCTATGACAGCAAAAGATGCACTGTTTAGCTTATTAGATGCGACATAGCACTTAAAGTGCAACACGAATCTGCTCCTTAGTGTATAGTTTTAATCTCGGTATTCGATTGTTGATTTGGCTTAATGCAGGATAATGCCACAACAGGGAAGCAAGGTCTTGGAATCAGAGACAGGACAAAGAAGGTAGCTGGTTGCTACTTTGAGGGGAAGAAGACAACTTTTTCCGACAGCGACGATGATGAGGATGCCGCTTCAGTTTCAGAACAAGAAAGTGATGAAGAAGTGTCTGAAAAGAAAACGAATACTGAGCAGAAAGTGAAAGTGAAAAAGTTGAGCAAACAGTTGCTCCGCCAGGTTAGTGTTTGGATGCGAACTAACACCAAAGCTCTTCTGAATGTTTTTGCCTAGTATTTCAACATCATTATCTTTTCTTTTCTTTTTGCAGGCTTCAGGTGGGTCAATGAAGCTGAAAGAGCTCAAAGCTCTCATAGATCAGCATTCTAGTTCTGTTTTTTCAAAGTTTTCTACAAAGAAAGATGCTATCACCTTCTTGAAGCAAAAGGTATTCTTCATTTGCAAGCTTTAAAGCTGTTACAATCATTCTTTGTTCTTTTCACTTGTCCGAACTCCGTCCAAACGTCTTTTAGGACACAGTCAGACACTGTGCTAGTAAAGAATTTTGTAGATTAAACTACATTACTCTTGATATAGTGACTAGTGAGTCCTTGAGTGCTTGGGTGACTGACCGTGATGAGGGTTTGTTAGTGGAAAGATTGAGCCAATGAACTCTTTCTGATTTTCTTTGGCTTTCCCCAACTTCGTGCATTCTTGTGTGTGCTAACTAAATTGTGTGTGAATCCCGATTTGTGCGCTTTCACGTTCTCTCTCAGGCTGAGTATTATAAACAGTAGGGTAAAATCGTTGATCATTTGTCTTTTGCTTGCAGCTTGAAGGCAGCTCAAAGTTTTGCATTGAAGGGAAGAGGGTGAAGCTGGTATAGAAGGTGTGATTTTTTAGAATCAAGACAAGGGTAAGAGCTCTGAAATTTATCGGCTTTTTGTACGAGTAGTATATTCTCCATGTATTTTTCCTATTTTATGAACTGATTTGGTATTATAGATCTCAATTTTTACTAAGATACATTTGCTTTGTTTCTAGTTACTACATGTGTCATAACATAGAAAACTAGAAACGCAGAGAAGTTTATAATTTATGTAAGAGATTGGTTTGTGACAGTTACCACACAGTGATTGCAATGCTAAACCCCGAATTTCCATGTTTTGTTTTTATGATTGTATTTTATTATCGACTTTTAGGTTTGTTTGACAAAATAAAACCGTAATAATCATGTAATTAAAATGTGTAAAATTAACAACATTGTCTAATTGACATTCAAAATAACACATACTTTTGTCTACAAATTTAAACATTCAAGTACAAATATTATGTACTTATATTTGAAGGTAAAATACCTCTTTAATTGATTATATGTCGACTCTGTTAAAAAAGGACAGGTTCTAGTACTAAAGTAACTATGAGTTCTTTATAAATTTTCAACGGCATCAAAATTTGCGGTCCGTTAGGTCGTGTAGTCCATGAACCAATCCAAAAATTTAGGGGTTAAATGTGTGCGGGCTGTTTCGGGTTAAGATGTGTCAATCCAGAATTTATAGGTTGGCTGTTGGCACTGGAGGAGTCCTCTAGTTAGGTCACATTTGACAGCTTCTTTACCGTGTCCAGTGTGCCCTCTCAAATATAATCAGCTTGGACTATCTTCTTTGCCAGATATTTCCCCAAAAAATCATAACCATGACAGTAAAGAGCTTCAATATCGGCTCGCTTGCCACTTTGAACCATTAAAGACAGCTCTTCCTTGTAATTATCCTGCAAGTGATACATTAGCAGTTAATTGTGGACAAGTTTTGATGCATTTTAGCTCAAAAGAAGTAAAAAAAAACCCAATGTTTTTACCTGCAATATTCCTAATGATGTGAGGCTTTTGGCAATCTGGAGGTCCTTAGACTTCAATGGGACTAGAGAGTCATCTGGTAGCAGCTGTATATCATTACCCCGGAGTCCAATCCACTTCACATTGCAAACTGAATTATGAAAAATGATTGTGAAACAATGAGAAAATCATAATAAATTTTGAGATCAGTAGTTTGTGTAATTACCATATCTGTAAGCTTCCAGTCCCATCCCTATGCTTCCATACTTGAATGTGCACAATATAGCTAACCCTGCTGGATTCCTATAAAACAAATTTGAATCCATGAAGTTTAAAGTGATTACTAAAGAAGTTCTATCAGTTCATGGATATTACTATGCTTGCATACCAATCGACCAGTGCTAAAATAGGCAAGCTGGGAAAGGCCTTGCTGATTCTATGAAGAAGAAACCTGTGTCCTTGTAAAATCAGTAAATATCTCTAATAACATATGATGTGTGAATGGAGTGAAAACTGAGTACAAGGATTACCGTGTAGCTATATCTGGGAATCCTTTGGCAGTGATGAGAATGCTTGGGATTTGATTGAAAACGCGGTCTTCAGCCAAGCGTTGGAAGATTGCATGCTAAACAAGGGGATTAGGTAAACATACCAGGGAAAACTTATCAAACTCGCTTATACAATTCCAATCAAAAACTACCTTTTCTATTACTATTATGTATCTTGCATCCGTCTGGATGATCATGTTCTCGAGCAAACTTAGGTCACCGGAGATTGCATACCCAGAAGAACCACATTTAGTGCAGTCTACAGCATCTCTATTCAGCTCCTATCATAAGTTATGGCAAGCAGTGTTCAAGGCTTCAAGAAAACTAATAATCCCATTCACTGATCATAATATATTAGTTCGTTTGCTAAAAATTCGAAGATGATAGTTACCTGCAAGAGAAGGCGACCAGCAATAAGACCTCTGCTAGATGCCATGATTCCAAGGCTGTACCTGCTGCACCGAAGAAGTGCAACAACGTCTTTCTCAAAATGAGCAAGAAAATTGTGATCATTAATTTACTTGTTGTTAGGGTATATCAAAGTAGAAACCACCAAATCACCAATACACAAATATATCAACCTTGAACCGTCTTATTGACCTGAGCTTGGGAACTAAAATAATCTGAAGAGCTGGACAACAGCTTATAGTATAGCTCCCTTTGAGTGACTCTCTTCTCTTTAACTAAAATCGCATAACACATCTCCATCACCTTCCAAACTGCAATTTTGTTTTTAAAAAATTGCAGAGGTTAGAGACTCTTAGCAAAAAAGGTGCAAAATCTATCATAAACCATAACTGTGCTAAAAACAAAATCTATCATAAACCATAACTCTTAGCAAAAAAGGTTAGAGACTCTTAGCAACAAAGGTGCAAAATCAATCCAATTCTTACAATCCTACCAAATGAGCCCTAAACGATTTGTACCTGAGATTTCCAATTTTCAAACAAAATTTCATCATTATAAACCATGACTGCATTGTTAGTTTTAATTTTGAACATTTTCAGTTTAGAGATGGATACATATTAGATTGGTAAGAAGTTCAAAAACTATCATAAACCATGACTGAACTCAAAATCCTGAAAATATAAATTTGTACCTGAGATATCAGTTTTTCTAACAAAACTTCACGATTAGAATGTGACCAGAACAATTTCCGAGTGAAAATTTCTCACCTCTAACAAAAGCTTTAGCAGCAGTCTCTTTCATTAAAGACCTAGTTGAAAAGGAATCAGAAAGGTAAATCCACGAAGCGTTACTCAAAAGGCTTCGACTGACATTGCTATTGCTCGATTTTCGATCTATCTGTTTCGAACAACACCAGATTACCAAACCGAAAGTCACATTGTAATTCAATTGAGAAAACGAAATGAAAAGAAGTAGCAGTAATTAAATCGGAACAGAAGGTAGAGAGAAGGAGATTTACTAAACGAAGGTTGGAGATCACCGGGTTTGGAGACGACAAATTCTTGAGAAAACTGAGAACCGCTACTTCCATTCTCGCTCGGACCTGAAAACGAATATTTCGATCATGAAGAAGAATAAGAAAAGTAAGAAAAAACTATGAGAAAAATGACCTGAGAAGGAGGGAGGATATCGGCATAGCAGAGACGATCATCGGAGAACAGCAGCGATGATTTGAATAGTTCGGACATTTTGAATATCTCATTCACCCGCCAAGGGAAGGGATTTCCTTTTATAGCCTTTTCTGTATCTTATCTTATACAGTATCTATTAAAGCGTAAGCCTCTATTGACACGTGTCAACGCCATGTTTCTCGAAGCCTAAAAAATTATTTTAAAAAATGATTTCGAAATGTTTATATAAATTGGAAATTGATTTCTAATTTTTTTTAAAAATATTTTAAATAAATATTTTATAAAAATAGTCTTTAAACTTTTACGGATTTTTTTTACCAACAAGCATATCTTAACAAATCAATTTAAAAATATAATTAATTAGAAGAGATAAATAATTAAAAGAAAATTAAAAATCATAATAATGATCATAATTTCATTCTCCGAATTTTTATTATATAAAAATATACATATAAATTTCTAAGTATTAAATATTTATTAAAACTCAACCCGCACAAAGTGCGGGTAATACACTAGTTAATAATTATCCGAGCTTATCATCGGCTCCTCATGTTATCCATCTTCCGCGACTGCAATGTTGCTTAGTTTTCTTTTTACTAATTTTATAGTTTATATATTTTTATAATAGAATTTTTAAATTTCATAACAGCAGAATTATAATTATAATTAATTTTTATATAAATAATTTGGTCAAGCAACCTCTTTTTATTTCATTTTATTTTCTATACTTTTAATTTTCAACACTCTCATTAATGATAGGGAAAAGTAATTAATCCCTTAATTAAAAAAAAAACTTACATTCCTTGTTGCGTAAAAGAATTTTGGGCTAATTTGGTTAATATGCTTTTTTGAGTTTTATTTTTAGTAACTAGATCATTTAATTTTTTAATTAGGTAAATATACCCAACCTTTTGTATTTTCTCTCAAACTCTAAACACTCTTCTCTCAAGGGTATATTTACTAAAACTAAAACTCAAAAAAGCCTAGTAAACCAAATTGTTTCAAGAATTTTTTGACTGTGTTTTTTATATTTTGTTTTATTTAATTTTTAAATTATTTTAGGTATGAAATTGGTAAAATTACAAAAAAAGGGTGCAAACTATTTTTTATGTTTTTTTAATCATTTATACTATTATACTATTATCGTATTTAATAGAGTAATATTAAAAAAAAATTAATAAGTGAAGATATTAAAAAGGATTAGTATCATAAAAAACATAATGTATTATAAGTTTGTTTGTAATTTTATTTATATTTAGCCTTATTAATGCAATTGATCTACACTTGTTCAACTTGAACATCTTACTTTACCTATTAACATATACAGACTATGAGCTTAATATTTTTGTCATTAAAGGTGGTATAGGATGACTTAATTTTCAACAGTCACTTATTTTTATACTTATCTCTTAAAATAATTCTCCTAAACAAGTTTTTAAACACTGCAATATTATTATTTAAAGATTGAAGAAGATTGATAGTAAATTGGAATGAACTACTAGTACATTATACAATCATTGAAAAAATAAGTAAATATTTATACCTTTAAAGGGTCATAAAATATCTCGTAAGAAAATATCGGCAACGTTATTGACAAGAATGATTGTTATACATTATGAGTAAAATGCATGAAGAATGAGTCCATTCCCTTCCCTATGGATGGCTATACTAGTAAAGTAGTAACGTCTTCAATCACTAGTCCTAGGTTTGTCCACGCCCTACGCTTTATATTTTATAAACGCGTAATACAATTTTGGAACGAAAAATGACATCCTTATATACAAGGAGATCGAGGATAACGAATTGGGTAGTAGAGCATGCTGCTTCCCTTTCCTTTGTCTCATCCAACGATTTTGTCACGCTTTCTTCTTGCAACTTGCAACTCCACTACACATTTCATCATACCGACACCCACATTATTACAAACAACTTGTTTGCTCCTCTCTTTCTATTATTTTTTTATTTATTCATTTATTTATGATGTTGAAAGATGTTTATTGTGATGTTTAAGGTGGACTTAAGTTTTCACATTATAATAATCATATAAATAAATAATATTTTAAGTTAATTCAATAAATAATGAAACCAAAGTAGGTTTTTCGCCATCGTGCATTGATATACATATAAAAAATAATCATAATAACAACAGTGAGTTCAATGAAGTTATTAGTTTAAGATATTTTTTTTCCTTCTTAATTTTATAACGTTAAAGTAATAGTCTGAATGATAATGATGTGTGACAATTTTGGGGGAGGTCTAGCTTATGGTTATAAGACTTTTGGTAGTAGATAATTTGAGGTTATTTTAAACTAAATGGGAGGGGATTATTGTTTGATATGGTGTTTATAAATTATATTATTAGAATGGTTTATAATATTTTTATATGAGTGAAAATAATTCAAAAAATAGTTTTTTTAAGGTAAATTGTTTAATCACCATCTAGATTAATCTCAATGAAAACCTCGATTCTTAAAAGAAGTTAGGTAGTTTATTGAATGAAATATTAGAAATATAAATCTATAAAAGTTAATATTAAACAAAAAGGAAACTCATAATATTAAACAAAAAGGAAACTCTTTTGAATAATTTTACATGTATATTAGTTAAAATAAACATTTTTTTTCCAAACGCCCATAAAACTTCAAAAAAAAATAGTCTTATTAAATTAACTACTCCGTATTAATTTCGGATACCAATAAGCTTCAACTCTAATAAGTTCAAGGTTACCAATCGGATCCCTTCACGTTTACTCTCTCCTTATTCCTAACATAAAAGTACGATTAGTTCGGTATTATCGGAATTATTTGGCGAGATTATTTTGAAAGGTTATAATAGCTTTTTTAATCCAACTTAACTTAAATTACGGAATTATCATAATTATCACGGGATTATAATCCCCCGATAATCTCACCCCTCTGTTAGGGATGTCAATTGGTCGGATATGGGTCGGGGAGTACCCTATTCATCCCCATACCCGTTTAATATAATGTCCCCCGTCCCCATCCCCGTTCGGGTATTGAGAATTGTCCCCGTCCCCGTACCCGTCGGATATTCGTCCCCATAAAAGTCCTCGTCCCCGTTTAAAACTTTATGGGTTTTCCGCGTAAAAATCATCCCCGTTTAACTTTTAGGAGTTTGACAAAAAATATTAACTCGGATAATAAATGTGAAATTAGACCATAATATACAACATTGTTATTTTGTTTAGCTATATCAATAACAAAAAAAACACGAGTAAAAAAAAGAAAGAAATTTTTTTTATTTTTTTTAAAAAAATTCAATTTGGCAAAGTAAAGTTATACCGTCTATATATTAGGTTTCCTTCGTTCAAGTAGGATCGAGACCCGTAGTACAAACTTGTGTAAACTAAATTAATTATATGTTACTAACAATTAGATTACGATCTTAAGAAAAAATGTTATATTATTTTATCATTTTAAATTTACGGTTTAGGATTTAGATTGCACATCAAAATACGTATCTAAAGAGTAAGACACAAAAAAAAACAGCATGCAGTGGGATGTGCATTTGACCATCATAATTTGATGTTCACGACGTATTCAAAAATTTCACGAGGTGTTATCCTCAGATTATCGAAAACCAAATCAATATAGGTTAGCATTTGTATAATTTACACATATAATTATCAAATAAATATTTAACGTTAAAATACATGTAAATAGGAATGGGTAATCTTAAAGTACAAAAAGTTTATGTAGCTTGAAATTATAGTAATTATCGACAAATTTTGAATTAAATATAAAACTACAAAGAAATTGTAATATAAATACAATTTGTTTATATATGTATCTCCGCCATATTCTCCGTTGGGATCCCCATCAGGTTACCCGTCGTTCGAGTTCAAATCGGGGAGCGGGGCGGATACCACCATCTTCATCCCGTCCCCATCCCCAAGCGGTGAATCGAATTTTTCCCCATCCCGTTCCCGTCTTTGTTTTAAATCTCCATCCCCATTCCTATGACGGGTAATACTCGCGAATTTCGGATAATTCCCTCCCCATTGACACCCCTACCCTCTTGTCGAATGCGTGTATGATACAGAAAAGCTGCATTTGATCAGGTTTATAGGACATTATATATTACAAATGAGCTATAAGGATTACATTCATTTTATGAATTTTTATTTTATTTATTCATTGATTGTAAATCATGATGTAATCAAGAAGTGATATATATATAATTGTTCAAATATAATTAGTGTTTTCTGAAAATATATCCAAAAATACTAGTAAACATAAATATTACTCCGTAGTATTTTTAGTTTGATCGGCCAATCACAGCCTTAGATAGAATAGTGATCCCATTCTTCATCATCATTTCATGGCAAAAAGAATGTAAGTTTAAATCTTGGATTGGCGCCCAAAGATAAAAGACATACACAGAATATTAATGTGTAGTTTTGCATGCCAAAGCTTGACACTGCTAGTCTACAGAATATGAATTGGTGAATAATTTGTCAGAGCCTACAAATTTGGACCAGTTTTACTTGTATCATTGTTAACGCGTAATCCTTTGCTTCTTTTCTGACATTAAGACGTCGAAGACTCGAATACATCAAAAATCAAAGTCATCCACAACATTTAAGGATATACATATATCTTTCTAGTACGACAAACAATTAGTTGAAACTTAAGATTGTCACAACCAGTACATCTATTATATGTTCTTTAATATGCTACACTATTTGCACGCTTCTACAGATATACTGTTTGCAAATAAGTTCGTTACGTTATAGATTATTGTTTAATCCAAGCATTTTTTATGTTACATCCCAACGTTGACCTAACCTTAGTACTACGTACTCCGGAAGTGCATTTAGTGAGAAACATAAAATCATGTCCCAATTTTTTCCGAATTTCATCCTAGGTTCACACGGTATCATATTGTCGATGTGGGACATATAAGAACTTGATCTGATACCTAATACGTGAAGGGGATGCACCTGATCTGATATCAGGTTAGCTTATCTTTTTTATATCCGATAGAGGTCTAATACAGGGAAGATACACACAAACCTTTCAGGATTCATCTAAAACCAATTGACAATTGGAATATTAGGTTCACTTCGTATTCGTAAAGCAAACGTAGACCAATGGGGAAGCTAGGGATATAAACTATAGCCCTTTGACCCAATTGGCAAGTCCACCCCTTTTACAATGCCAACAAAACAAAGGGGAAAATGACAAGTCTATTAGCCTAATAAAGATACACAAAATTTAGATTCTTCGAATTGTTCCATTCATACACTGAACCCTCAACGTCCTTCCCACGATCATCTCTTTCATTACAAAGCAATCCTCCAACTATATAACCTTACCTCTTTTGCTTTTCCTACTCACCGCACTTTCCTCTTTTCTATAGGAACTCAAAATATCCTATAAGCAACATAACAATTCATTTAGGGTTTACATGGCAGATTTGCTTAGCTCAACTAATGATTGGGATTTAGATGCCATAATTAGGGGATGGGGAGTTGGTATTCAACTTCCGCCTCCATCTCCTGAACTAGGGTTTGATGAGCTAGGGTTCGAGTTCGATGAGCCGGCATTCGTGGGAGGAGGGATCAATGAGCTGGAAGAGATGTGTAAGCCCTTTGTGGTTCAAGTGGAGGAGCCTAAGCATGAGTCTCCTATGTCTAGTCCGAATGAGACGACTTCGCCTTCTTCGTCTTCCTTTGTCGTGTTTGATCATGATGATGATGTGCAGATGAAGGCGCCTGTTGATTTGGATGGGGAAAAACAAATCCAAGCAAAATCTTCTTCTAAGAAAAGGTTACTTCACATACTGATTTACCAGGTTTTGTCGTGTTTTGAATCGAGTCGAGTTCGATTCTAACCAAATTTGAATTTATCTTAAAATTGTGTTCGTACTCAATTTGTTTAGTAAGTCAACGAGCTTGATATGAACACATTAATAAATAATCGGGGAAAATGAGTGTGCTAAGCTTACGAATATGTTCATATTCTGAAGAAGCTCAAACTGAGTCTAAACTCGAGTAGGACACACGTCTGGTGAACCACAAGTACAAGCACACGGAATTCCATCCTAAAACCAATTGGTAATAGAAGGAGGAGCTCGGATGCTTATATGATAGGTTCACTTGATTGCGTGTTATCGATGTAGGATACTTTTCCCTACATCCCAACACACGTAACACCCACAAAGCTTAGTTAAGCTTAGATTCTTAAGATTAGGGTTTGAAATGATTGATTAACTTCCTTTACATGCAGGAAAACCAAGAACAAGAGAGTTAAGGTGGTCCATAGGGGTGTAGGAGAAGATGGAGTAGTGGTGATGGATAAGTGGAATTGGAGAAAATATGGCCAGAAAGCTATCAAAGGCTCTCCATATCCAAGGTTTGATCTTTAACATCATTAATTATGGCATTAGATTTGCAGAAATTAAGAGCATTGACCTAATTACTGATCTATATATATATGCAGGAGCTACTACAGATGTAGCAGCTCAGGAGGGTGCCATGCAAGGAAGCACATGGAGCAAAGCAAAGACGATCCTCAGACGTACATCGTCACCTACATCGCCGATCACAGTCACTCGCCTCCCACCAGGCGTCACGCGCAAGCCGGCCGGAAAATCACCAAGTTCTCTTCCTCAAACACCAGGATAAAGAATAATAACAATACTCCACCGTGCTCCGATAGTATGACGTGGAGTGTTTCAGACCCTTGGATCGTTGAGGATGGAGATCATCGGGCTTTGAGTACTAGTAGTAGATTTGTTGAGGTTGAGTCAAACTCGTTTAGTACTAGCTTCGATCATGATTGGAGTATTTGGGAGTTTGATCCGTTCTTCAGTGCTACTTCGGTTAATTAGGGTTTGTTATTTTCTTGAAGCATTTGGTTTCATTTCCTGGTTTATGTGTATCAAATTATCAATGTTGTTTTAATGATGTATAATTGTATGATAGAAATCATGATAAGTTGTAATTAATGACGAGTTTAAGGATTCTAATTGCTTGATTAACGTTGTTTTCTTAGGATCTGTTCATTTCTCATATCTTGATATCAGATATCCGATATCCGTGTTTAGTAATTGAATATATCGATATCAAAATAATATACTCATATCTACACACTTTACTCATTTATCAATTTTGATATCCCAAAATTTTTACAAATATCACGATTTTTCTCCAAAATTATCGTTACTTCTCTCTCTCTATTTTTGCGCAAGTTCCCTCGCCGTCTCTGCTTCTCAATCTCATCACCATTTCCGACATCTTTTTATCCTGCACAATGTAAAAGAGGTGTCCGTCTCCCTCCTTGGATTTCAGGTTCAATCTTCTTTGTGACTGTGTGTTGTGTTTTTAAACTTCTAATCCTAGAATTGTGTGTTGTGATTTGAAGTTTTGTGTTGATCATAGGCTTGTGGATTAACCAGTTTTTTTCTTAAGTCTTATTCAAATGAAAAGCTACACCTCCACTTGTGTAATACTTGTGGACTATGATGCACGGACACGGACACGGGCACGAGAAACGGATACGGCGAGAAATGAGGAAGCGGCAATCCTCAAAAGTATAGGAAACGGGGACACGGTGAGTAAAACAAATAATATATTATTTTAAATATATTAAAATATAGAATTCTTATATCATAATCAAATAGATTTATATGAAAAAAAATCAATGATATATGAGTAAATAAAAATATTAACATGATAACAAAATAACCGAAACAAAAGCTTAGAAATAAACATTTTCAGTCTTATAATCTGAAATAAACATACTTGGTATCAAAACTGAAGAATGAATCAATAACAATTCATTTGCAAATCAACAACAACCAAACAACATGAACAAACAAGGAAAACAATAATAAATATTTGTAAATTATAAAAGCGAAAGAATTAGAATAACACACTCAACAAAGAAAAATTACACAATAAATTAGTATTCAAAGATTCAAAATTAATTTATGAAATCATAAGAAAAATTGAGAGAAGAGTCGGCCCAACAACATTTCAACATTAGAGTCGAAGAAGAAGATTAGTGTCCTACTTCCGACAACCACAATGTCGCGGTGGTCATGTGGGGCTAGGTTAGCCGGAAAAAAAATGGGAGAGAACAAAAAAATATTACGATAAATTAGTTTTTCATTATGTTTTTAAAAAAAATGTTTTTTCTATTTTTAGAAAATTAGGTAAGCTTTCGTTGACCGTGTCTTGGCCGGACACAATCCGCGTTCTCGCCGTGTCCTACCTTTGAAACGTGTATTGACCGTGTCTGAATCATGTCTTGTTGTGCTCCCATATCCAACACGGCAGGACACGGAACACGCCGCCTTCTAGAAGTGTTCGTGTATCATAGCCCATAAACCATTTTGAAGGCTGCTGCCGTCACTTTTTTTCTTTAAAGACTTATTCAAATGAAAAGTTACACCTCGACTTGTGTAATACTTTTGATTGAATAATTTTTACTTGTAAATAAAATTTCAAAAGGGGATGTAGCTCAGATGGTAGAGCGCTCGCTTAGCATGCGAGAGGTACGGGGATCGATACCCCGCATCTCCAACTCTGTTTTATATTTTTTTTCCTTGTGGCTTTAACTGTCAATTTTTCACTCCTGCTGTTCGTGTATGTATCATTTGACTTTGAACAACCAAAAATGCCAAAAGAATATATATATTCTGACCTCGACTTTGTTCAGCTTTACATTTTGTGAAGACTTTGGAGTTTTTTTTTGGTAGATGAGAAGACTTTGGAGTCATAACTATCACATAAAACACTGAATGAAGTACTTGTTCAGCTTTACATTTTTCTGTCCATCTTGACTCTCTTATTCGTTTGAATTTTCTACTTACCCAAGAAAAAAATATTTACGGGGTATGACTATTCCTAAATCTGAACGTGATATTAGTAAGGAAAATATATTTTTAAAAATAGTTGGGGTCAGAGTCAACTTACACGTCAAGCAGTTAAGGGTTACTTAACTTACTTCCACGGTTCCAACAAATCAACCCTCATAGTTATTTTCTTGTGAACTGTTAGCCTATTGACTATGTTACTGTAAAAAAAAATCATCATACATACCCCCGGGATCACGGTTACTATTTGTTAGGGCCTAGGGCCGTTCATATTTCACTCGTTTAAAAAATGAACGAGCACGAGTCGAGTCCAAGTAACTCGCTTAAAAAAATACTCATATAGTGTATGTTTAGTTGAACATTGACACGCTTATATACATGAGCCAAACATAAATTTTATACGAGCTTTAAATCAGGTTCATATTCGCCTCGTGTAGAATAAAAATATATTTAAAAACTTGTGAATCCTCATAGTTAAAAAAAATCTTATTTTTCAAATAGTTGTTTATCCAAAAAAATATTTCGGTACCAGTGACGTGTGACATCCCAATTTTCACCGATAAATTGTATTATTTTTTTTAGTAAAAATAGATGTTTAATGGTCTATCTTATGATTATAATCATTTTGACTTGTTAATGATCATGATTTCAATCTTATAATTATCATTTTAATGGTTATAATTTGTTTTGATATTTATTTTGATTTTAATTTCTTACAAAATCCACTTTAACATACTCAAATGCCGAAAATAATGACATGTTAAAATATATCACATTATCAATGGTACAAAAATTTATAGCATTCATATGTACCTAGTTCATGAATTTTTTTTACAATCATTTCTTGTGGGAAAATGCATTTGTTTTTCCATTTTGTTTGCTATCAAAAGTAATCAAATTCTACGCCAATTAGTTAACCATAAATAATGATTCTAAAAAATTTTATGAACAAGAATATACGTATGGACTAGATTCGTTTTCATTCTGTTTCCGCTTCCGGAGTTAAAACCAAATGGAACCTTATTAGATAAACAAACTGTATTAGTTTTGGTATATAATTTTAATAGTTTGTATCACCTCAATAATTTTTAAAGATTGTATTATTGGGGTAAAAGGTTGATAATTGATATTATTTTAAGTATTTTTTTATCAAAATTTAAATAAAAAATTATACTAAACATATTTCATCAAAAACTAATCTGGAAAGATAAATCTCCTCATAATTAAGATATGATGGAGAATCAATTTTTTTTAAAAAAAAAAATACTGAACTAATCTCGAATTGGTAATATGACACTGGGGGTTTAGGCTTCTATGTACTTGCTCTTAGCTAAATTATTCACGGCCCATCAAGTATAACCCACGAGGCCCATAGTAGGATCCACAATTTGAACATCAACACTAGTGATTTTAATATGGGTGTTAAATATCCTTTTCAATTTCTCTTACTAAAGATCATCTAAACAACTGCACATTTTATCATTCACAGTAGTAATTTTTTAATTAGGTTTTTTTATCTTTGCACTTACTTCCATAATATTATAAAAAAACAATCAAATCTCATAAATTTTACACCTTATTTAACAAAGAATGTTATTATATATTAACCAATACTCTCTCACATTTTTCATCAATTGCTTAGCAAGCAACCAAACACCCCTCTCTCTCTTCCATTTCTTAACTCAAAGATCACTTTTATCTGAAAATCAATATTATTATATGCTAAGAAACTAGATAAAATCAATATTATTATATGCTAAGAAACTAGATAAAATCAATATTATTATATGCTAAGAAACCACTAGTGTAGGTGCTCTTATGGCTGTGTACAATGGGATCGAATAGGAAAACCGGACCGGACCAGAAAATACGGTCCAGTCCGGTCCTGGACCGTATTTGTCTGACCCAATCCGGTCCTTGACCGTAATATTTTGTAATCGTACGGGGCCGCTTTTCCCCATTTTTTCCCTGAAAAATCCATGTAAAGTTTATATTTTTTTGGAAAAGTCCACCACGGTCCGGTCCGCGTTTGCATTGAACCTTATAAAAAATATACATATTTTTGAAATGAAAAAAAAAAGACTAATACAGTCCATACCGGACCGTGGTGGTCTAGTCCATGAACCGTTAGTGTGTAAGAATGCTAAAGGTCTTGCACAGTCTTATCCACAATGGCCCATAAGAGGTTGGTGACAGCTATTGAGGCCTTCGAAGGGTACAAAATCTAGCAAGGGATACCAAATCTACAATATTCCAATTTCACAAATCTCATAAAGAGATCATGAAAATCGGGAATACACGGATAAGCAGAGAGCAAGATATCAATGAAGTTACAAGATGCCTATGGGAAGAGCTCCTCATCCTAAGACCTGTTGCTGCATTTGCTGTAGATTTCGCCTCGCATCATGTCGACGGGAAGGTGCTCAATCGTGTAACGCTCTGGAGCTGAGTATGCTCCTGTCCGTTCCAGAAGCGAGACACTCTCCTCTCGTCCATACATTGAGGCATAAAGTTTCAAGTACTCGATATCCTGTAAAACACCAAATGAATGGTTCCTTATATATCAATGCTAGGCTTGGAAAACCCACACAAACTTGGTGCACAATCACAGTTTGAAAAATATTATTAGGATTACTTGGTAAATAATACTAATAATATTATGTAATCAAACACAACTATGCTAAATTGTATGCTTCCAGTATTCAGAAGCATAAAAGAACTGCATTTTTGCATAAGATGGTATATAGTGTTACCTGCAAGCCACTTAAAATGCGCTCTAATCGGAGTGAAGCAACCGGTTCGTGTGATGATGAGAATACCTCGCCCGGGTAGTATAAGACACCGTCTCCTGGAGGCAAGCCACGACGAAACCTTATCTGTCCAAATCAAATAGTGGAAAGAATTGATACCGTGAAACATTTAGTTATACAATTACGTCAAGGACGTAATACAAATAGGTCACCTCTGCACTCGCAACGGTTGCTTTGTCATAGCAATTGGCACCCCAGTAAAGGAAGCCGGTTCCACCCTCCTTCCATACACGCCACATCACTGCACGGTGTTGAGTGCCTCGCATCCCTAGATGCCAGTTAGGTTGAGGATCAGACGGTCCCATACACACATACGTCCACCATTCCTATAGAAGGGATACGCGACGTCAGGAAAAGGATATGCGCTTTTTATCTAAAACTCAAGTGCACACAAACTAAGATGAGCCGGACAGCCGGTTGAGGATCATGCATGACAGCATGACTATGCAGAACCACATGTATGAAAAACAAAGGCCTTAATTGTAGAGTTTATATCTAAAACTCAGCAAGATTCATATGCTCAAAGTAAACCATTCTACTCTTGTCCAAATATATCTACAAACACCAGTCGAATAGAGCAGAATCAAGAGAGAGAAACAGGAAAATACAAACCCCACTTACCTCTCCATTCTCTGGTTCTAATTCAGCTATAATATCTTTGGCCAAATCGTCCCGGTTACCAAGAACCCATTCACTGCAGGTTTATATCACATCCAGAGGATTAAGTAATACATACATGAATAAAGAAGTAAATGTATATATGAAGAAACCATGTGCCTAATACAGTCAAATTAATGTGCATTGCGAAACTAGTACCCCCATCATGGATGCAATAACGGTAGATTCAAGATATGTATCACCCACTTTAGGTTTAATTAAACGTTTAAACATGTGGCTATCCTTTTCAAAAAAAAATAGCACAGCGACCCAAAGAATATCGATTCAACGTGAATAGATTCATTGACGATTTCAATGGCATCTGCCTGGCAATAATACACTGATATGGTGCAGTGAGGTCGGATATAAAAGATCAAGAAAGGGAACACACGTGTTATTTCAGTTTGGCATTAAACCTTCATAACCTTCAGCAAAATGCCAAATTCAAGTGCACAAAAACTAAGATGAGCCGGACAACCGTAAGAAATCTTGAAATGATGAGTGCACAAAGGAAATTCCACACAAATTAAGGTCAAACCTAAAATTGGAATCATCTATTTCCTTCAAATAATCAAATATATTACAACTACTAATGATTGGTTTGTACTTGGAAACATTACTACACACATAAAGGGCCTAATGCAGAGTACCTCGTGCAGTAAATTTGGGTGAAAGGACGGAGATATTTGGGAACTTTGAGAAAAGCCTCAAATGTGTTAGGTGCTAGAGGGGCATCACTTGGCCCTAACAAATAGAAGATCATCTTAGAAGATATTCAAATCCATGAAACAGGTAACCATATACTTGGATGACATCCTCACCGGTGTAGTAAGTAGTAAGGATGCGAGCATCAGGGGCATAAGCCTGAATCTCAGAGGCCATGGAGCGTATAGAATTGAAGTGATCCACATTCAAGGGCTGCAAGAAGATGAACACGTATACAGATGATTATTTCTAGTGAACTGAGTAAGCGTTCTAATATTGATGAATAGTACTAAACTGAGTATAAAGTTCTGAATATTACTGAACTGAGTTCTGAGTGAAGCTTTCTAATTTTGATGGCAGTAGAACAGTGTCATCTATGGTTCAAGACTGGCTTTAAATTGCATAGTATTTAAAGTCTCATTTCCTATGTACACGAATTATGCCAAAATATAAGATCTCAAACATTAAATAGGGGAAACCAAATAGCTTCAGTACCTCATCCCACAGGTAAAAATAAGACTTTCCCCAATGTGGTTTTGTCTTCAAAATTTCAACTTCCTTCTTCAGATAACTTGGCCCAGCTTCATCACTGGAACACAAAAAAAGTCTTAGCCAAACAACTAACCACAAAATCAAGTAATAACTAGTAAGCAATACCAAACTACCTTGAAAGAACTGGTCTATAAGGAACAGCATACGCTGCCAACCGTGGGTCTGACAAATATTCATCTGATTTCGGGTGATTAGCTAGAAATGCAGACAAAAAAACATTTTATAGTCGTTATTCGGTAATTATAAAAAAGATCCTGCAAACAAAGGAGCAATGAGTATGTCCTCTCTCAACGATGAAGATAAAATTTGAAGAATTATACATAATAGACACCATATAAATTTAGAAAACAAAATCATCAAGATTTGAGCCATATACATGTTCTTTACAGTCCAAAAAATACTGGCAAATTTTGGAAGATTACCTGGCCAAGGGGATGTATATGTCAGAACACGCATGCCATTGCCCCATCTGCAAAAATAAGGGCTTATTTTGAACTGAAGAAGCCACTTAAATTGCTTCTCTAATGCTTCAAACCACTCAGGACTTCCATGTTCTACACCCCAACGATCCTCGATCACAGTATCAGAAATCTAAATTGTAGTCAAAGAAATAGGTTTGCATTTGCATAGACATTAAAGCAGTAGCTAGAGAAATGATAATCCAACAGCACCTACAAATCAACTAGCCTATGCTGCAGACTTCGAAGGACCTACTACTTAAAGTGTCACACTAGCAGTTTGCAGTCAGTATTCAAAACGTGCATTAAGTACCAGTACAGCATTTATAGGTTAATTACTTTTTTAATCTGAAAAGGGGAAACAACTATCTCTAGTTATGTATAGGATAGCAGCATGAGCATTATACAATGATTAACTACTAAAAGCAGGATACACCAAATACAGCAGGAAGTGAAGGCGTTGCTGGAAGTGTAAATTCCCAGACTGTCAAGCTTATCTTCACACGAATTGAACGATTAGAGGTAGCATCTTCATCCATCATATCGACTGCACCATTTTCTGAACACGACACAGAAAAAGGAGGTGATAAAAGAACTCGTTTAAGGTTTGATGTGGCGGACTTGACTCTCTCAATCTAGGCATTAAAAAAAACTAGTGTAAGTATCAAATAAAGAAGCGAGAGACAGACAGAATGCAAAAGATACAGAAAAAAAAATCACCACTTCTTCCGATTGCTTCTCATCAATAGGTTCGATGATATCAAGGCAATTCCTTAGTTCCCTGTAAAGTTGGTGCTTCTCAGATTTGCCGATACACTGTCCTGTAGATCTGTGACAAGTCACAATCAAATCATAATAGAGATTCAACAAGAGATAAACCATATACAACATATCAACTCTTGCACTTGTGACACCAAATTTGTGCTTTCCAAAATAGTCTATTTATATAGACTGCGTTAGCAAACATTACTGTAAACACTTCCCGTCCTTTTGTATATCGACAGTTGATCATGGATAGAGAAAGCACAATTGTCAATAAAAATATGAAAGATGAAACTACAAATTTGGGGTACAAGATAGAGAATCACTCTTCATTGGCCTTAACAGCAGTGATAAGAATCTCCCCTTCATACACTCCTGGAGGCTGTTCGCTAGGAATATCAATAGAGACCCAAAGAGCTGTTGTTTCTCTGCAGTTGAGATATCATTCTGTGAGAAAGTAGAGACGAAGGACTTCTCATATTTGTCCAGTCCAAGTTATACACAAATAATTACATGACTTTTATAAAAAAATGTACCCAGGAAGTAAAGTTATTTGTGACAACGGAAGATCGAGAGGCACAAGCGCATCTGGAACCCCTAAGATGGGCACTACACGTCTTATTGTCAAGGATTTACCTACAGCCAATCTGCAAAGGAACAAAATAAATTAAAACATGCCACAAACAGTTAGCTGCAACCATGAAGTTTCACCTCATGAAAAGGAGACAGTGTATCTTGGCACGTACATTTGACAAATCAACTGAATTCAGCAGTTGTTGTGATTCACTCACCTTTCACCAGTCACGGAAGATAGGTCGTTACATAGCACTTGCACAATACCAGCAATATGCTGAGCACCCCATTTCACTTTAGGTCGTATAGCAATTTGCACACTCTCCCTCTCATTTCTAGCTGCCAACAGTGTTGCCTATAACAGACAGTCAATCTACTTATTTGTCAAACATAGAAAGTATGTGTAACCACAAGTGGACATCCTCATCTAGAGAACTCGAGCAATATTACATCAAGGAAACAATTACAAACATGAAGAAGCCTATAGAACCCTTCAAAAGAACCCCCTTAATCACCCCACTTACAGACTTGACTAGAGGTAATTGCATTGATTAAGGCATTTTATTATTCAAACATTTAGCATCTACCCTCTGCAGTTAACTATTCCAAACCTAGATAACATTTTCTAGAGGTCATTGATATAGTTGCAGTCCTTCATATTCCTAGACAAAATGCATCACGTTCCTGGAGTGCTGGCATAAAAGAGCACCAATACATGACATTATTTATCAACACATTTGATTCACAGGCAATTCCATATTAACATCCACAAAAATATGATCACTAATTAATAAGTAGCTAGCCATAACAACCTATTATAAAGTATTCTCTAGTAGGAGGTCTACCCTGGATACATTGATCTACAACTCCATTGCATAAACTTCTCCTAGAAGAATCTAAAACCAATTTAAATATGATTTTCGGGTATACCAATCAATTATGAAATAGAGAAACATACTTGCTCCAAATGTCTGGGCATTTCCTGAGACCCGACATTTGCAGTATTGGGCATGCACCAGACATGAACCAAGTCAGCTGATGGAACCTCAGAGGGATTAATTGTCCCCTTCAATGAGGATGAAGCATGAAAGTCGTTATCACTCCATCCATAAGATGTCCCTCCTCCTGAAACACCTTCAATTGGGGGAACCATCATCTCCTGATTGCCTGCAAAGTGAAGCAAAGTTGTATGCTAAATCTTCATCATAAACAAACACATCAAGTCCAGCACAATGATTCACTACAGTCTATAATCCATCAAATGAAAAAGGATCAACCCCGATTGCAAAAGCCTCAAGCAAGTAATTGCTATTGTGGAGAAATTTCCTGGAACTGAAATTTAAAAACTGATGAAGGTGAAGACCTAATACGTACGAAACTCATAATTCAAGACACTTGAACCGATCATAAAAGTTCTTTGAAATTGGTTCCGACTGCATACAATGATATAAATCAACTGCTCAAGGAAACATGAATCCTAAATAGACAAAAACAAATGCGGAATATCGAAATGAAATATGTATCAGATACAAACCTGCATTCTCCATCTATCATACAATCAGAATTATCCTGAATCAATTGGACAGATAATGATGATCGGAAACTAGGGATTTAAAAGACGACGAATCGAGGTCACACAAATCTATAGGAATTGAAAAGACTGGTCGCTTGTTTATACAGAGTATCTAAAATTGAAGGAAGATAAACCCTAGAATTTGATGGGTTTGGGAAGTGCGAGCAGGATGATGATCAATGGTGAGAAAAGCTCCGAGTCTTTAGCTTCTGAATGTAGTGGTGGCGGTGGTTTTTGTGGGGGGTATATGTAACATATGATCGTCAAAACGAACCGGATTGTTTTTTTACTACAGACTACAAACAGAGGGGCTGAGGGGAAATAGAATATTCGTTAATCACATAACATTACGACAAAAAAAATTTTTCAATCTTCTTCTATCTTTGTTCTTTTAAAGAGAGAAACGATCATTTCAATGCAAATAAGTACAATAGTATAGCTTCGATATGATTCAAACATGAGAGAATCAATCAGTGCATTGGAAATTTTGAGTGAGGCTAAAATCCAATGCTAAATTATCAAAATATGAATCTTAATTTTAATTTATTTAATAATAATTACAAAAACCAATCAAAATTATTAGGCAAAATTGACAAACTAACTCTTTCAATTCAACTGAGAAAGATGACTCATAGTATTTGAGATTGGTATTTTGACTCATATAAAATAGAGTAGAGAAAATATATTACAAAAAAAAAAGACAAAGTTTGACAACACAGAAAAACTAATTTGCAACATTTTTACTTTCTCACCTATTACCCAAAAATTCGTTTACATAAATAATGTCACAATCATACTCAAAAATAAATTTGTCAAAGTACATAAACATACTCGAAAACAACATACCCAAAAAATCAAATGTCAAAATAAAATCAATCCATAAATTAGATAATATTTTATATTTATACTCAATTTAAGCATCACTTAATACAAAAACCATACCCAATTTAAATTTGTCATACCCAAAATTTTCAAAACTCGATATAGTACACATTCATCAATATCAAATGGCATTTAGTCATTACCCAAAAATTCGCTTGACATTTGATCATTATAACACAACTTGGGTAACTATAAAGCATACCTACGATATCACTTTAGATATACTTAATAATAAGAAATATACTACAAAGTCAATACACGTATAAAAGCATACCCAAAAATCCGCTTACCCAAATAATGTCACAATCATACCCAAAAATAAATTTGTCAAAGTACATAAACATATTAGAAAACAACATACCCAAAAAATTAAATATCATAAAATCATATTCATAAATGGGATAATATTTTATATTTATACCCAATTTAAACCTCACTTAATACAAAAACCATACTCAATTTAAATTTGTCATACCCAAAATTTTCAAAACTCGATATTGTACACAAACATCAATATCAAATGACATTTGATCATTACCCAAAAATCCGCTTGACATTTAATCATTATAACACAGTTTGGGTAACCATAAAACATACCCACAATATCACTTTAAATATATTTAATAATAAGAAATATACTACAAAGTCAATACATGTATAAAAGCATACCCAATTTGAATTTGTCATAACCAAATTTTACACCAATCGATATTGTACACAAACATCAATACCAAATGATATTTGGTCATTGTAACACAGTTTGGGTAACCATAAAACATACCCAAAAATATCACTTTAAGCATACTCAACAAAAGAGATTAGGTTCCAAGTTACGTTTGGTATAGAGGTCTAGTTTGCAAAAGTAAACATGTAAATTGGTTACTCAACCTGCCCATCATATGTCTGAGGTCTAAGGGTCGTTTTGGTATTGATATACCAATTAAAAGTATCATGTATGAGTATCAGATATCGGTACGGTATGAGATTCATATCTGATATTCCAGTTTGCTATCAAAATATGGGTATCAAACGGCCTCAATTGCCAGATTAGGTCAGAACAGGGAGAAAGACAAAGACGATCGATCAATAGGTCAAGACATGGACGATCAATTCAAACAACCCAAAGTATACATGAAACAATCGATTTCAATTCTCTCAAAAGGACCCCGAAGGAAACATTCCTTTGGTAAACAACAACAGGCTGGTGGTGGGGTTCCTTGCTCCGGTCGGCAGCTCCTTGCTCCGGTTGAGAATAGCAACATGGTTGGTGGCGGCAGGAGGAAAAAGGAAGGAGAAGGCATGTCGAGAGAATGAGAGAAGAAATATCGAGGGAGGAATGTCGATATAAAGAAACTGATAGCTAAAAAAATAAGTATATCAAAATTGGATATTCAGGTATCAAAATGGTATCATTTAATACCGATACCCTGAAACACAGTAGTGAAATACCTGGGATTTTTACGCGTGAATACGGATATTGAGATTGGTCAGATGATATGGGTACAGTTAGGTGGTACATTACCTAGTTTAAAGACAGCTGGAGAATTCGATTCAACATGACACATGCCACTAAAAATGTGCATTGCCATAAATGGTCTTCGCAGTTCAAGAAAGATGTCGCCTTAGAAAAAGAGAGACTAATGGTGGTGGTTGTCATGCCATCTTCACACTCCAAACCGAGCTAACAATTTTAAATTCTTAATTCACGTTGAAATAATCAGAGTAACAGGTAACTACAACCCAATTGTCTTCCAATGAGAAATTCAAACGAAAGAGATTAGGTTCCAAGTTACGGTTCAAATACAGATGACCACAACAACAACAAAAGCAGTTGTTCTTCACAACCAAATGCAGAAAGGATTCTATATTTTGATTAAATAGTAACTTCTCCTAGCAGATTCAAGAGGATCATGACCATCCTCACTGTATCCATTGTCATTGATTGCAGGTAGCTTCACCACAGATATTTGATGAAGTCATAGAGGATTTTTTCATCAATGTAGCTGAGAGATCAGTACTGCAATATAAAAAGCAAACCACGCATGATTTCGTTATTGAGCCAATTATAATGATATTGAAAGGGAAAATATCTGCTATTTCAGGTTCTAAACTTGCATGCAATCAATGGTTACCTTTTTTGTAAACAAATAAACAAGCTTTGGTCCCAGAACAAGGAAAAATATTTGCTACATCAGCTAACCTTATCAGCAATGCCAGATATCCATACAATATGACAAATAAAGTCTCATGTAAACATGTGGTAGTTATTCTTAGCAACAACCGATTTTCATTCTTCACTATAGAAAAGCAATAGAAAAATAAAGAATCATATCACAAATTTGGATAACTAAGCATGATAAACTCATTGTTATCAGGAAACAGCTACAAAGATCCACAATGAAACAAAAACTCATCTCCCAAACTGTCAATGTACAACATCAATCACCTCTCATACACACAAACACTGTACGGCCTTCAATTTCCAAGATAAGAAACCCATACATATATAACCCATACATATCTTAATTGACAAAAGAACTAAGAGCCCATTTGGTTCCAAATCCGGAAACGAAAACAGAATGGAAACGAATCGAGTCCATAAGTATACCCTTATTCATGAAATTTTATGGAATCATTCCTTGTGGCATAAAGTAATTGTAGTATAATTTGATTACTTTTGATACCCTATATGGAAACAAATACATTTTACATGCAACCACAAGGACATGGACTACATTCATTTCCATTTCGTTTCCGTTTCAGTAGTTATAACCAAACGGGGGCTAATACTATAACGCTCAATAGAAGTATTTCCTAAATACCTCCACATGCTCTATACAAATATTTATTACGCAGTATGCATCCACTCTATACTATAAGATTGGGTAAATAAAGGCACCTGGACCTCAACACAATCGCTCCCCAGTAGGTAATTCTTGAAATGCTATGGCCCAGATTCCAGAACCACAACTGCCTACTTGAAACTCATTGCTGAGAGGTATTATAAGCAAATGACAATCATCAAGCAGTCTATGCTCCTACTTGATGCTTTATCCATGTACGATTTCTACACTAGTGGCACATATTATAGTTTCAAAACAATTTGCAGCAAGGCCTGTATCAATGAATCAGTGCAGTAATCACACTTATTTAACTAAATCTTAATTAAGCAACTATTTGTCTAATTTTATGATTATTATGCTAACTAAATGTTGTTTCATTCATCTTAGTTGAAATACAGAGAATCAGGTGAGGATAAATACTACCAATTATATCAAATCTGTTATGGTAGCTTATCTTGGAAAGACTTGAAAAACTAAGAACTACACAACATCGAAATGTCCCTCAATATCATGAACTATGAATCATTAATCTTTGCAGTTCAACAAGCAACCATTCCAAAAAAGTAAATAGAAGTAAAGAAGATGCATGTGCACTGATTTCTTATAACATTTTAGCATTCATCTATCCGTGGAGAAGATTACAATTTACCTCTGGCAGAATTCGGTCACATGCCGTGAAGTGTTATAGATAATGAACCACATTAACACAATGATCAGTGTATCTGCAAATATGTTAAGGAACTCTAGATCACAAAATCAACAAGATCCCTATTACTGTACAAAGAACAATACAACAAATGGGGCAAAATTAGCTCATATGTGCAATTCTTGTTGCAAAATAACACTAGCAAGGAGCTAATTACTCATCATAAACAATCTAATTTCAAACAAATCAAAAGGAACTAGGCGAACAACAAAGAATACTGAACAGGTAACGCTCCCACCAATCGAGCATGTAGAGACCAAAAGTGACATTGTATAGATAGATCTTGCGCTTAACCTAGTCCATAGATCCCAAGGATGTGACGCCTGTAAGAAAAATAGCGAAAATAATCAATAACCTGTGATCTATCAAAACTGCCTATTTATACAACATCATTTTTAAGCTTAGCTAGTAAAGGGCTCCGCCCTGCAAATATCATCTATTCCTCAAATCGGAGGATTCCACAAATCAAAAGAGTAAGGAACGGAAAAAAGGAATAGTGTTGCTTACCTGAACCGATTGTGAGGAATTTGAATAGGTAACTATGAGAGATCTGTGCTCGATTTCTCAACAGAGGATGAAGTGCAGCGGGATTGATTTCCAAACGATGGCTCTTTGACAGGGAAAAGCGGGAAAGGAAGGGAGAAGATAGAATTGTCAAGTCAAAATTTTCGAGGGCAAATTCGCAGAAGAAACGAAGGTGGCAAGGCTGCGAGCCGCTAGTGTAAATGTGTAATATCCGGGCTAGTCATGACAATTAAGGTTTAAGGGTTGCTTTTAATGTCATATTTTTGCAAGGCAGATGTCAACATACGTCTTTCTTAATAAAACAAAACTTTATATCCAAACACTCATGATTCAAATAAAATTCATAAATAATGAAGTAACTTTCAACTTAATTTTCTCTTTATTATTTTTTCCAATCTACATTCCTGTTTTCACAATAAAAAAATCGAATCTCCATGAATAACGGAAAATTCTCACCATTTTAATTATCCTATGCACCACATTTCATATTGACCCAACATAAGATAGATTATCAGTTAACCACGGATTTTGACACAAAAAAGTACTCTCTCCTTGTATAAAATAATCGGCATTTTAATATTTAATCATGATACACAAATTATTAATCAAACTATCAA
Source organism: Fagopyrum esculentum (assembly GCA_033239045.1). Taxonomy (NCBI): domain Eukaryota; kingdom Viridiplantae; phylum Streptophyta; class Magnoliopsida; order Caryophyllales; family Polygonaceae; genus Fagopyrum; species Fagopyrum esculentum. Next base: position 149,463,298 of record BSUD01000001.1, read on the forward strand.
ATGTATAGTTATAACATAGTTATCCTTCTTCTTGTTTTATTAAAAATCACAAGATTCAAAACTACCTAAATTTAGAAGGGTAAATTAATAAAGTAAAAGTTAAAATACCTATATAGTGAAAAAAAATATAAGGCTAAAACAACAACTATTTTCATACCGAGAATATGAAATATCCTGAATGACCTTCACTTTTAGAAAAATAACCCACTAAAAATATGTATAGGTGCTCAAATTCACCAACAAAACTCGCAAGGCTTCGACGCCTATCTTGTACGCTGAAATAATGTACCTAACTTCGCCCAATTTTAATTTTTTTAAATTTAGAGAAAAATAAAATACTAAATAAATCCGGACGCCTGCGCCTAGCGATTTATTTTTACATTTTTACGTTAGTAAATCAATCTCTGTGTACGTAGTTTTTTTTGTTAATTTTTTATATATGGGAGATACTTTGAATTTCAAACTCCTCCTTTTTCTTAAACATTTAATCATAATTTGTGTTTGAGAGTTGAATTGCAAGCAAAAAAATTAGCATATAAATTCTTAAAATGCATACCAACTGATGCGTAGCAGTCTAAAGCTTAAAGCTAGTGACCATAGAAAAGCGAGAAAAATTATCAGCAAATACAGCAAACATGAGGCAAACATCAGCCAGAGGCTCAAATGAGCCGACTGTGACTGTGACCTGCAATGGAAAGGAAGCAGGTGCAACCTGCAACGGAAAGGAAGCAGGTGCAGCTTCTAATGCAGATGAAACTGTTACCGAGCCAAATAGACCATAAGGTTGTAATAGTATGATTCATGGCAGGTCCCAATGCATATTCAGAACCATACAAACAAGCACCTGAACTGAACTTCTAAACTGGAATTCAAGTTTGTAACAGCCAGTTTAAATACAATCAGGTTCCAAGAAAAAAAAGAAGTAAACTGATTATTTGTTTCTCAACCTCAAGGTTACAAGGTAACTAACATGAGACAATGAAAGCTCAAACTGACCTTAAATGAAATATGATGCCAGCTGATGTATCACCAATATACTCAACTAGTCTCATCCAAACCTTGATTTTTACCATACATGTTCTCCCTTCTTTTAGGAAAGCCACTAGATTCTACATTCGGCCCTCTATACGTTAGTTCCGTTGCTGCTCTAAAACTGGGGTCAGCCGAAGGCCTAGAGCTCGTATCCACTGAATTTGGTTTGTAGGAGTTGCCTCCTCCAACAGGGTATCGAGTAGGAGACCCGTACCTGCTTCTTGAACCACCAAAGCCATTGTTCCTCAGATCCGTAGCATCAGATGTCCTGGATGCCAATTCCGGGAAAGATCGATCTCCTGACCCTGAAGAAACTACTGGTGGAGCTTCCTTTGTCACTAAGGTAGTAGAGCTAAAAGGATCATCAGTGCCCCACAAGGTAAGAGATTCCTTCTTTTTGGCAAAAAAATGCCACAATCCAAACAAAAAGAGAACAAAGAACAGAACAGGGGTGGTCCACAGCATACTACTAGACTCTCCCTTCATAACCGGAAGGTTTGAGCGGTACATCCCCACACACCCGCCTCCAAAGCTGAACACAACTAGCCTTTCACGGTCACTTGCTATCAACGGAACCCTTTTGTCTGTCTGAAGATCTTCACTCAATGCTTTATCAGCTGCAAATGATGACCTGATGTCATCAATGCCTGTCGAGAACACAAATCTAGGAGATCCAGTTCGAGTATAGTGTTGAGACGAAATATTGTATACATAAAGCTTTTCATGGTCAGTAATGAGCAAGTACCCTCTGATCACTTGAAAACCAAAAGCCTCGTTTACACCAATGTTCTTCCAAGACCTAACCCGACACTTGAAATTCGTTACATCGCCCATCAATAAAGCGTGAATCAATTCACCACCAGATGTGATACCATATGCTTTCAACCTTTCAGTAGGGTCAAAAGCATAATGTTTCACCGAAGAACGATTCAAACCTTCACAATCAACCTCCTTGATCTTCATGGTCCTTAAATCCAAAGAGCCTGCTCCAGTTTCTGTCAAGAACAATAGCCTTTGCTTCAAAAATGCAAGTGGACGACTTGAAGGGACCGCTACACCATGTAAATCCCCATTCTCCTTAAAAACTTTGATTGTCCCTTTCATATCAGCAGACAAAACATACCTTGATCTCCCTACATAATGAACTTCCAATATAGATACTGAAGATCCAATTTCCTTTACACCTACCGAGTCCAATGCTACTACGTTTTCCATTTTAAGCGAGCTCCATTCATCACCCGGAGAGCTCTCCCAAATCCTATGAACGAAAATCGCACCATTAGCATGCCCGGTTACAACAATACTTTCATTCTTATAAACAGACATATAAGAAGCCATTGAAGTTACAGGTGAATCAGACAAAGTATAAAACTCAACCAAAACTTCTCCATTCCTCAACAACACATAAACCCTCCCACGATCATCACCAATTGCAACATACTTGCTATTGTCCTCATGATCCCGAAACGGCAAGACAGTCAAGCTCATAACCTTGGAATCCAAATTGACAGCAGAAACAAACCAAAACTGCTCAGACCAAAAACCATTGTATTTGGTTACAGAAGCTACAGTCTTCAATCTCCCTTCGGTTTTTTCTACTTCTCTCCTATCTAACCTCTTCTCCCTGATGTCGGATCCATCCAGATCTAGGGTTTCTTTCACTTTTCCAATACCCGGAGATTCATACTGATTAGACTCTAATCTAGCAACTAATTCAGTTAGATTCTTCACCAGCTGCTCCAGCTTATCAATTTGGGCTTGTTGTTTACAATACAACGTTGTAGAATCGCCACCATCAGCAGGTACTAGTGGATTCTCAGTTACAGGTGCGGGAGAACAGTTTACAGACTCTCTGCAAATAGACATGGTAAAGAAGAGTAAAACAAGCATACAGATCTTGCCTGTAAGAGAGCTGGCCATCTTTCTCGGACTCCTTTGTAGACTTGTAGTGGCTTCTTCGTTGTTCTTGTGATGTAAACAGTTTTTGGGCTTATCTGGTGCTCAGAGTTCAGACAAGAGAAACAGTGATTCGGGGACTGAGATCTTGATGTAGAATCATGCTAGCCAGATATTTGAGATTGACGAAGAAGTGTATATTTAACTATGGCTTGTAAAAATGGGGATATTACTTTCAGGGCAAGAGATTCTCTCGGGTTTTCAGGTGGATTTTACTTAGCAGGTGGCAGTGGATAACGCAGGTCACTCGAGGCCGCAAGTTGTAGTGTTGGATCATCAGATGTATTGTTCTTCGGCTGCAGAAAGTTTGATGCAGTACATGTAGTGCCCGTTTGGTTTTAACTCCAAAATCATAAACTAAATGAAAACGAATTTAGTCAATACGTATACACTTGTTCATTAAAATTTTTAGAATTATTGCTAGTTTGATTACTTTTGATACCCTATAGGGTTTCAAAATGTGAGCAAGCAAGTGCATTTTTTATTAAACCATGACAAATGATTCCATAAAATTTCATGAATATGGATATACATATGGACTAAATTCGTTTCTATTCCGTTTCTGTTTTCGGAGTTGGAACCAAACAGGCCCGTAATGTACTGTGTATTTGAAGTTACTATAGAGGATAGAACTATTGAATGGTTTCATATAGGTTAAGAGTGATGGTGCATAGTAATTAGGTAGTCAGTATCTAGAAATTGACAATTCTAAAACATTATTTGGAACAAGGCATTCAACATTATTTGGTAGAACATCTTTATTAGTGGAACGGTTTTGTTTTAAACAGAGTTAATTAGACTATTGTCATTTTTATACTAAATTTTAACCTAAATTGAAAATTTAAATATTATTATTTTTATGCAATTTTTATTTATTTTACTTGGTGCTTTAACTAAATACAATTATTTATAAATTGAATTATAACCTAAAATAATGAAATATATTGTATATAGAAAGTTTTTAAAAAAATCAAATTTATCTTACTTAACATAAATGATAGTTTTCTATAACGCTGATAATGATTAATTATAACCTTAGCAATAACAACACTTTTTTAGGGTTTTCTAGAAGAGCATATTTCATGCACTAGAAGCAACATGTAAATGGTACGTCTATGTGTGAATGGTACATCAAGAGGAAAAATGTATAGACATATGGATTCTAGAAAAATATGAGCAAAATTTGGCGTTATTTTTTTTAATAAATGGTTCCTTAACCATCCATTCAAAAAAATAAAAATATAGTAAATATTTCGTTGCTATATATATAGTTGTTAGATATATATACTAAGAAATATAACATGTATATTAAATATATCCATATACCATCAAGTTGGAGCGTGAATATTTTAAACACCCAACATGGAAAGAGAGTATAGGAGTGACGATGACCTAACGGTTTGGTGAAGAGATTTGCCGGTTGTTGTTTTGATTGAATGTGGTGATTGATGATCTTGTCGACCTGAACTTGGTCCCAGATAAGGTGACAATCTACCTTGATATGATTCATACGTTCGTGAAAAACTTGATTGGAAGCAATATGAAGAGTAGTCTGATTGTCGTACCATAAGTTGTTAGGGGCGACAAAGAACAATACCGAGCAATTTAAGGAGGGAGATGAGCCAAATAATATTGCAGCGGTGGTAGTCATGGATCGATATTCTAATTCCGCCCATGACCTTGAGATCGTTTGTTCTTTCTTCATCTTCCAAGAGACCAATGAGTGACCAAACATGATGAAGAAGTCGGTAATTGACCTTCGAGTAAGAGGGCAAGTAGCATAGTCATAATAACATAATGCTTTAAATTAGAGTTTACCATTCCAAGCAAATAGTATATCTTTTCCAAGAGAACCCTTGAGAATTATTTCTTACAATGGTTATATCATTAATATAGATAAGCACATGAATTATAATGAGATAATTGGTGAAATAGGGCCCTTTTTGTTTAGTGTAGATTAACTAGGCCCCTCTATTTTTAGACTAAAATTTTAAATGTATAAATAAATAATTAGAGGGGTATAAGAGTAAAACGTAATTTATAAAGCCTATAAAACCATCCTAAATCCCACATAAAGCAATTAGGGTTTCTCGATTCCAGATATGAACTTCATCAACCTCCTTCAGCCTAGATCCGCCTCCAACGAAAGATGTACTCTGACTCGCGACAATGAATGTCCTCCGCCCAGCCCAGTCACGAACCGGACTGGAAGAAGCGCCGCGCCACTGGGGACTCAACGCGACCGAGCTACACCAACGAACTGGAGGAGGGCGAACCTGCACGATCCCGGAGTCGTGAATCGAAGTCGGCTTGCAGTCTTGCGCAACCAGTCCAGCCGTTCCTCCACCAACGTTGACTCCAACATCAGCCTCCACACCACAACCCAACCCAGATCCGATCCGTCGCCCAACCCCTTCGACAACGACAACCTCGCGCACCACAGCACGTCCAGCCCAAATCTGATCTGTTGCCCAGCCACAACACGCCCAACCCCTTCGACAACGACCGCCTCGCGCCGCACAACCCGCCCACCCCAAATCCGCCGCCAGCCCGCCTCGCGCCGCACAACCCCGCCCAGCCCAGTTCCGCCGCCAACCCCATTCGGCAATGAACGTCCTCCGTCATTGTGCCGCACAGCCCCGCCCTGCCAATCACGTGCATCGACCAACGGATCTGGGCAGTCCTGGAGGCGGATTTGGACAGTTCTCGTTGCAGTCGCTGTGCAATCCCAGGAAACCCTAATTTCAATTTTAAAATGTTGGCATATTTACAAAAAAAAAAGCTCCCAGGAAACCCTAATTTCAATTTTAAAATGTTGTGCAATCCAGGATATTGACTACATATTTTATAAATACGGGATATTGACTACATATTTTATAAATACGGGATATTGACTACATATTTTACCGTTATAATTGGGCTTGTGTAGCTCGAATGGGCTTGAAACAAAGACGGGCTTGTGTAAACGACAAGCTTGTGTAAACGACGGACTTGTGTGAATAAAAATTATGTATTAACATTATGTAATTGAACTTGTGCATTAAAATTGTGTATTAAGCATTATGTACTAATACCGTGTATGAACAAGAGAATACACGAAGTTCAATTAGTCCAGTTGGTATAAGGATGAGAGAGAGGGGATGTCGTCCAGAGTTCGATACTCACTAGGTACAACATTTATATTTTGTAATGGGCTTATGTAAGGGCTTATGTAACTCGAATTGGACGACTTATGTAACTCGGAATTGGACGACTTATGTAACTCGGAATGGGCCGACTTATGTAATCGAACTTGGGCTTGGGCTCATTTAAATTAAAATTACTAATTAACCCTTTCAATTAATCTTTATTAATAAATGAGAGGGGTCTAGTTTGTCTACAAGATACAAAAAGGGCCTACTCTATACTACAATAGACAAAAAGTGCCTACTTAGCCAACTCATCCAATTATAATAGATAAATGGATGTAAGAAAATTGAGAGTAATCAACGTACGCTTGAGTGAAACGATAAGTACAAAGATTTAAAGTAATCTTTGAGAGTTAACTTTTGAGGTGCTTGTCGTCTATAGAGGGATTTCTTTGGGCGAGAGACCTTACGAGAGTCGGTAGGAGCAAAACCAAAAGAAAGAGACAAGAAGACTTCCTCGTAAAGAAAGGTGTTATACACATTCATTTGGTGGGGATGTCATTGTTGAACATCAACAACTACAAGGAAGACTTCAATAAAGACAAGATTGAATACTCCACCTTGATTAAAATATTTTACAAGTGTTTATGATGGAAGACTTAACACAAATGTAGTAGTTGGATATACTAATAATGTATTAATTATATTCTCTAGATATTTAGTTGGTTTGAATTCAGTGCAGGTTTTATCTAAATGTCAAGGGTCTTGATATGGATTTCAAGGGCCTTGAAATATAACTCAAGGACAAAGGAAGATAGCGTTTACAAAGGGACGAATTCAATGACCTTGGAGTTATAGATGCACAAAACAAGGATTCAAATGAGCTGAAGATTTTCTAGGAAGATTCTTTAATAGAAAGATCTCATCAACCGAAGAAAGATCTCAACCGAAGATTAGAGAATCTTTTTAGAAGATTTTCTAAACAAAAAAAGCGGCAAGAATAATATCTTCTCTCTCCCGATTCAAAAGACGAGAAGAACAAGGAGCTAAGGACTCGACGTGTTCTCAGGAGCGAGCTGAAGATTTGCAACGTCTACCTTATCTCAAAACAAGAAACGATCTTCATGGAGAAGAAGATTCATCTTCAAACGGTCATCTCTACAACAGCTAGAAGACCTCTCCATAGAAGAGTATAAATGAAGATGATGGTCGAAGAAGATAACAACACAAGCTTACACAAGAAAACATCTTTACATCTTCTAGCAATCTGATCATCTTCATTCGTTATTTTTCTTTCTCTCATTCACACTAAAACTTTATCCCCTTAGAGAGAGAAAACATTAGAGCTCCATTGAAAGATCTAAATAGTGTTATACTAGAGTGTGTGTTACTCTGCGAAGTAACTAGGCTATTATAGCTAGGTTAAGAGTTTGAGCTAGATCGTAGCATTGACTACAGTGAGAGAAGAAGAGGATTTCTTCTAGTTTGTATCTAGGAATCTTTGAAGCTGATAATAGATAGTTAGATCCTAAGGCTATACCCTGGGACGGAGAGTAGGCTATTTAGAGCCGAACTTTGTAAACATATCCTCGTGTCGATTTTTTCAATTCCGCACCATATATACTTTAGTGTGACTAACTTTGTTTTGTAGGAGCAAGAAGTCAAGACCCTTGAAAGGATTTGCAAAGCCCTTGAAATCAAAGTTTCACAAAGAGCACAAATTGACATCAAGGCCCTTGATAGGAGTTTCAAGGCCTTGAGATTTGGTTTGCAAAAAGTTCTCATACTCTATTCAACCCCCCTTCTAGAGTATATTTTAACCTTTTACTTCACCTACCGGTTCTTCAATTGGTATCAGAGCTAGACTCACGTTTATTGATTTAACCATCAGTGAGACTAATCATGAATCCTGTAGGTGACGGTGGATTTGCTCAAGGAAGATCCTCATCCCGAACACCACTCTCTTGTGGCAACAACTTTGCTCATTGGAGAGCACTCATGCGTATGTTCATTATTGACCAAGACATGGAGCTTTGGATCATCATTCAAAACGGACCTAAAGTTCCAATGACAACGGTTGAAGATGTCCAAGTCCGAAAGAAAGAAACTGACTTCACACAAGCTGACCTGGACAGTGTGTCAAAGAATTACAAAGCAATGAACCTACTATATTGTGGATTAGATGCAAATGAGTTCAATCGCATCTCATCATGCAAGAGTGCTAAAGAAAAATGGGGCAAGCTTGTTGTCACTTATGAAGGAACAAGTCAAGTCAAGGAAACAAAGATTAGCATTTTCCTCAAATAATATGAGCTATTCAAGATAAATCCAAATGAATCAGTCAAAGATATGTTCGCCAGATTCACTGAGATCGTGAACAACCTGGACTCACTAGGAAAGATCTTCACAAATGAAGAGAAAGTGAAGAAGGTTCTAAGGAGCCTACCTAAAGCCAAGTGGGGACCAAAGATGATTGCTATTGAAGAAGCTCAAAATCTTACAACTCTTCCTCTTGATGACCTCCTTGGAAAACTCATCACACATGAAATGGTTCTTGGTGAAGAAGATGAAGAGCTTCCATTCAACTCCAAGAATTTGGCATTAAAATCAAGAAGAGATGAATTACCATCTGACGAAGAGGAGAGTGATGATGATGATGATGATGATGATGATGATGATGATGATGATGATGATGATGATGATGATGATGATGATGATGATGATGATGATGATGAAGAAAATGCAATCGCCATGATCTCTAAGGGTCTCGCAAGAATTCTCAAGATAAAGAAACAATCTGCTAATAGAGAATATCCACGAGCATCAAAACCCCTAGGTAAGTTTTCTAACTCTAATAAGAAAACGAGAGTACTAACTTGTTTTGAATGTGGTGAAACAGATCATCTTGTGAAGGATTGTCCACAAAAGAAGAGGACCAACTTCAAGAAAAATGATCGAAAGAAGAAAGCTATAGTTGCTTCATGGAGTGATTCAGAATCAACAAATGAATAAGAAGATGAAAAAGAACAAGCAAACTTGTGTCTCATGGCCGATCATGATGATGACTCAAATCTATACATTGACAATGTGGTAAGTACAATCATGTCTCAACCTAAAATTGACCTTAAACAATTCCTTAAAGATATTATCTTAAGTGATAAGGAACATAGAATAAGGATAAATTCTTTAAAAGAAAAGCTTCATGAACAAGATAGACAACTAAGTGAAATGTCTCCGGAGATTGAAAATCTTAACACAAAAAAGGTAGGCCTTGATGACAATATCAAGGCCTTGGAATCAGAAAGCCCGATTCTCAAGGACAACCTCTCCTCTCTCCATCAAAACTATATCGATCTAGAGAAAGAGAAAGTTGATCTAACTTTGACGTGTCAAGACCAGAAGGCTGCACTTATTAAGTTTACTCGTTCAAAAGATAATCTTGAGAGGATGATGGGTGAACAACAGTCTTCTCTTAACAAGAATGGTATAGGTTATCATAGGATCTTTCCTAGAAAATCTGTCACCATTTTTGTCAAAGCCAAAGGAAGCATTCATATGCCTACTTGCTTCTACTGTTGTAAAAAGGGTCATGTTAAATCTACATGTCCTTATAGAAGAAATGATCCTTATATCATCAGAAACACCTATCCTTTATGTTTAAGGAAACATGTCAAACAAATATGGGTTTCTAAAGGTACTAGACCACCAAACATGATGGAACTTGAGTATGAACCAAAATATGTCATTTGGTCGACCCGGAAAGGTTGATGTTTGCTGTTTTGCAGGATATCACCAAGGTAAAGGAGCACAAATGGATATTAGATAGTGGTTGCTCAAGACACATGAGTGGAAAAAGCTCTTTATTCTCAGATTTAAAGAAGCAATCATCTGAAACCATTACACTTGGTGATAAAGGAAAGTGTCACATAATTGACATTGGTAAAATTTGTTATAATTCATCCAACTTTATTGATGATATTTATTTAGTTGATGGCTTGAAATATAATTTGCTAAGTATTTCTCAAATTTGTGATAAAGGCAATAAAGTCATGTTTGATTCAGATAAGTGTGAGGTTCAAAACAAAAAGACGGGTGAAGTGTTGCTTACTGCTCCTAGATGCAATAATGTTTATTCTATGAGTACTGACCAAGTTTCAGGAACTAAGCTAAAATTGTTTAAAGGCCTTGACTGATGATCCAAGGCTTTGGCATAGAAGACTTGGTCACGTAAGCATGCACACCATGCAAAAGCTACTTACAAAAGATTTGGTATGTGGTTTGTCAAACCTAAATTTCAAGGTTAATGATCTATGTAAGGCGTGTACACAAGGTAAACAAACACGAGGTTCATTCAAACCTAAGAAAATTGTAAGTTGTTCTCGACCTATTGGACTTTTACACATGGATCTTTGTGGACCTATGCGTGTCAAATCTCTCAGAGGCAAGCAGTACATCCTTGTTATAGTGAATGATTTCTCTCATTTCACGTGGATTTCTTTTCTGCGAGAAAAATCTAAAGTTTTATTTGAGTTTTCAAAACTGTGTAAGGAGTTACAAACTTTGAAACCTACCAATCGTTTCCATACGAAGTGATCATGTGAATGAGGGTAATTTCTATGGTCGTCTATACCCTATCAAAAATGTAATCCCGACTTAACACTAAGACAAGTATAGTGGTTAAGTAAGGGTCGAACCCAAGAGAGTTAAGGTATTTTATTAAATGCGATTATTGATTATAAGAACAAGTAACAAAGGGGGGTTTGGTTGATTTGATGCACACAAAAACTTATGAAAACGAAAAACGCAGCAAGAAAGACAATAATGGATGAATCTACACTAGGTTGATTCTTAGCATGCAATTGCAACTTTGGTGAGTTCCTTTTACAAGTTTTCAAGTAATCTCCCGTCTCGATCGTATATATATATGTGTTGAGTCAACCGGCATCAACACAACTTAACAGGTTAGTGTTCCGTAAACCTACAAGAACAATTAACAAGTTAGCTTTCAAATAAAGACTAAGGGATATAAAGAATAGATTAAAACCGTTAACCTTATCTTTATATTTGTGTTCCTTTTCTTTAAGTAATTACAACCCGTTATTACTTAAAGTTTACTACTAGATTAAAGACCCGAACCCGGAACATATTAATCATAGTTCTTTGCATGCACTTTAGAACCTAAGGTGATCAATATCAAGTAATAGTAAAACATGCAATTAGACAATGGAGATCAAGGAAACACAAAGTATTACTGAATGAAAACTTATATTAAAAAGAACTTACAACCAAGGTAACAATGCAGCTTCAAACCAACCCAATGTAGCAAGGGAGTTAGCAACTCATTACGATGGAAATGATGAGAAAATTGGATTCTAAGTGGATAATGATGGGTGATAAGTTGGATGATTCTAGCAATCAACCAAAGCCTATTTATACTACAAAAGACACTAAATAGGAGTAAATGACCGGCCCAAAACAGCCACCTTTAATGTCATAAAGGTGGAGTAAACAGCCGGAGTAAAGCTTCTGTCGTTGAACCGCAGGGGCGGCCTTCAGCTCCGTAGGGGCGGTGAAGGCAAAAACGCTTGATTTTCTTCATGGCCGCAGGGGCGGCTAGACAATTCCGCAGGGGCGGATCTTTAATGCTCTTCAAACGTCTGACTCTTCAACTTCCTGCCGTTTCTGATGTCAAGCCGCCGGGGCGTCCCAGTGTCAACGCAGGGGCGGTGACACACACTCTTCATCTTCCAGCTCCCAGTTGAGGCGCAGGCAGAGGCGCAGGGGAAGGCGTAGGGGCGCTGGTCTTCGCTTCTTCAAGGCAAGTCACCGCAGGGGCGCCAGGGGTTGACGCATGTGCGGTGACAGTCTTCGTGGTTGGCGCTGGCGAAGGCGCAGGGAGCGCTCCGGAGTAAGGTGTCACCCGCAGGGGCGGTGACAAGGCTCCGCGGGGCCGGTGAAGCAACATTAGCTTTGCTTCGTGAACGAACTTCACTCCTAAGTGCTTATAACTCCTTCCTTAGCTTCTTTTAGTCTTCTTCTTCTGGACCAAGGAGTTAGTAGCATAAACCGACACAAATGCAATAAAAAGACTCTAAAAACTATCCTAAATGATAGTGATTCCATCACCTATCAAACTCCCCCATACTTAGACCTTTTACTCGTCCCGGGTAAAACAAATGGCAACAACTAGACTCAAAGGCCTCAAGAAGCATGGGTAAGCAGAAAAGACAATGAAAACAAAAGAAAAGCCAAGAAAGAAAGAAGGAAAAGAGAGGAAATGTGAGAAAAAGGTGAGAAACTACCATCCTTATTGCTCCAAGAGTGGCCTACCCGGACAACCTCCTTATGACTCCCCTTCTTATGTCGCCAAACGCCGGAAGGGAAACCTACACTCGGTGTCGCTCATTTTGCCAAGGTGCCCTTTCGGGTTTCCCGTTGCCACTCTTCTTCTTTTCTTTGATGATCTCACTTTAGTCTCACATCCCTCAAGCCCAAATTTGCACCAACCTAAGGTTGGTCGGACTACCTTCTTTTTGCCTAAACCGCCCTTTCGGGTTTTCGGTTTATCCAAGGAGTTTTCATGCCTTTTTTCATTTTCTTTGGCTTTTTCTTTCTCTTTTTTTTTACTTTATATAAATTTCAAACTGAAATCAAACTCATAAGAATCGATGAAAAACAACTCAAAACAAACTATACATGCAATGATATGTCCCTCCCCCATACTTGAAGTACACTTTGCCCTCAAAGTTGAAATGAAGCAAAGATAAATGTGGGAAAGAGAAGAGAAAGATACCACTAGTGGGATGGTCCGGATGGACCACCCGGACCCTCCTCCGGTGGGTATGGAAAGTGGCTGAAGAAGTGCTCCTGCCGGCGGTAAATGTAAACGATGCGGTTCTGCTGAGCCTCCATCTGACGGCCAAAAGAGGTCTCAAAGTTGGCTTGCCAAGCCGGCTGCTGAGCCTCCAACTACTGCTGCTGAGCCGCTTGTTGAGCCTCCAGCTGCTGCTGCTGAGCCGCCTGCCAAGCCTCCTGCCTCTGGTCAAAGTGGGAGGGCATGGAGGCGGAAAAGCTCGTCTGTCAGCTCTACTGCTGCTCCAGCATAGTTCTCTGGTAGTCGGACTTCCATGTCCGGTGCTGGGTGGTCATAGCTGCCATCTGAGCCTGAAGGCTTGCAAGGGCCGGATCCTCCTCTAGTGCTGTAGTGGGCATCTCTTCGTCGTCAGGGATGGACATGTGCTCCTCCTGATGAGCCCGGATGGAGCTCGCAACATGCCTCTCAACAATGACCACTAGCGGCCTCCTCGGTACGAAGGGATCTGCCGGAATGTAGAGCTTGGAGAGCTCATCCCCGAATGGTAAAGGCCGAGGGAGGTAAATGAGGTGGCTCCCATCTGCAAGGGAGATCCAAAATAGGTTCTCCCCGTCCCGTTGGAGGAGCTTGCACCTCCTAAGCATCCCCTCAGTGTAAAGGGGAGCCTCCAGCCCGTCCTCTAGCTCGGACAGGTCCATCACTTGTGAGGCGATCAAGGAGATCACCCCACCGCCGACAATGTCCCTCGGCTCGTTCCTCCTAATCCGCTTCAAAGCGGCAAGGAAGAGGGACGGCCAATCCATCACCTTCTCGCTCATCGGAAGGCAGAAGTATAGTAGTGGGAGGTCCTTGAGGGCGACCTTGTTCTCCTCTTTGTGTCCACAGAAGACACCCATGAGGATTTTGGAGAGGAGCCTTAAGTAAGGGTGAGTGAGTTTGTTGGAGTACTCACCCCCTGCATGGAACTCTGACCCGACAACTGCTTGCCAAAACTCACACAGGTCCGGGGCCAGGACTGGATCCCACCAGTTTGCGGAGGGGTTGAGAGTCACCCCGAAGGCCTCTTGTAGCTGGTGGTAATTGTTCGCTCCAAACGGTGTGTGCAAGCTTTAAATTTATAACCCTAGACTTAAGCTTAAAACAAGGATGCGAACCCGCAGTGTACGGGTCAATCGTAGTAAAAGCAAGAAAATTCCAGGGGTCGATCACAGGGACTTGGTGAAACAAAGTCAATACGGTATGCTACGTTAATTCTAACCACAAAAGCGATTAACACAATCAAAGATGAATAAGATGTCAAATAAAGCAAACATGCAATTCTAGGGATTAAAGCATCAAGTTGTGGTTCCAACTCAAGATCTATAGATAAGCGGACAAAGCTGAGATTTTTGCGTGGGAAAGGTGTTACTAAAGTGGAGTAGATCACCGGGTAAGTCTCACTACACACTAATCCTAAACCGTAACTCCTATTACCGGGTAAGTCTCAAGGAATCAAGATAAAGAACTATAACCTCAAACTAACACACCATCTAAGGGAATAGAATCAACCTTTACCGGGTAAGTCTCAGGCTAACTCACAAAGATGGGATGGAAGCACACTCAAACCCCAATAAAGGATACACCTTTATTACCTACACTTATGATCTTAAATACACAAACAAAGGAATTACCGGGTAAGTCTCATCCTAAGCTTGCATTGAACCAGGAAGGTGAAATAAGAATAGGATTTAGCAAACTCTAACACTTAACTTTCTGTTTTAGGTCGGATAAGTCACCTCGGTCAGAAGAATTCCACCCCGGCCGAGATGTTCATCAACCGAACGAGATGCTTAGGGTTAAGGTTAAAGACTCAAACTTTCAGGATCCTACTGGAATCTAAGATTATTTTATCATTGTTTTTCCCACAACCTTCAGCCAATCACCCTAAAATCACACAAGGAAATTAGCCACTCATCATCATAATGAAAGTATTAAAATATATGGGAAGAAGATGAATGTTTGAACAAAGAAGAATTTAATGAAAGACTTCAATAAATGAATCAAATATCACAACAAGCGTTTCTTTGGATAGCAATCCAACAAGACAAGACAATCAATGAGGGAATTGAAGACAATCTTACAAAACCCTTCAAAAAGCTATAAAAGCTACGAACTTCAATCTTCCTTCAACCTTCAAAAAGGTTCTTCGAAACTCTCCACTGGAGTATGCTGCTGCTGCTGCTGCTGCGTACGCTCGATGTATAACGGATGCCTGCGCTGATAGCGGATGCCCGAATTATGGGAAATCCGACCCTTTTTATAGGAAAATAAACCTCCAAAGATAATAAATCTTAGAAAGATATATTCCCATAAAAATAGGTAAAATATATGATTCTGCATATCTCCTTCCTTCCAGAAGCTCAGCCCAAAAATATAAGATCACTTTCCAAATTTAAAAGATCTCTTCCAAGAATAAAATATTCTCGCCGCGTCCTAGGTATTCGCCTCGGTCGAGTCGGCGTCTCTGGATCGCCTCGGTCGAGGTGAACCTCTGGTCAACCGAGGTGAGTCACGACAGAATGTGAAATCTTTCGAATCAGCTCCAAAGTGAATCTTCAATCCATGGCTATGCTTCCTGGATGTAGCTCCAAATGACTCTTGACTTCTTTTGCTCCTTTTTGATGCAAAACGTACCATATTACCTGCAATTACAATGAAACTAGGTGTAGACCTCGATTCTCGCAAAGGTAGATGAAATGGTAGTAAAATCACATAATGTACATACAAACATGCAGAATATGAAAGATAAAACGTCCAAACAAACCCTAAAATATGGACTATAATTCATGCTATCAAAATACCCCATACTTAGCCCTTGCTTGTCCCCAAGCAAGTTCCTCATATAAAAGACAAGATAGAATGGATTATAAGTCAAGAAAATCAATGAAAAAGTCTTTCAAAAATTATTTTATGGTGTGCAACTATCATAGATCACTCTAAGAGAATACTTCCTGGAATTAAAAACTTAATATGATCAAAACATTTTATAAATATAAGAAAGTTGTTCATCTTTGCATAAAATCATAGAATGCATAATAAATCATAATTATCAAAATTAATCATGTATAATCCGATTTAAACCGCTAAGTCAATCAACAAGCTCAAGGTCTCAAGGGCTTCCCAAGAGAAAAGGTCAAGAAACGTGTAGGGTAGGGATGTATGTAAGGTAATGTGGTGCTAGAATCCGGGAAAAGGATGAACTTCACTTCACTTTGACTTGCAACATCTTCCACCAATAAGCTTTGCTTATTTCACACTTTTTTTCTCTTTTTTTTTTTACTTTTTGGGATGCATGGACAGAGGTGCACAATAACCGAAGCCTAGGAAATCTGCAATCATCAATTTCTCGAGATGCATCAAACCCTTGATGCACATACCATGACCCGTTAGGAATATCGCTCAATCCGACTTTGGCAAGACACAAACACCCGGCTATGTGAATGGTGCCGAGTTACTCATCTTAATGATTGACTTCCCCAAACCTATTATTGCTTTCTAACACTTCACTTCCAGCCCACTCTTCAACTTTAACTTGCTTTCACCACTTCGCTTGCTTCCAAATTCCCGGATAGGTAAAGGGAGGCAAAATGTATATGAGGGGCTAAGCATGATCAAGAAGAAGAAGAAGAAGAGAATGAATTGCCTTGGTCTTTCCAAGAAGAATGTGAGAGAACTTAACCTGCGGTGTCAACCTTCAAATTCAACATAATTTGGATAAAAACAAAGTATTAAACATGCTAATAATTTCAAACAAAGCACTTAGCAACTTAAACATATTATAAAACCTTTCAAACGCACAAAGAATTTAAAAACAGTAGGTAAACAAGATCTTCACTGAGATCATATCCAGATCAGTAGCAAAAAATCATTTTCGAAAACTTTCTGTTACGCCGCCTCGGTCGAGGTGTTCTTGGTTCAACCGAGGTGAAACACCTCGTTTCGCCAGAATCTCCCCGGTCGAGGTCAAAAAATTTTTTTTTTTTTTTTAACAAGTTTTTTTCGGTTCGGTTTCGACGTTTTTCTCAATCAAATAATCTGTAGGTATGCATGTAATATCAGATAATCATATAAAGGCAAGTGAAGCATAAATATGAAAGTATCCGATGAATATAATACATCAAAAGGTATCGAATACATCAAGTGGTCACGTAGTCAAATAATACAGACAAATACCCCATACTTGAGACACACTGTCCCAGTGGGTATAATAAAAGTCTAAATGAAAGAGGACTCACCGGATAAAGAGCCGAACTGCATAAAAATATAATAAATAAAACCCTGCATCCAACAACTTAAGAACTTCCTTCTTCACAACCTCTTTCATGATCGGATTTAACCGTCTTTGAGGTTCCCGTGAAGTCTTATGATTATCTTCCATTAGAATTCTATGCATGCAGAAAGAAGGTTTAATGCCAATAAGATCATCCGTGGTGTAACCTATAGCTTTTCGATGCTTTCTCAGGACATGCATTAGCTTAGTTAATTCAGAATCGGAAAGGGAAGCACTAACAATAACGGGATAAGTAGAATCCGGCCCAAGAAAGATATACCTCAAGTGACTAGGGAGTTGTTTAAGCTCCACAACTGGGGGTGCTTTCTGAGAGGGATCTGTGCTTCCTCTTTCCAGTGGAGTGGTGTCAGAAACTGGACTAGATGCAGTCTCAGTTTGAATCGTCTCGCTGTCGACCTCGGTCGAGGCACAAAGGCGTTGACCGAGGTGTTCTTCAGACGCCTCGCTCTGTCCAGAAGGTGCCTCGGTCGAGGTACTGCTACTGGATCCGAGGCTGGAAATCTTCGTTTCCTGGACTAGCTTCTCAGTTTTAGCTCCTGGATCCTCTTCCAGTGCCCTCAAGCTCTGTATATCTGCATCACAAGAAGCATCTATACCTTCCTCCATTAAACTGAAGCTAATAACTCTTTCGAGTGGATCGTTAATAAGGATAGAGCTCACCAATTCTCTTGATTCTTCTTCATCGTAGATGTTGAAGATATCATCAGTTAGTTGCTCCCCTTTCATGGCTGCAAGTAGTGCGAACTCCACCTCATCGCCACCAACGTTGAATTTCAACTTGGCGTTCTTGCAATCCACATTGCAACCCGAAGTTGCTAGAAATGGCCTCCCGAGAATGATGGGAACTGGGTAATCTGCGGGAATGTCAAGCACGACAAAATCTATAGGTAGATAGAAGTTACCTAACTTGACCGGAACGTCCTCCAAAATGCCCACGGGATGGGTGATGGAGCGATCCGCCATGTAGAGTCGAATCTTGACCGGTTTGGGCTCTCCAAGACCGATCTTAGTGCATAGCTCCAGCGGGATGATGCTCACGCTGGCTCCTAGATCGCAAAGGGCTTCACAAGTGACATCCCCAACTTGAATGGGAATGCAAAATGAGCCGGGATCTCTCAATTTAGGTGGCATCTTCTCCTTCATGATCTTTATGAGTTCCGAAGATTTAGATGTCATCCTAACTTCACCAACATCCTCCAGCTTCCTCTTCCTTGATAAGATTTCTTTTAAGAACTTCCCATAGGCGGGCATACCTAGAATAGCATCAAGGAAAGGAATGTTAATATGTAGCTTATTCATCAAGTCAAGGAACTTACCAAAGTGCTTGTCTAGATGTGCTCTGGCTCTGGACTGAGGGAATGGAAGTGGTGGTTTATATGCAGGAGGTGGAACATAAGTTTCTGTCGTTCCTCCTGCTTTCTGTTGCTCTGCCTCGGTTGGCATTTCGGTCGAGGTGTTCTTCGACTGGATCTGGACCGAGGTGGTCTGCGTCGAGCGAGGTACTGGATCAGCAGTTTTGAGTCCACTCCTCGTCGTTATGGCCATACACTGGCCCTTAGGGTTGGTTTCCGTCTTTGCTGGAAGCTTCCCTGGATCTCTTGGCGCTTCATTCGCCCTATTAGCAAGTTGTTGTTCAAGGGACTTTTGGGCCCTCGAAAATGAAGTCATAGAATTCTCCATAGCGCCAAGTTTGATCAAGATTGCCTCCAGAACTGCGTCTTTCTTTTCCGGCTGAGACGAACTTGATCCTTGCCCTTGGCTTTTCAATGGAGTAGAAGAAGAAGAAGGCGAAGAGAGGAAAGGATTAGAGGAATCATTAGAGTTGGAGTTTGAATAATTGTTACCGTGGTTTTGATTATTCGCCCTCCAGTTGTTGCTGTTGGATCCTCTATTATTGTTGTTGTAGTTGTTGTTTCGGGGTCCGTTGTTGTTGTTACGGTACCCGTTATTGTTGTTGTTCCTTTGCCCTTGCTCTTCCTTCTTAGTTTGAGCCATCAAGAGCTCCTTCAACTGCTTCACGTCATTCTTCAATGATGTGAGTTGATTGTTGTTGGGTTGAGTCTCTTGAAAGTTGACTCTTTTTACTCCACCTTCAGCTCCTTGGTGGGTATACTTCTCCATGTGCAAGGCTTGCTTCTCAATGAAGTCCCATGCATCATCAATCGCCATGTCCATGAAGGTACCGGCGGAGAGTAGTTGGAGATTGAACTGGGTGTTTCCGTCCAGCCCTTTGACCCAGCCTTCAGACTTAGACATGATTAATTTTGATAGCATGAATTATAGTCTATATTTTGAGGTTTGTTTGGACGTTTTATCTTTCATAATCTGCATGTTTGTATGTACATTATGTGATTTTACTACCATTTCATCTACCTTTGCGAAAATCGAGGTCTACACCTAGTTTCGTTGTAATTGCAGGTAATATGCTACGTTTTGCATCAAAAAGGAACAAAAGGAGTCATGAGTCATTTGGAGCTACATCCAGGAAGCATAGCCATGAATTAAGGATTTACTTTGGACCAGTTTTGAGAGATTCTACATTCAGTTGTGAGTCACCTCGGTTGACCAGAGATTCATCTCGACCGAGGTAATCCAGAGACGCCGACTCGACCGAGGCGAACACCTAGGACGCGGCGAGAATATTTTATTCTTGGCTGAGATCTTTTAAAATTGGAAAGTGATCTTATATTTTTGGGCTTGGCTTCTGGAAGGAAGGAGATATGCAGAATCATATATTTTACCTATATTTATGGGATAATATCTTTCTAAGATTTCTTATCTTTGGAGGGTTATTTTTCCTATAAAAAGGGTTGGATTTTCCACAAATCCAAGACCCGCTAAGAGTGCTTAGAGCCCGCAAACATCCGCTATCAGCGCAGCAGCCGCATACTCCAATTTGGGAGAGAGTTGAAGAACCTTTTTGAAGGTTGAAGGAAGATTGAAGTCCATAGCTTTTATAGCTTTTATTGAAGGGTTTTGTAAGATTGTCTTCAATTCCCTCAATTGTTGTCTTGTCTTTTTGGATTATTATCCAAGGAACGCTTTTGTGTGATATTTGATTCAGTTATTGAAGTCTTTTCATTAAATTCTTCTTTGTTCAAATATTCACTTTCTTCCCTTACATTTAATACTTTCACAATGATGATGAGTGGCTAATTTCCTTGTGTGATTCTAGGGTGATTGGCTGAAGGTTGTGGGAAAAACAATGATAGAATAGTCTTAGATTCCAGTAGGATCCTGAAAGTTCGAGTCTTTAACCTTAACCCTAAGCATCTCGTTCAGTCGATGAACATTTCGGCCGAGGTGGAAACTGGCTGACCGAGGTGACTTATCTGATCCATAACTGAGAGTTAAGTGTTAGAGTTTGCCAAATCCTATTCTTATTACACCTTCCTGGTTCAAAGCAAGCTTAGGATGAGACTTACCCGGTAATTCCTTAGTTTGTGTACCAACGATCATAAGTGTAGGTAATAAAGGTTTATCCTTTATTGGGGTTTGAGTGTGCTTCCATCCCATCTTTGTGAGTTAGCCCGAGACTTACCCGGTAAAGGTTGATTCTATTCCCTTAGATGGTGTGTTAGTTTGAGGTTATAGTTCTTTATCTTGATTCCTTGAGACTTACCCGGTAATAGGAGTTACGGTTTAGGATTAGTGTGTAGTGAGACTTAACCGGTGATCTACTCCATTTTAGAAACACCTTCCCCACGCAAAAATCTCAGCTTTGTCCGCTTATCTATAGATCTTGAGTTGGAACCACAACTAGACGCTTTAATCCCTAGAATTGCGTGTTTGCTTTATTTGACATCTTATTCATCTTTGATTGTGTTAATTGCTCTTGTGGTTAGCATTGACATTAGCACACCGTATTGACTTTGTTTCACCGAGTCCCTGTGATCGACCCCTGGAATTTTCTTGCTTTTACTACGATTGACCCGTACACTGCGGTTCGCATCCTTGTTTTAAGCTTAAGTCTAGGGTTATAAATTTAAAGCTTGCACACACTGTTTGGAGCGAACAAGTTTTTGGCGCCGTTGCCGGGTTCAGCTTCCTGTAGTCGATGCAAACTCTCCACCCCGTAACGGTCCTTGTTGGGATTAACTCGTTGTTCTTATTCGTCACAACGGTCATCCCTCCTTTCTTCGGAACGACATGCACCGGGCTAACCCACTTGCTGTCCGAGATAGGATAAATAAAACCCTGCATCCAACAACTTAAGAACTTCCTTCTTCACAACCTCTTTCATGATCGGATTTAACCGTCTTTGAGGTTCCCGTGAAGTCTTATGATTATCTTCCATTAGAATTCTATGCATGCAGAAAGAAGGTTTAATGCCAATAAGATCATCCGTGGTGTAACCTATAGCTTTTCGATGCTTTCTCAGGACATGCATTAGCTTAGTTAATTCAGAATCGGAAAGGGAAGCACTAACAATAACGGGATAAGTAGAATCCGGCCCAAGAAAGATATACCTCAAGTGACTAGGGAGTTGTTTAAGCTCCACAACTGGGGGTGCTTTCTGAGAGGGATCTGTGCTTCCTCTTTCCAGTGGAGTGGTGTCAGAAACTGGACTAGATGCAGTCTCAGTTTGAATCGTCTCGCTGTCGACCTCGGTCGAGGCACAAAGGCGTTGACCGAGGTGTTCTTCAGACGCCTCGCTCTGTCCAGAAGGTGCCTCGGTCGAGGTACTGCTACTGGATCCGAGGCTGGAAATCTTCGTTTCCTGGACTAGCTTCTCAGTTTTAGCTCCTGGATCCTCTTCCAGTGCCCTCAAGCTCTGTATATCTGCATCACAAGAAGCATCTATACCTTCCTCCATTAAACTGAAGCTAATAACTCTTTCGAGTGGATCGTTAATAAGGATAGAGCTCACCAATTCTCTTGATTCTTCTTCATCGTAGATGTTGAAGATATCATCAGTTAGTTGCTCCCCTTTCATGGCTGCAAGTAGTGCGAACTCCACCTCATCGCCACCAACGTTGAATTTCAACTTGGCGTTCTTGCAATCCACATTGCAACCCGAAGTTGCTAGAAATGGCCTCCCGAGAATGATGGGAACTGGGTAATCTGCGGGAATGTCAAGCACGACAAAATCTATAGGTAGATAGAAGTTACCTAACTTGACCGGAACGTCCTCCAAAATGCCCACGGGATGGGTGATGGAGCGATCCGCCATGTAGAGTCGAATCTTGACCGGTTTGGGCTCTCCAAGACCGATCTTAGTGCATAGCTCCAGCGGGATGATGCTCACGCTGGCTCCTAGATCGCAAAGGGCTTCACAAGTGACATCCCCAACTTGAATGGGAATGCAAAATGAGCCGGGATCTCTCAATTTAGGTGGCATCTTCTCCTTCATGATCTTTATGAGTTCCGAAGATTTAGATGTCATCCTAACTTCACCAACATCCTCCAGCTTCCTCTTCCTTGATAAGATTTCTTTTAAGAACTTCCCATAGGCGGGCATACCTAGAATAGCATCAAGGAAAGGAATGTTAATATGTAGCTTATTCATCAAGTCAAGGAACTTACCAAAGTGCTTGTCTAGATGTGCTCTGGCTCTGGACTGAGGGAATGGAAGTGGTGGTTTATATGCAGGAGGTGGAACATAAGTTTCTGTCGTTCCTCCTGCTTTCTGTTGCTCTGCCTCGGTTGGCATTTCGGTCGAGGTGTTCTTCGACTGGATCTGGACCGAGGTGGTCTGCGTCGAGCGAGGTACTGGATCAGCAGTTTTGAGTCCACTCCTCGTCGTTATGGCCATACACTGGCCCTTAGGGTTGGTTTCCGTCTTTGCTGGAAGCTTCCCTGGATCTCTTGGCGCTTCATTCGCCCTATTAGCAAGTTGTTGTTCAAGGGACTTTTGGGCCCTCGAAAATGAAGTCATAGAATTCTCCATAGCGCCAAGTTTGATCAAGATTGCCTCCAGAACTGCGTCTTTCTTTTCCGGCTGAGACGAACTTGATCCTTGCCCTTGGCTTTTCAATGGAGTAGAAGAAGAAGAAGGCGAAGAGAGGAAAGGATTAGAGGAATCATTAGAGTTGGAGTTTGAATAATTGTTACCGTGGTTTTGATTATTCGCCCTCCAGTTGTTGCTGTTGGATCCTCTATTATTGTTGTTGTAGTTGTTGTTTCGGGGTCCGTTGTTGTTGTTACGGTACCCGTTATTGTTGTTGTTACGGTACCCGTTATTGTTGTTGTTCCTTTGCCCTTGCTCTTCCTTCTTAGTTTGAGCCATCAAGAGCTCCTTCAACTGCTTCACGTCATTCTTCAATGATGTGAGTTGATTGTTGTTGGGTTGAGTCTCTTGAAAGTTGACTCTTTTTACTCCACCTTCAGCTCCTTGGTGGGTATACTTCTCCATGTGCAAGGCTTGCTTCTCAATGAAGTCCCATGCATCATCAATCGCCATGTCCATGAAGGTACCGGCGGAGAGTAGTTGGAGATTGAACTGGGTGTTTCCGTCCAGCCCTTTGAAGTAGATCTCCAACAACTCGATCTTTGGAATCCCATGATGTGGGCAATCCAAAAGAATATCCTTGAACCGCTCCCAAGATTTGGACAAGCTCTCCTTGTCCTTCATGATGAAAGCATTGATCTTCCCTCTCATTTCAGCAGTCTTTGAGGGTGGAAAGAATTTGGTCAGGAATTCTGTGGTCATCTCCTCCCATGTGCTAATTTTTCCTGGAGGAAGAGATTGATACCAAATAAGAGCTCTATCTTTTAAAGAAAAGTAAAAAGGTCTTAGCTTGTAGTTGTTATTTTCAATTCTAGAAGGCCGCAAGGTCTCCATCAAGATCTCGTAGTTTTGAAGATGTTGATGCGGCGACTCCTTCTCTAGCCCTCCGAATTGACATTGGCGAATCATGGCTAGAACTTGCGGTCGAAGTTCGTAATCATGATCCGCTGGATCTCCTAGGTTCACCCCTGGACGCCTCAGCTGCTGATTAGGGTCCATCCTTTGACCTAGGGTTTGCGGGATTCCTGCAAGAAGAACATCTCGGACTGGTATCCGAGGTGGATGTACATCGGCCGGGGCGTCGGGTACTAGAATCTGCCTCGGTCGAGGATCAACTACTGGATCCTGCATCGGTCGAAGTAGAATCTGGTTCCGAATGGCTGCAATCTCAGCTTCGATTGCTGCAGTCCTGGCATGATTCTCTTCTTTCTCTTGCCTTAGCTCTTCTTTACTGAGACGTAGCAGCTCCTGCGTCTCTCTCAATTGGGCCGCAAGATCGTGATCGTCTTGTTGGGCCATTTTCGCTTCTCTTAAGCGTCGCTTGTATGTCTTTTCCGGTTCGGGATCGTAAGGAACGATTTCCTTCCCAGCGCGGGTTCTTCGCATATACCTAAGAAAGAACCTGCAAAAGTCACTCAAGTAGAGTGGTTAGATGAAACGGGGCAAATGCCCCAAGAGCAAACCGTACCGGCTCGGTCTAGACCAAGTCCCCGGCAACGGCGCCAAAAAATTGTTCGCTCCAAACGGTGTGTGCAAGCTTTAAATTTATAACCCTAGACTTAAGCTTAAAACAAGGATGCGAACCCGCAGTGTACGGGTCAATCGTAGTAAAAGCAAGAAAATTCCAGGGGTCGATCACAGGGACTTGGTGAAACAAAGTCAATACGGTATGCTACGTTAATTCTAACCACAAAAGCGATTAACACAATCAAAGATGAATAAGATGTCAAATAAAGCAAACATGCAATTCTAGGGATTAAAGCATCAAGTTGTGGTTCCAACTCAAGATCTATAGATAAGCGGACAAAGCTGAGATTTTTGCGTGGGGAAGGTGTTATTAAAGTGGAGTAGATCACCGGGTAAGTCTCACTACACACTAATCCTAAACCGTAACTCCTATTACCGGGTAAGTCTCAAGGAATCAAGATAAAGAACTATAACCTCAAACTAACACACCATCTAAGGGAATAGAATCAACCTTTACCGGGTAAGTCTCAGGCTAACTCACAAAGATGGGATGGAAGCACACTCAAACCCCAATAAAGGATACACCTTTATTACCTACACTTATGATCTTAAATACACAAACAAAGGAATTACCGGGTAAGTCTCATCCTAAGCTTGCATTGAACCAGGAAGGTGAAATAAGAATAGGATTTAGCAAACTCTAACACTTAACTTTCTGTTTTAGGTCGGATAAGTCACCTCGGTCAGAAGAATTCCACCCCGGCCGAGATGTTCATCAACCGAACGAGATGCTTAGGGTTAAGGTTAAAGACTCAAACTTTCAGGATCCTACTGGAATCTAAGATTATTCTATCATTGTTTTTCCCACAACCTTCAGCCAATCACCCTAAAATCACACAAGGAAATTAGCCACTCATCATCATAATGAAAGCATTAAAATATATGGGAAGAAGATGAATGTTTGAACAAAGAAGAATTTAATGAAAGACTTCAATAAATGAATCAAATATCACAACAAGCGTTTCTTTGGATAGCAATCCAACAAGACAAGACAATCAATGAGGGAATTGAAGACAATCTTACAAAACCCTTCAAAAAGCTATAAAAGCTACGAACTTCAATCTTCCTTCAACCTTCAAAAAGGTTCTTCGAAACTCTCCACTGGAGTATGCTGCTGCTGCTGCTGCGTACGCTCGATGTATAACGGATGCCTGCGCTGATAGCGGATGCCCGAATTATGGGAAATCCGACCCTTTTTATAGGAAAATAAACCTCCAAAGATAATAAATCTTAGAAAGATATATTCCCATAAAAATAGGTAAAATATATGATTCTGCATATCTCCTTCCTTCCAAAAGCTCAGCCCAAAAATATAAGATCACTTTCCAAATTTAAAAGATCTCTTCCAAGAATAAAATATTCTCGCCGCGTCCTAGGTATTCGCCTCGGTCGAGTCGGCGTCTCTGGATCGCCTCGGTCGAGGTGAACCTCTGGTCAACCGAGGTGAGTCACGACAGAATGTGAAATCTTTCGAATCAGCTCCAAAGTGAATCTTCAATCCATGGCTATGCTTCCTGGATGTAGCTCCAAATGACTCTTGACTTCTTTTGCTCCTTTTTGATGCAAAACGTACCATATTACCTGCAATTACAATGAAACTAGGTGTAGACCTCGATTCTCGCAAAGGTAGATGAAATGGTAGTAAAATCACATAATGTACATACAAACATGCAGAATATGAAAGATAAAACGTCCAAACAAACCCCAAAATATGGACTATAATTCATGCTATCAGTAATCAAGTGTGTATTTCACCTTGTTGAACTTGAAGGTGAGTCCAATACACACATGATCCTCCTTCTCCATGGTGAAGGTGGAGATGAACTGTCTGCTGAGCTCGGGATATGTTGGAGCACTCATATGTAGGAATTCTCCGAGTCCAGCATTGGCCAGAAAGGATTGCATGCTCTCCAGCATGCCTAGCTTCTCCAATGTAGGAATGTGCAAAAACCGAGTTGCGTACACAACTCGATCCTGTACGATCCTATACCTTTCCATCTCAGCTTCGGACATCTTGTATTTCCTTTGTGGCTCCATTCTAGTATTTGATTTAGCAAAGGAATTAGAAACTTTCAAAAATAAGGAGAGAAGACGAACCCTCTGTTGTGTTTTCCGCAGAGGCGGCTGAAGCAGGCGCAGGGGCGGCAAGGCGTAGGTGCGGGAGCTTGCAGGCATAGGGGCGGGAGAAGTGTAGAGGGCGAATTCTGAGGAGCAACAAAGGTGGTGATGCTGAGGCCGTTCCGGTGACTTCTTTGGTGGTGTAGGCGTCGCCGGAAGTGGAGCAGGAGTGGAGTTTTGTGGTGGGTGGTAATGAAGAGTGTAGTAAGGTGAGAGAGTTTGGAGGGAGGAAGGTGGATCTGGTGAGGGTGACGCAGGGGCGTCGCAAGGGGTTGACTGTCGTCGGAGGTGGCGCAGGGGCGTCGCAGTGGAAACTTGTGAGTGTTTGGTGGGGGCGCAGGGGCGTTTGCAGTTTGAAAGGGTAAAGGCGAGGGAGATATGGTTGGTGAGGAGATAGAGAGTGGGTGGGTGGGGTAGGTGTAGGGGAATGTTTTTGCGATTTCTATTTTTTTTTTCTTTTTTGGGTAAACCCGCAAGGACGGGAGCTTGTCGCCGCGGGGGCGGTGACAAGGGAGAGGGGCCACACAGGCTCAGCGCCGGGGGCGACGCCGAGGATGTGTGTCAAGGATGGCCGCCACAGGGGCGTAGGGGAGTCACCGCGGGGGCGGTGACTAGCATGTTGCAGGCGCTGGGCATGGGTGTCACCGCAGGGGCGGGAACACTGAGTCGCAGGGGCGGTTTTCTTGACAGAGGCTCATCTTCTTTATTCCTTCGGGTTGCCTCCCGAGCAGCGCCTTTGTTTTACGTCGTTGGCTCGACGTAAGACCTCTACTTCTCTAACTGTGCTTCCTCCAGCACCATCTCGTCAATCGGATCGTTCTTGACTCCTTCAAGGTAAGGCTTTAGCCTTTGTCCGTTTACCTTGAACACCTTGTGCGTTTGGGGATCATAAAGATCCACAGCTCCGTGAGGGTATACTTCGGCATACTTCGGCTACCACGAACGGCCTTGTCCATCTCGAACGCAACTTATCTGCAAAGAGTTTCAAACGTGATTGAAAGAGAAGTACCTTATTACCTACCTTGAAGTCCTTCCGGAGAATGTTTCGGTCATGCCATGCTTTAGTCTTTTCTTTGTATGCGGTGGCATGGTCATATGCATCTAACCTCAATTCCTCCAACTCTTGCAATTGGAGCTTCCGGAATTCTCCCACTTCTTCTATGTTCATGTTGCACTTCTTTACCGCCCACCAGGCTTTGTGCTCTAGCTCCACCGGTAGGTGACAAGCTTTCCCAAACACGAGCCTAAAAGGAGACATCCCGATAGGAGTTTTGTAGGCAGTCTAATATGCCCACAGGGCGTCATTTAGCCTTGCACTCCAATCCTTTCGTCCGGGAGAGACCGTCTTTTCAAGGATGGTTTTTATTTCCCGGTTAGATACCTCAGCTTGGCCATTTGTTTGTGGATGATAAGTTGTTGACACTCGTTGGTGGACGTGATACTTCTTAAGGAGAGATGTGATCGTCTTGTTGCAAAAATGGGTACCCCTATCGCTGATTAAGGCTTTCGGAATTCCAAATCATGCGAAAATGTTTTCCTTAAGAAACGCTGCAACCACTTTTGAATCATCAGTTTTGATGGTCTTTGC
Organism: Fagopyrum esculentum; assembly: GCA_033239045.1. Lineage (NCBI taxonomy): Eukaryota > Viridiplantae > Streptophyta > Magnoliopsida > Caryophyllales > Polygonaceae > Fagopyrum > Fagopyrum esculentum. Next base: position 149,491,741 of record BSUD01000001.1, read on the forward strand.
TTCCACCCACTTGGAAACATAGTCCACCGCAAGCAAAATATGTGTGTGCCCAAATGAGGTAGGAAACGGCCCCATGAAATCAATTCCCCAAACGTCAAATATTTCACAAAATATAAGAGAGGATTGGGGCTTTTCATGTCTCCTTGAAAGATTTCTTACCTTTTGGCATCTATCACACACTTTGCAAAACGCAAAAGCGTCTCGAAAAATGTGTGGCCAAAAGAAACCGGCATCCAAAACTTTTCTTGCAGTTTTGTTTGCCCCAAAGTGCCCCTCACATGCTTCAGAATGACAGAAAGTTAGGACGGATTGTACCTCATTGTCCGGAATGCAACGTCGGATCACTTGGTCACTACAATGCTTCCAAAGGTAAGGATCGTCCCAAACGTAGTGTCGAGCTTCAGCTTTTACCTTCTCTCGTTGTGCCTTAGTGAAATCTGGAGGGTACTCCTTCCTGACAATGAAGTTCACGATGTCAGCAAACCAAGGCTTAAAAGACTGGAGCTTAAGACAAACCTATGTCGACAATTCCGTAGGGGCACCTAGACTGAGCCGCAGGGGCGGCTGGTGTGAGGCGCGGGGGTGGTTACACAACAGAGAGTTGTGTAAAATGTATCGTCTGGAAAGCTTCCAGCTATCTCTCTTCCTTTTCCTAGATCCTCCTCTTCTTTCACTAGCCTTCTCAAATGATCGGCAACCAGGTTCTTAGCCCCCTTCTTGTCCCGTATCTCTAAGTTAAACTCACTTAGAAGGAGCACCCATCGATCAATCGTGGCTTTGCTTCCTTCTTCGCCATGAGGTACCTAAGAGTTGCATGGTCAATGAAGATAATTACCTTTACCCCAAGTAGGTACTGCCTGAATTTCTCAAGGGCAAAAACCACCGCTAAAATTTCCTTCTCGGTGGTAGAGTAATTCCTTTGCGCTCTATTGAGTGTCATAGACACATAATGGATCACATGTGAAGCCCGTCCGTCTTTTTGTCCTAAGACTGCTCCAACGGCGTAATCACTGGTGTCACACATGATTTCAAAAGGTTTCTCCCAATCCGGAGAATGGATGATCGGTGCGTTGGTGAGACATGCCTTCAAAGTGTCGAAAGCTTTCTTGCAACTCCCATCCACTATGAAGGTGACGTCTTTCTTGAGCAATTCGCATAGGGGTGCCGAGATCTTCGAAAAGTCTTTGATAAAACGTCGGTAGAAACCTGCATGACCAAGAAAAGATCGGATTTCCAGAACATTAGTAGGATAAGGTAAATTTTGAATTACGTCAACCTTTTCCCTATCTACCTCTATCCCTTTTGAGGATATTACATGTCCTAGCACAATTCCTTGTTCGACCATGAAATGACATTTTTTCGAATTAAGAACTAAATTGGTTTCAACACATTTTTCAAGAACAAGTTTTAAATGTCCTCAACAATGCATCAAAACTGTCTCCATGGACGGTAAAATCGTCCATGAAGACTTCAATGAAATTTTCTATGTATTCGGAGAAAATACTTATCATGCACCGTTGGAAGGTGCTGGGTGCGTTGCAAAGTCCAAATAGCATTCTGCGGTATGCAAAAGTGCCAAATGGGCAAGTGAACGTCGTCTTTTCTTGATCTTCCGGTGCGATGGCTATTTGGAAATAGCCCGAATATTCATCAAGGAAGCAGTAGTACTGATGACCTGCAAGACGTTCCAACATTTGGTCAATAAAAGGTAATGAGAAATGGTCTTTTCGTGTTACCTTGTTGAGCTTGCGGTAGTCAATGCAAACTCTCCATCCGGTTTGTGTTTTGCTCGGGACCATCTCTCCATGTTGATTTTCCACCATGGTGATGCCTCCTTTCTTTGGAACCACTTGGGTTGGACTAACCCAAGTGCTATCCGAAATAGGGAAGATTATATCTGCTTGGAGGAGCTTCAACACTTCCTTCTTGACCACATCCATCATTGGTGGATTCAACCTCCGTTGGGGTTGCCTAGAAGGTTTGGCTTCATCCTCAAGTAAGATCCTATGCATGCAAGTTGAAGGGCTTATCCCTTTGATGTCCGCAATGGTCCATCCAAGGGCCGTCTTGTGCTCTTTCAGCACTTTTACCAACTTGTCTTCTTGACCGGTATTCAACTTGTTGGAGATGATCACTGGCAAGGTATTGTGTTCTCCAAGGAAAACGTACTTGAGGTGTGACGGAAGGTCCTTCAATTCTATTTCCGGTGCCTGCACTATAGACGGAACAAGCTTCTCGCTTGGGGTTAGTAAAGTGGGCCCAATGACCAAATTGGAGATAGGTAGCCTTTTATGTCCATCTAATTGGGCTAGAACCTCTTTCATGCTGGATGTTAATACATATTCTGATTTGTAACCATCAATGTCATGCTCAATTACATTTTTCATTTCATCAACATCAGAATTATCAAAAACATCTTGCACAAAAGGTTCAACAATGTCAATAGCACATAAAGAATGATCATCACTAGGAAATCTCATTGCATCATAGATGTCAAATTTCACTACTTCACCATCAAACTCCATGGTTAGTTTGCCACTAACATAATCAATTTTAGTCCTAGCAGTTTTCAGAAATGGCCTACCTAACAGTATCGGTGCAGCATGCGAATCATTTTCCATATCCATTACGAAAAAATCAGCAGGAAATATTAGGTTGTCTACTATTACTAATACATCTTCAATTATCCCTTTCGGGTACACGTTAGATCTATCAGCAAGTTGTACTACAATCCTAGTTTCCATTAATGGCTCAAGGCCAAGTGATTTGTAAATCGAAAATGGTAAAACGTTGATAGAAGCACCAAGATCAGGCATTGATTTGTCAAAGCGGGTTTCCCCTATAACACAAGGAATGCTTACCATGCCCGGATCGCTGTACTTCTTGGGCATTCTCCGTTGGAAAACAGCCGACACATGCTCACTTACTTGCACTTTTTGTTTCCCCTTCAGCTTCTGGTTCCTCTTGATAGTGCAAAGTTCCTTCAAGAACCAAGCATACTTAGGAATACTTTTCACCAACCTAAGGAGGGGAATGTTTACCTCGCATTTGGAGAAAGTCTCAAAAAGGTCTTTGTCCTCAATGATTCTTCTCTCCTTTAGGGCCTCAGGAAAAGGAGCTGGTGGTTTCTCAGAGTACAATGGCGGAAAGTTAGGCCGGATGTAAGAATCCTTCTCAGCAGAACCTTTTATCGTGTTTTCCGCAGGGGCGTCAGCTTGTACGCGCAGGGGCGGCTCAAGGGTTGTCACCGCAGGGGCGGGGACATCCAGCCGCAGGGGCGGCGTTTGCTCGGTGCTGGGCGCAGTTGCAGCCGCGGGGCGGCTGTGGGTGCGGTAAACCTGACAGAGGGTTTGCTTTGTGATTCTTTTGCTGGTTTCTGTTGGATTTGCTTCCCACTCCTTAATGTTAGGACACTAACATTCTCCTTGGGGCTTATAATCATCTGGGAAGCCAATCCTCCAGAAAATCTAGCTTCGGTCCTTGAAATGGCTTTCGCCATTTGACCAACCTGTTTTTCAAGATTCTTGATACTGGATTCTGTTGTTTGGACATGAGTAGCAAAGTGTTTAGTCAAAACCTGCAACATATCTTCAGTTGATTGATACTTACCTTGTCGGGGCTGCTGTTGTTGGTTTTGTTGATCCCTCCAACGAAAGTTCTGTTGGTCATGCCAGTTTGGCATGAAATTCTGTGCATAGGGACCGTTCCTAGGCTTTTGCTGTTGTGGTTGTCCATAGCCCATTGCGTTCACCTCAGCATCATCATCCTGGACTTGTGGACACATGTCCGTTGGATGATATGGGTCAACACACACTCCACAAGCTTTGAGCTGCTGTGGGGTTCCCATAAGTGTTAGTCTCTTCACCATCTCCTTCAGCTCCGCAAGTTCAGTGGAGATCTCACTCTTCCCGGAATTCACAGCATGAACACCTCTTTTGGAAGGAGTCCTTCCAAAGTTCCGGGTCCCGTCAGCTAGTTCCTGTATTTTTTCAAAAGCAAGGTCAGGGGTAGAGTTAAGAATGTTACCTTCACAAGCCGCATCGACGATCATCCTTTCATTGTCTAGCAAGGCATTGTACAAGTACAAGACTAGATCTTGAGTTGAATATCCGTGGAAAGGACAGCTGGATTGGAGGCGTGCGAATCTTTCAAAGTACTCATAGAGCATTTCGTCCGCCTCTTGCTCGATGTTGCTTATAGCTTTCTTCAAGCTATTCGTCTTCTTGGCTGTGAAGTATTTCTCCAGAAACGCCTTGTGGAGGTTCTCCCAAGTGTCGATACTCCCGGATGGAAGGTGGTAATACCAATCATCCGCTGAATCTTTGAGTGTAAAGTCGAATGCCCTCATCTTGATTTGCTCTTCGGTGATATTGGCCGGCTTCATGCTCATACACACGGTATGAAACTTCCCAAGGTGTTTGATGGGGTCTTCACCACTTAGCCCATGGAAAGATGGAAGCAAGTGAATGAGACCCGGCTTGAGCTCGAAATTGATTCCTTCCCCTAATGCCGGTATGGTAACCGCAAGAGGGTTTTGATCCAAAGTGGGCTGAGTAAGTTGACAAAGAGTACGATCAGCCATTTCTTGTTTGAGTTGTTGTTGCCTTCGTTGCCGGGGAGTTTAGTGTTTTTATTCTATTGTTATTATTTCTATGGTCGTCTATACTCTATCAAAAATGTAATACCGACTTAGCACTAAGACAAGTATAGTGGTTAAGTAAGGGTCGAACCCAAGAGAGTTAAGGTATTTTATTAAATGCGATTATTGATTATAAGAACAAGTAACAAAAGGGGGGGGTTGGTTGAATTGATGCACACAAAAACTTATGAAAACAAATAACGCAGCAAGAAAGACAATAATAGATGAATCTACACTAGGTTGATTCTTAGCATGCAATTGCTACTTTGGTGAGTTCCTTTTACAAGTTTTCAAGTAATCTCCCGTCTCGATCATATATATGTGTTGAGTCAACCGGCATCAACACAACTTAACAGGTTAGTGTTTCGTAAACCTACAAGAATAATTAACAAGTTAGCTTTCAAATAAAGACTAAGGGATATAAAGAATAGATTTAAACCGTTAACCTTATCTTTATATTTGTGTTCCTTTTCTTTAAGTAATTACAACCCGTTATTACTTAAAGTTTACTACTAGATTAAAGACCTGAACCCGGAACCTATTAATCCTAGTTCTTTGCATGCACTTTAGAACCTAAGGTGATCAATATCAAGTAATAGTAAAACATGCAATTAGACAATGGAGATCAAGGAAACACAAAGCATTACTGAATGAAAACTTATATTAAAAAGAACTTACAACCAACGTAACAATGCAGCTTCAAACCAACCCAATGTAGCAAGGGAATAGCAACTCATTACGATGGAAATGATGAGAAAATTGGATTCTAAGTGGATAATGATGGGTGATAAGTTGGATGATTCTAGCAATCAACCAAAGCCTATTTATACTACAAAAGACACTAAATAGGAGTAAATGACCGGCCCAAAACAGCCACCTTTAATGCCATAAAGGTGGTGTAAACAGCCGGAGTAAAGCTTCTGTCGTTGAACCGCAGGGGCGACCTTCAGCTCCGTAGGGGCGGTGAAGGCAAAAACGCTTGATCTTCTTCATGGCCGCAGGGGCGGCTAGGCAATTCCGTAGGGGCGGATCTTTAATGCTCTTCAAACGTCTGATTCTTCAACTTCGTGCCGTTTCTGATGTCAAGCCGCCGGGGCGTCCCACTGTCAACGCAGGGGCGGTGACACAGACTCTTCATCTTCCAACTCCCAGGTTGAGGCGCAGGGGAAGGCACAGGGCGCTGGTCTTCGCTTCTTCAGTGCAAGTCACCGCAGGGGCCAGGGGTTGACGCAGGTGCGGTGACAGTCTTCGTGGTTGGCGCTGGCGAAGGCGCATGGAGCGCTCCGGAGTAAGGTGTCACCCGCAGGGGCGGTGACAAGGCTCCACGGGGGCGGTGAAGCAACAGAAGCTTTGCTTCGTGAACGAACTTCACTCCTAAGTGCTTATAACTCCTCCCTTAGCTTCTTTTAGTCTTCTTCTTCTGGACCAAGGAGTTAGTAGCATAAACCGACACAAATGCAATAAAAAGACTCAAAAAAACTATCCTAAATGATAGTGATTCCATCACCTATCATCATAGTAGAGAGTTTGATCAACTAAAGTTTGACTTGTTTTGTGCAAAATATGGCATTTCACATAATTTTTCAGCCCCTGGAACTCCTCAACAAAATGGAGTTGTGGAACGAAAGAACCGCACTCTTGAGGATATGTCTAGGACAATGCTTTTAGAAAACAATTTGCCAAAAAGCTTTTGGGATGAAGCAGTAAACACTGCAAATTATATTCTGAATAGATGTTTAATTTGCCCTATTTTGAAAAAGACTCCTTATGAACTCTTTAAAGGAAGAAAACCAAATATTTCATATTTCAAACCCTTTTGATGTACTTGTTTTGTTCATAACAATGACAAAGATAATCTTGGGAAATTTGATGCACGTAGTGATGAAGCTATATTCATTGGATATGCTTCAAATAGCAAACCTTATCGTGTCTATAACAAACGTACCAAAATTGTCGATGAAAGTATTCATGTTATTTTTGATGAAAGCAATGATGGTACTTTGAGTGAAAGTTTTGCAGATCTAAATCTAAATCAAAGAGAAGATCATAATTCGGATAAAGAGGAAGATCCTAAAGATCGAGACAAGAATATGCAGGAGAGGATTCAAGATACCGAAGAAAACCCTCAAGACCTTGAAACACACCTTCAAGACCTTGAAACAAGAAACTGTGATAACAGAACTCCGCTTCAAGGGCTTGAAACCCAACTTCAAGGCCTTGAGATTAGGTCAACAGGAAATATACAAACGGTACCTGAATCTAGTCAAACATATGAAGCTCAACCTTCTGGATATGCTCCATCTGTTAAAAGAAGAAAAGTTCAACACTCCTCATATCATCCATAAGAGAATGTGATCTCAGATCCAAATGCTGGAGTTCAAACTATATCTAAAGTGAACAATCTATGTGCCTTCTCCGCTTTTGTTTCACTTGTCGAGCCAAAGAACTACGCTCAAGCTCTTCAAGAACCTGATTGGATCATTGCCATGCAAAATGAATTGAATGAATTTGAGAGGAACGAGGTATGGACTCTTACTTCAAGACCAAAACATCAATCGGTTATTGGCACGAAATGGGTCTTTCGAAACAAATTGGATGAAAGTGGCAAAGTCATTCAAAATAAAGCACGACTTGTAGCACAAGGCTATAACCAAGAAGAAGGTATTGATTATGAGGAGATTTTTGCTCCAGTTGCCAGGTTAGAAGTCATACGTATGCTACTTGCATTTGCATCTTTCATGAGCATAAAACTTTTTCAAATGGATGTAAAATGTGCTTTTCTAAACGGCTTCTTAGAAGAAAAAGTCTATGTTGCTCAACCTCCTAGTTTTGAAAATGATGAATTTCCATATCATGTTTTTAAAATAGACAAAACTCTTTACGGTCTTAAGCAAGCTCCTCGAGCTTGGTATGAAAGATTGTCTAAATATCTTCTTGAAAACAATTTCAAAAGAGGTTTGATTGATAAAACATTGTTTATCAAAACTAGAGGCAACGACATTCTAGTAGCGCAAATCTATGTTGATGATATATTATTCGGTGCTACTAATGATTCCCTATGCAATGAATTTTCAGATATTATGTGCAGGGAATTTGAAATGAGCTTAATGGGAGAGCTAAATTTATTTCTTGGACTTCAAGTTACACAAGCAAAGAAAGGAATTTTTCTCAATCAAAGCAAGTATACTAGAGACTTGCTTAAGAAGTACAAAATGGATCAATATAAGGTTGCAAAGACTTATATGAGTTCAGCACTTTCGCTAGACCATGACAAGAATGGCATAAGTGTAGTACAAAAGGAGTATCGAGGTATGATCGGTTCATTGTTGTATCTAACTGCTAGTCGTCCTGACATTATATTTAGCTTGTGCATGTGTGCAAGATTTCAAATTGATCCTAAAGAGTCACATTTGATAGCTATGAAAAGAATTTTCGGTATCTCAATGACACTAAGGATCTAGGGTTATGGTACCCTCATCAAAGCTCGTTTCATCTAGTTGGATATTCAGATGCAGACTTTGCAGGTTATAAGGTCGATAGAAAAAGTACTTCTGGATATTGCCAATTCTTAGGGTCATCCCTAATTAGTTGGCACTCCAAGAAGCAAAACTCTGTTGCCCTATCCACAGGTGAAACTGAATATATAGCTGCAGGAGCCTGTTGTGCACAAATTCTTTGGATTGCTCAACAACTTCGTGATCTTGGCTTTGACTTGAAAGGTAGTCCTATAAAATGTGATAATACTAGTGCTATTTATATAACCAAAAATCTTGTGCAACATTCAAGGACTAAGCATATTGATGTAAGACATCACTTCATACGTGATCATGTTGAGAAAGGCGATGTTTCGATTTCTTTTATCTCAACTAACTTGCAGCTTGCATAAATCTTTACCAAGCCTCTTCCTGAGGAACAATTTAATTTTATTAGATTGGAGCTTTGTATGTTGAACAAGGAAGCATTAACGTAGGGGGAGTAAACGAGTTTTAATCGTTCCTACGCATGCAGCCCAATTGATCCTTTCAAGGGCCTTGAAATGAAATTCAAGGAGCCATGAAACATATTTCAAAGGGTATATAAATAAAACGGATTAATTAGAAATTATATCTTTTAGATATTGAATTATCTAATTTTTATTCTTTAAAAGGGATTTCAAAAGGTTTTGTTCTCATATTCAAAGGATTTTGAAAAGAGGTTACCAAAATTTATGGAAGGAATTTTTATCATCTATGATTTCCCCAAGATCTTAAAAATCTTTTGATCTTACGTTGATAAGACTTATTCCTATAAAAACCTCTTCTCTTCCCTCTTTATTTCTTCGGCTTCCCTTTTCTTTTGAAAGAACGGTGCTTTACTCTTTTGATTTTCCAAAATCCTCTTCATCTTCCTCTCAAAATTTTCTCAACGGCATCCAAGAGACCTTCAATCAACGAAGCAACATCTTCTGTCCCTAAACGACAGAGGATTGTTCAAGTATCGTCTGATTCTGACTCAAGTTCCGAATCTGGGTCAAGTTCAAGTTCATCAGGTTTTTCAAGCGACGCAGATATTTTTGCTAAAACAGGGCTCCCATCAAGTTGGTTCGCTAACCCAACAGCAGCTAAGAAATGGCTCACAGAGTATGATGATCGTTATCAGTGCATGTGTGAGCCAGTCCATTGCGAACTGTTTACCTTCTCTTCTATGCCGGGATTTGAAGTGCTCCAAGCAAGCTCTATTTGGATCATGTTAAACCCAGGAGAATCATCATATCCACGACTGACCAGATTGTTCTACGCAAACTTAACGGCAAGACGAGAGAGAGGTGAATGGATTCTAGATTATATTATCAACGGTAAGAAAATTACCATTACTTCTGAAATTTTAGCCGATATCTTTGGAATTCCTCTTTATGATGCTTCAGAATATTCAAACTCTGCTAGAACTCTAAGGCTAGCCAAAGAACAATTTCTTCTTCCTAATGCCTTATCACCACCCAAAATCACCTGTTTAACTCTAGAGGCCAGAATAATTTATGCTATTTTAGACAGATGCATAGTCCCCAGGTTTGCTAACAAGGATATTATCACCAATGCTTTGCTGATTCTAGTCTACAATGTGATGAATGGGTTGAAAGTGAATCTGCCTGAAATTCTCTTGTCTCACATGGTGAATGTTATTAAATCTCCAAGTACCAGTCATCTGCCTTATGGGAATTTGCTTCCCATAATATTCAGACATTTTTTTGTTGATTTTTCTGGTGAGGATTTGCACATTGTCAATGGAGGACTGGATGAAGCTTTCTTTGAGACCATAGAATTAAGAAGACTCAAGAGGGTTTCAGTATTGTATGGGTTTTGAAGGAGAAACCTGAATGGGATTTTTCTACAGAACAGAGCAACGTTTGGAATTTGTAGAAGAGTCATTGAACTTACTGAGATCTGATTTTATGGATTTTAGAGTTTCAGTGACTGACAAGATGGACGAAACTCAAGACTTACTAGGTATTCTGAATCAGAAAATTAACTAGTTGTTTCATGTGAGTGCTTTGTCTCTTACAGCTGCTAGCAGTATTAAGCCTATCTCGGAAGATGATGGACAAGCGACTACAAAGGATGCTGAGAAGGCTATGGATCAATGTCATAAGATTGTTAAGGATAAACCCATTCGTCAACCATTGCTAGAAGATCCAGATATTCTGACGATTGAAGAGTTTGGGATAGTCAAGAAATATGACAAGAATTCTGCACAAAGAGGAACGGACTTATCTAACAAAGAGCGTGATCTTACTGATGCTAAGGATCGGTGGAGAGATATGTGCTTACGAGACTATTGTGGGAAAGGAAGCTCCTCCAAGTGGTACAAGGAAACCTGAAGGTCTCTGCTTGCCATGAGTGTTTTAAAAAAAAATTTATGGTTTGTGAAAATACTCTCGTTTTTGGGTCTGTAATCGTATTTTAAGACTCCTTGCTTTGACTGTTTTTTCTCCCTTGTTGAAAGACAAAGGGGGAGAAATATGATCCGACATTTCGATATACTACATTCTGAATTTTTAGTTTTGAGATTTTCATATGCATTGCTAAACTAACAAATGCAGGTACGATAAAACATTTGTGTTATCTTCCATCAAGGGGGAGATTGAAAACTCCACCTTGATTATAATGTTTTACAGGTGTTGATGATGGAAGACTTAACACAAATGTAGTAGTTGGATATACTAATAATGTATTGATTATATACTCTAGATATTTGGTTGGTTTGAATTCAGTGCAAGTTTTATCTAAATGTCAAGGGCCTTGATATGGATTTCAAGGGCCTTGAAATATAACTCAAGGACAGAGGAAGATAGCGTTTGTAAAGGGACGAATTCAAGGACCTTGGAGTTATAGATGCACGAAACAAGGATTCAAATGAGCTGAAGATTTTCTAGGAAGATTCTTTAACCGAAAGATCTCATCAACCGAAGAAAGATCTCAACCGAAAATTAGAGAATCTTTTTAGAAGATTTTCTAAACAAAAAAAGCGGCAAGAATAATATCTTCTCTCTCTCGATTCAAAAGACGAGAAGATCAAGGAGCTAAGGACTCGACGTGTTCTCAGGAGCGAGCTGAAGATTTGCAACGTCTACCTTATCTCGAAACAAAAAACGATCTTCATGGAGAAGAAGATTCATCTTCAAACGGTCATCTCTACAAAGGCTAGAAGACCTCTCCATAGAAGAGTATAAATGAAGATGATGGTCGAAGAAGATAACAACACAAGCTTATACAAGAAAACATCTTTCCATCTTCTAGCAACTTGATCATCTTCATTCGTTGTTTTTCTTTCTCTCATTCATACTAAAGTTTTATCCCCTTAGAGAGAGAAAACATTAGAGCTCCATTGAAAGATCTAAATAGTGTTATACTAGAGTGTGTGTTACTCTGCGAAGTAACTAGGCTATTATAACTAGGTTAAGAGTTGGAGCTAGATCGTAGCATTGACTACAATGAGAGAAAAAAGGGATTTCTTCTAGTTTGTATCTAGGACTCTTTGAAGCTGATAATAGATAGTTAGATCCTAAGGCTATACCCTGGGACGGAGAGTAGACTATTTAGAGCCGAACTTCGTAAACATATCCTCGTGTCGATCTTTTCAATTCCGCACCATATATACTTTATTGTGACTAACTTTGTTTTGCAAGAGCAAGAAGTCAAGGCCCTTGAAAGGAGTTTCAAAGCCCTTGAAATCAAAGTTTCACAAAGCATAGATTGACATCAAGACCCTTGATAGGAGTTTCAAGGCCTTGAGATTTGGTTTGCGAAAAGTTCTCATACTCTATTCAACCCTCCTTCTAGAGTATCTTTTAACCTTTTATTTCACCTACCGGTTCTTCAAAGACAAGTATAGCAGCGAGAACAAACGCGTCACAATAATCAATATGTTCAAACCGAACAAATAATATAATTAAATAAATAAAAACATATCTAATTTTTATCAGAAGATATTTCATTATTTAAATAGAAAACATATCTTTTTTTTTGAAAAAATTATTTATATTGTTGACTACAAGACAACTAGTGACACTTATCTACTGCAAAATATTTTTGGGATAATTTGACATACTAGGCCTTTTTGAGTTTTTGTTTAAGAAAGTGTACCCCAAATTTTTTACCACTTTCATTTAATAGTAGGTAAAAATTATTAACCCTTCTATTTAGAAAGAAAGGAATAAATGATGTTTGTTATTTGTTATATAAGTATAAGTTTTAAATTTTAATTACTTAATTTGTTTTTTTATTATTATTTTTCTTATCTTTTTTTTATTATTATTTTTTATTATTTTCTTTTTTATTTTCTGGACTAAATTTCTCATACCGAAATTTCTCATACCGGAATTTCTCATACCAGAATTTCTCATACCAGAATTTTTATACCAGAAATTTTATACCAAAAATTATCATACGAAAAGTTCATACCAGAAATTTCATACCAGAAATTATCATACGAAAAGTTCATATCAGAGTTTTGTCATACAATAATCAGAATTTTTTACACCAGATTTTCATACCATAAAATTACATACCATAAAATTATATTTTGTCATACCAGAATTTTTTTACACAAAATTTTCATACCATAAAATTACATACCATAAAGTTACATATCATAAAATTACAAGGAGCATATACTGTAAGGGACTGTTTCATATTAATGTCAAAGATATTAAGGGACTGTTTCATATTAATGTCAAAGATATTAAGCATACTTAAAAAAACATATGTGATCAGCAAAATCTTTGAAAGAGATGAGCCCTGATTTTGAGGCATTTTTTTTATGTTAGTAAAAAGATCAAAGATATGAGAGAATGAGGCCACTGACTATTAAACAAAGACTGGAGCAAGAATCTCAATTCAGCAAAATGAAGCAAATCTCACAAGTTTCTAAGTTCAGTTAAAGATAATCCATCCCGAAAAAACACCGCTTAACCACTTCTTGGAGTTGGATATACCCTCAGGAGACTATTTGAACTACAACTGTTTAAACTAGAAAATGGATAACCAACTTCCTAAAAAAGTGTTCACGGGTGAAAGTAGCAAGTTCCTCAAATTAATTTCTTAATTTTTTATTCTAGATCTAGATCTATCTAGATCCTTTAGCCGTCTGGTATGATCGGAAATTCGTACGTGAGGAATGGAGTAGTAGCGATTTGCAGTGGATAGGATCGGAAATTCGTACTTGAGGAAGCCATTTATATTTCGTGTCTTCTGGTATGAACTTTAGTACATGGATGCCGGACCTCCTCCCCACCTAGGCCATGAATCTGCAAGCTAGATCCAGATCTGCGTTTAACATACTTGCGGGAGTTGCTTGATAGCCTGAGTGCGAGTAACATACTTGGTAGCATTTCCTTCCTTCTTCTACAACAACATCCCTTTCACTTCCATTCCAAGAATGAGCGTTACTTTGGAGGAAGAGCCGCACAGTGAAAACCCCAATGAACCGCAAGAGGTTCTAGAACTCGTCGCCGATAGCGACTACGTCGTTTTGGTACCACCCAACAACTTCTCCATGGTCGATGAAGGTGTTTACAAATCTGGATTTCCTCAGCCTGTAACTTCGCCTTCCTTCAAACAGTAAATCTCAAGTCGATCATGTAAGTTTTACTTCACTCAAATGTGAATTTTAGGTTTGTGTGAATGGTAAAAATATTAATGGGGTATATTTACTAATTGGAAAATTAATAAAAGCTTACTTAGTGTACAATTAAAAAAAAACCTACTTACTAAATTAGCCCAATATTTTTCTATGATTGACCGATTGTTATACGAGCCGAGCATTGGTACATTCATGCTCAACTTGTGTTTTAAACAAGTTGAATCCGAGTCCAATTTTCTAAAACGAGCCTTAAATTATGCTTAGGATCGGCTCACGAGCCCAATATGAAGCTAATGTTTGGGCTCGTTTTAGCTCCTTTTTGATGAGCCGAGCTCAAGCTTGTTTAGCCTTGGGTTCGTTTGAGCTCGCTCGTACTCATTTAAGCATGAATTTACAATGCCTGATTTTTTTTTAAAAAAACCTAGAATTTACAAATGCTAATCTTTGTAAAAAAAACAAAATGATAGAGCGTTTAAACCGCGTAATTTACAATACAAGTGCAACTACAAGTAACATTCAGATATATAAATCAAAACATAAATGCAAAAGTGTGCTACATAACCATAAAACCAAGTTTATAAAAAAAACATATAACTTAACAACATGAACATCTTTAGTATGACAAATTCCTCGTAGTAATAATGCACAATCACTTACTCATATTGACTCCGAAGATTATATCATGTTAGATCACAATTAATTTAAAAGTCAAATAAACAACACAAGTCACTTAGAATAAGAAAAACTTTCAAGTTTAATAAAACAAACTAATAGTGTCAAATAACCTTATAGAAGTAAAAGCATTATCCATTAAAATTTATGTAAGCAAGAAATAATTACACCATACTTCAAATTCAACTCCTACCAATTTGATGCACAAAGAAGTCACCAGATTCATCCCCTATCTAGAAAAAAAAAACAAGAACACACAAATGCACCATAAACTCAAAATATTTCAAACAATCAATAACAACCATACATGAATTTCATATGCCTTTACAAACTAATACCTAACCTCAAAACATGTACATGTAGCAGAGTAGATTTAATTACAAAACTACACAATGATAGTAAACTATATTTGTTTGCCTTTTTTTTATTTCCTGATAAGAATTTCTGGTATGAAATTCACATTAGAACTTTCTTTTGTTTTTTTCTCCCTTTTTTATTTTTAAAATTTTCTGATATGAGTTTCTGATATGAAATTAATGCTAGAAATTCATACCAGAAATTTTCATACCAGAAATTTATATACAAGAAATTCATACCATAAATTTCTAGTATGAATCATAATAGAAAAATTCTGATATGAATTTTATGTCAGGAAATTCATACCAGAAATTTCTGGTATGAATCATACCAAGTTGTATCAATAAGTACGCATGACAATTGCGCGAAATGACTTGACATTTTTATATATGATGGATCAGATAACATGGGCTGTAGATGGTATTAAGGAGCCAACTACAACTTTTTCAGCTTGCTTCGGAGCAGCTTTCACAATGATGAATCCTACTCGATACGTTGCCATGCTTGTTGAGAAGATGCAAACCCACGGTGCCACTGGGTGGCTTGTTAACACTGGCTGGTCTGGTAGAAGGTGCGTCTTTTTCGAATCACATCTATTCAGATCAATGTAAAAAAATAAAACATGTTGTTTATTCAGTTGTGGGTCTGGGCAGCGTATTAAGTTGCAAGAACACTCGGAAGATCATAGACGTTATTCATTCAGGGAGTTTGTTGAAGGCCAATTACTTGAAAACACTCATTTTTGGTCTCGAAATCCCAAATGAGATTGAGGGTGTTCCTTCAGAGATCCTCAATCTAGTCAATGTTGTAAGTGTTGCTTAAGCTAGTGATATGATTCGTGAGTATAAATATTTGTGAGATTTGATGGTGGGTATTTGCAACTTTTGGTGTAGTGGCGGGATAAGAATACTTACCAAGAAACGATAAGCAAGTTAGATGGGTTGTTTAGGAACAACTTTCTGATTTTTCTAGTATGAATCATACCAGATTGACTCTACAAGGGGCAAAGACACGCCAGTCGAACCCCCTCCTCTACAAACCGGCACCGACGCTACGAGTAGAGCCATAGCTGTTTGACCTTGTAAGCTCGTCCCTCCAAGTATAGCAGCAACGAGCGAGTTTCAAATCTAGGGTTTGAAGAGAGAAGGGGAAGATGAAGAGGCAGTGTTTGACCGGTAAAAAACAAATGGAATACAATTACTTAATAGAAAAATGGTACGGACCTACTTACTATACCAAAAAGTGAAAAGGCCCACTTACCAAATTCACCCAACTATATTTAGTTTATGATATAAGATAATCATTTCTAAACGAGTTAGTTTATACTACTTTTTGGTCCTTGAATAGATTTTTGTAACAACGGTCCACCTTTGATCATAAACTTCATTAAGATATCATGATGCCCACCAGATATATCATTAAATTGTTGCATTTGTCTGGCCAAGTCACATATCTTATAGCCATGTAAAAGTTTCAGAGTATGAAAGTAGAATTTTAGGGCATATTTTCACAAGATTTGAATATTAATTTTACAAGTTCAAAGTAGAATGTCAACGCTCAAAACTCTTCAAAAGTATCAAATAGTTGAATCAAATTTTCTACTCACTTCTTGGACATTGTATTCCGTTAGGAGAACAATGACGGTAAGAGTTTTATTAATCACAATACGCTAAATTTTCTCTCCGACTTGTGAAACACATTAATATAACTAAGTGATATTACACAAAACTATTCGTTATTCCATCCTCTCAATGTCATGAAATAATCCTGGACCCCAACCTTTAATTATCAGTTAGTTTTCAATTGAGTATCTTATAATAATATTGGGACCATTGTATGATAACCTTTAAGATTGTGGAATAACATCAACTAATCATATTAATTTTATAACATTTTACTTTTTTGCATAAGGTAGGACCAATATTAGATAACTTTCAAAACGGGGAGATAGTTAACGCGGACAAAAAAAAAAAAAATTCCATTGCCGGGAATCGAACCCGGGTCTCCTGGGTGAAAGCCAGATATCCTAACCGCTGGACGACAATGGAATTGTTGTTAATTGCTATGAATGTAAAGTAATCCCTTTGAGATAAGCTCAAAGGCCCATTTTCTTGAATCATTATCCGGCCCAATACGGCAATGGTAGTTGGCGACGTAGCGTGTAAACACAGACGACGTGGCAGATTGATCGCCATTCTATGAAATCCTAATTATGGATTCCAGCCTGTTCCACCGTCTACCAGCTTCCTCGAAATGGACGGATATCTAAATCTTTCTTCAATCATATCTGACCGTTCATTCTTTAAACCTTCTTGCAATCTCAACCGTTACTTTCGTCCATAAATAATCGCTTTGCACGTTTCTGTGACCTATTCTTGTTTCCGCCGCCTCTTATCGATAATTCTCCTATGGAGTTGTTCTCTTTCCTCCATCTTTCACATATGTTTAGATCGTCCATCCATCTATCTCTGGGCTCCTGTTCTTCTTCTACGGCTTTTCGTTCAATTTCTGTTCCATAAGTGTGGCGGTCCCTGTTCTCTGAGATCGGCAGTCATGGATCGACGGTCACGGATCGGATGTCCTAGAGTGGATTTCGTTGTGTCTCGCGGTATGGTTTCAGATCAGGTATCTCTTTTTCGGTTTTTTGATCTTGCATCTAACTGGTCATCATATTCAATAAATCAACGCACGATTTGTCAAGATTTGCTGGAAGATTGAACGGATCTGATCCATGACGTGCCTCTGATGTCGATTCATCATGAATATTATTGCGTGTTTATCAGATTCTCTAATTCTTGCTGTTTCGTTCCAAACTTATGGGATCTGTATTTGAATAGATGATTATCGATTTATATACTCTTTCAGAGAAATTGGAGTTGATGCGGTCATGAGCCTGGATTCCTCCGAGCTGCGGCTACTGATTTACCAGATAAAGCTGTAAATCTGATATTTCCGTACGAGCATGTAGCTCGTGAAAATTCTTTATACGCCGGGTTTGGTTTGGTTTGTGTTTGTGGCGATAGGTGACTCTTTGTTAAGCATAGAAGTATAGAGAGTCTGTCAATATAGAAGATGTCTGGATGTGTTTGTCTGAGTCGACCTATGCCATGTCAGGTGCGCTTGCATGGCAGGTCACGATCCTAATAAAAGTACTGTTTTTGGTTTTCGAGGGAGATGGCACGGGATTATCGCCCGGCTCTCCCTCTCCTGTGTCCGTGTGCTCTTCTCGTTGCTCTGAGTTCTCTCCGCCTCTCAAATATTCCAATTGCACCCAATTATTTCAACCTCACCGATATAGCATCACAATTGACGCATATGGCTGATAAATCGTGATCATAAAGATCGAACAAGATAAGTTTTTAGCAACAGGACGTCGGAGGTCTATGGTTTAACTTCCTTACCGAACACCTAAACAGCGGTGAAGTTTGCAGGTATCGTTTCAAGTTTTGTCGTCAAGTAATTATATAAATCTAACATATGCAACTGAGATTTTTATAAATCTGAACATCCCGAGAGCTTGCAGGTAACGTTTGAAGTTTATATGTATATATATCTTTATAAATTAATTTATTAAGTCCAATAAATGTTATAAAACTGGAAGTCCTGGCATACTTAATATTTAGTTGTCGTTCCTTCAGTTTCAATATAAGCACCAAATAAGTTATTTAGCTGTCTCTGCAAAGAGCCTTTGCTTTTGTCTTGATTAATAATTGGAAGCTTTGCTGTTTTCCTTTGTTTTGAGGAATTCCGTAATTAGACTTCGGCTGTAGGTTCTGATGATGTCCAGTAAGAACTTCATGTATTATCAAGTCTTTCAATTACTTATATATTACTGGGAGTCGACTGATGACCTGTTTCATGTAAATTTATTGGCTCCATATCTTGAATTTTGAGCACGAGTCTTCGGAGGGAGCTTTATTATGTGGAAGTGCCTTTTTGCCCAGAATTGTTGGTGCTCCTGGTTCTGTAGCTGAAGCTGGTTTTTCATTGCGGAGAAGCCGGAATCACTTAAACAACTGGTATACAAGCATTTTGTGTATTGTCAAAGCCAAACATTTGTTCGATGTCCATCTATTGTTTAGCTTCTTCAGAGATACTAATCGTATCCCAGTGCTCTGTTTTGCAACTATCTTGAAGATAAGTACTGCGTTTCAATATTTGCTATTGCTTCATCTTCTGCTGTTACTAATGTTTCAGGTATTGTCAAAATGTCAAGTGCCAACTTCACTGGTTGGAGTATACATATTCCAAGCAATGTGTACCCGTAGCAATGTTACGGATATGGTCTTGTTTTTAACTGTGCTATTTTATTTTGCATTACTATTTATTGGTTGGAAGATTCCTATAATTTACGTATGCTAATAAACTTCTAAATATAATTAATGTATTGTATATAAGGGTTACCTTGCTTTGGAAATTGGTCAACTTGATAAATAATATTCTGAGATAAGAAATGAGTACAAGGGGTTTTGGTTAGTTGTTTACATGATATGAAAGATCCATAAGCTCGAAGAGGGATGAGCGCCTGGGCATATAT
Source organism: Fagopyrum esculentum (assembly GCA_033239045.1). Lineage (NCBI taxonomy): Eukaryota > Viridiplantae > Streptophyta > Magnoliopsida > Caryophyllales > Polygonaceae > Fagopyrum > Fagopyrum esculentum. Next base: position 149,511,063 of record BSUD01000001.1, read on the forward strand.
TATGTTCAGGAGGTCGGTGGTTCAACTCCACCTGGGTCTATGCAGTGAATTATAATGGCAATTTGTTCCCTTGTCCATATAGTTCGAGAACCAACTACTTTAATGATTTATACTAGGAATCATTTGAATTTGTCTCTATTTGTTCGACAATTGAAGGCAGAATTAATCGTGCTTTAAGAAAAAGTAACCCCCCTTTGACCCAAGTGTTCTCTAACTTTCAAAATTATGACTTTCCATTTTTCTTCAAAAAATTATATCTTTTGGCTGTAACTACCAATATATAAGGGAGGTGCGAGTTAGGATTACCAATCAAGGTAGGATTACCAATTAAATTTAGGGTCCGTTTAGTTTCATCTCCGGAAATAGAATGAAAACGAATCTAATCTATACGTATACCGGGGTAGAGTTTGATTACTGATATCCTATAGGGAAATAAAATGTGAGGAAGCAAATACTTTTTGTATTAAACCACAAGGAATGGTTCCATAAAATTTCATGAATAAGGATATCTATATGGACTTAATTCATTTTCATTCCTTTCTGTTTCTGGAGTTGGAACCAAACGACCCTTAATGAGTCATAATATCTTTTTAGAAAACAACTTTTAAATGTTTTCTCCCAAGTTTTGTGTCATTTGCTAACAAATTCCTGCAAGGGTGTAGCTACCGGTGGACTAAAAATTTTAGAAATCCGGATTGGTGACTGGACTTGGACTGGGTTATCTAGTTCCGGACCAGAGTTGTTTATGAAGTGACAACGACAAGATGACATGAGGGTGGTCTCGGTTGGTTCTGTGTCACGGGCGGATATGGACATTCCACAAGGTGTTATCGATCTTCTAGCTACGGGTACAGTCTCCTCTATGTTACCGGATGTGGATGCTATTTTACATGTGGTATCGCTTGAGAGTTTTGGTAGGCTGTGCATCTGCTCTGGATCGGTGGACCGGATTTTTTTTGAAAGCTGGACCGAGGATCACACTGGTTCGGACCGGAATACGACTTACCTTTTCATTTTACTTGAGTTAATGAATTTGACCGATCCAAACCTAAATTTATTTCATATTGATATATGAATTAAATTGTACATGTAATTAATAAAAATGCTAACAAAAAGACAAGTTAATAAACACATCATAATTCATAAATAAGTTTTAGCAAATACCATTACAATTTAATGACACAATTCAACGTACAATAATCACTAAAAATATTAAATTTATTCAAACCAGTTTCAATAACACAAACGGACCAAAAGTTTGTTGACTTGGTTGAAACAAACTTCACAACTTCATCTTTCAATCTTCCATTCATGTGGAGTTGTAGACTATCAATGCGTTGACCTCTCCTCGTGAATTCAGTTTCTATAAATTTGCACAATAAAAGTTTACAAGTTTATTAGTTATAAAAATTAAACAAAACCAAGAAGAATAACTTACAAAATGAGATAGTTTATACGTAAGGCCATTCTAAATTTGTCATACCTTCATAGTTCATTTTAAAAGCAAATGAAGAATGTGTCTTCGTTAACATCGATCGAACAATTTTTCTCTAAATCTATAAGATACAAATTTATGTAATTATGTTGAATCATAAACTTAATCAAAACACGTTATAGGGTAAAGTCTTAAATATGAGATAGTTTAAAAAAAAAACTTTACATTCGGCCAATTTCGATACATCTTCTTTATCAAACGAATCATCCCTGTAATCTGTCTTCTTATTCAAGCGTAACCAATCTTGAGTGCATACAAGTGCTTGTACCACCTTATGAGAATAATAAAATAAAACAATACAAGTTAACAGAAATATTTTTAGTATATAATGTTTGAAATAAAAACAAACGAATACATACCGGATGAGACAAACTACTTTGGTATTCTGAAATGGTATGACTCCCCGTGTTAAATGCAGATTCAGAAGGAACGGTGGAAATATTAACAACTAGCACATCACGATCCATACATGCAAGAATAAGATGCGTAGGACCGTTGAACTTCCACCAATTTAAAACATTTATTTTTTTCCCATCACTTAGGTTTGTTTCATGCAATTACTGGTCAAACTCAGATCTTAAAATCTCATCACAATCTAAAATTCCTCTCGCGACTTCTTCATTTAGCTCTTTTAACCAACTCGAACTTTCATGAACCTCACCCACAATTATAGTTCTATGTGACACAACATCATCTTCCACTTCAAATAACAACTTCTATACCCATTAAACAACTCATAAGCAAAATCGCAAACCATCTTAAGGAAGTCATCTACACAAGTATTTTGTCCACTTATGCTTTTCATAATAACTTGCACTCCACCAAACGTGTAAGAAGGGATGAGAATAGCAGGCAAAAACATGAACATGTTCTTCCGCTCAACTGAACCCAAATACTTTTCACATTTAACTTTCATTTGATAAGCCATGTTTTTCAAAGCAAAGTCATCATTTGAGAGAAAATTGTCTAACAAATTAAAAGTTTTAGACACATGAAAGATCATGTAGTTGCTTGTGACATACAAAGAACCCAAAACACAGTTTGTCAAGCTGTAAAATTCCTTCAAAAACTCAACAAGTGATTGTATCTTACTCCACTTTTCAACACTAAGAGTAGTACAATCCATCCCATCCACATTGTGAATATCCATTCGAGAAAAAACAACTTTGTATTGTAAGACACTATTCAACATGAAATAAGTAGAATTCCATCTAGTTGAGCAATCTACAACCAAAGAACTCTTGCACTCAACCTTCAATTGTGTAGCTAGTTGTCGAAAGACCAATAATTTAGGAGGTGAACCCCTAATATATTTGATTGCATTTTGGATCTTTTTCACATAAGTATCACATTTCTTGATCCCAAATTGATCAATCAAGTTAATAATATGTGCCACACACCTCATATGCAAACTTCTTTCTTTAAGAATGCAATCATTACCTCTACAAACGCCACTAAGGTAAGCATAAGCAACATCATATGAAGTCGCATTATCAACTGTCACGGTGAAAGTCTTGCTTGAAAAACCCTAATAGCCTAAACAATCCTCAATTTTCCTTCCAATAGTCTCTCCCTTATGATTACAAATGAGACAAAAGTTGATAAATCTCTTTTTTATAACTTCTACTCATTATCAATAAAATGGATTGTAACAGACATATAGTTGTTTCTTGCACATGATGTCCATGTATCAGTAGTCAAACATACAAGTTTGTATGAGTTACTTAGAAAGTCTTTCATCTTCTTTGTTTCTTTGTAAAAGAGTTGAAAACAATAATGAGAAATAGTGGTGCACGAGAACATAACAAATGAAGGACAAGCAACATAAAAAGCCTCCTTTAAGCCTTCCTTCTCCACGGCTCTAAATGACATCTCATCTTTTATTATCAATTTCATCACTTTATTCCTAATATACTTTGCATCAAATGACCAACTTTTCATTCTCACACTACTAACATCAATGGATTCAAGAACAAGTTGAGTTTGTTTACCTTTGTCCTTGATGTTGAATTTTTTGACAACGAAAAAAATATTGGCAAACATTTTTTGTGCCCTTCAAGTTCGAGTCACAATCATAAGTTGTCCCACAATACTTGCATTTAGCCATGCGATGTTTATTCTCATCCAAAAACTCATCAAATCCATCACAACATTCTTTCCTTGATCTCAATCTATTCTTTTCAACTGTTTTGCGTCCAATCGATTATGATTGTTTCACTACCACATCATCAACAATACTTGATCAATGTATTCTAATGAGTATTGAGACAGTTCAGCATTCATAGGAGACTCGGATTGCATATTCTGATGAGAAGACAATATACAAATCATTAGTTCTTACTTTATCGACAAACAAAATTAAGCAATAAAAAACATCAATTTAGACTCCACCACCGACTTACGTTGCATGAAAGTTTCGTGAATAATTCAATTGATATTGAATTACTCATAATTTTGTTTGCTTCATCGTCAAATTTCATCCCAAGCGAATAAGTGATCAACATTTGGCAAATTGAATACAAATCTTGTGAATTTCATAAAAATAATAACTTCTTGTCAAATTTCATGCTATATGAGATATATTACATATTGGTGATACAAATCAACACTATAAAGAATATAAACTGAAAATCATACAATATCAATAAAGAATATAAAGCACAACACTACAACATTAAGTTAGTAAGGAACATTCAACAATCATCAATACTTGTTATGAGTGTTTTCAGTTGTTTTGATTGTTAAATTTCTATAGACAATCACATTATTTTGAGTAACAATCATTCAATATTAGTAACAACCATAATCATACAAATAGAATGCATAAGATGTCAAAAACATACAAATCAATAAACCATGCAATAATCAATATAAGAGATTCAAAGTATTAGTCACTAGTACTACACTACTACTCACTCAATCACCCGATTATTATTTTATAGATAAGAAGAGGCAGAGACGGGCTATCGTGAGACAAGAAGGTAGAAGCGTTGCTTAGTGCTCACCGGTTGTGGAAGGAAGAGAGGACATCAATACAAGATTATACAACATTAGACTCATTGAGTATATGAATTACCAAATTAGAAGATTGTCGAACTCGAACTCAAACTTGAAAAAACTAACAGAGTTACAACAAGAGACAAGAAGGTAGAAGCGTTGCTCACACCTCACCGGTTGTTGAGTTAGTCGATTGTCAAACTCGAACTAACAGAGTTACAAAGGACAAGAAGAGATTAGAGAGAGATAAAGACGGGTTTCCGCAGGGGCCAACATTGCCACATCGGTGCTTACCACTTAACAAGAGAGGGAACACCGCCGGAAGAACGCCGCCGTCAAGGTTCGAGCTTAGGCAGAGATGCATGTATCGCCGGACACCGTATCGGTTCGAGAGAATGCTGCCGGAAGAGACAAACACTGTGAGGTACTGAGCTTTATGAGCAGCTCTGAAGCGTGAAAGTGAAATCCTAGTTTCCTCGACCCTCTTTCAACTTCAGTAAAAAAAAATAAAGTAAATGGCCGGTCCAACCTAGTCCACCAATTTTTTCCGGTCTAGGACCGGGACCGGAAATCCATAATATTATTGACCGGGGACCGGACAGTAAAAAACTGGTCCGGTCCGGGTTTCCGGTCCGACTCACTTTTTCACAACTCTAAGTTCTCGAGCAATTGTTTCAGATATCCAGGACATAGTTGCGACTTCATTTCAATGAGGAGGATGCGATTTTTGGTTAAGTCTCTTCGAGTTAGTGTTTGATTCCTTCTTCCATCTTTTACGATGAATTACAATATGTGGAATGTGAACGGTGGATTGTAAGAATGGGTTCTGAGAGCTACTAGATACCTTATTGTAGATCATAAGATGAATGCATAAGCTATTTTTGAATCACATATTTATGGGGTTAAGGCTCAGAGTATATATGATTATTTGGGCTTTTCAGTTTGTTTATGGATGGAAGCCTCTGGTTTCCAAGGTGGTGTTTGGCTTCTCTAGAAATGCGATGTGATTCATATCGATATTGTTTCCAACATAGGTCTTTTATCTATGTTAAGGTCATTAGAGGCTCTTCTAGTTATCGTCTTATTATTGTGTATGCCCCTTTGATTGTTCTTCATCGGCAAGTGTTTGAAAGGAGATTGATACGGAGGTGAAGACTATCACGGATTAGTGGTGGGTCGCAAACCTAAACCGTCAAAATCCAAACCGTCGGTTTAGCCGGTTTATTAAAAAAAAAAAATGAAAAACTGGACCAAACCGGCGGTTAACCGACGGTTTGATCTCCAAACCGCCGGTTTGATCCATTTTTTTTTTAAAAAAACTTAAATAAATAACCAAACCGGCGGTTAAACCGCCGGTTTAGGTTTGGCCAAAGGCCAAACCTAAACCTAAACCGTCGGTTTGGGCCGGTTCACAAACCGCCGGTTTGGCGGTTTGGTTCAAACCGGACCCATGTCTATCACGGATACATGCATTATTGGTGGGGATTGCAAGTACATTCTCATTCTTATGAGCATCAAAAAGGGTTTAGGAGATATGACACTGATGTGTTTTATAGTTTTGTCCAAAAAAATGGTTTATTGGATCTTGGCTTTATTGGTCTTGAGTTTACATGGGATGATGAGAAGGTTGCTATTAGGAGGGTGTTCAAGAGGTTGGATTGGATTTTTATGGATCTCTAGTATCACTTTGTTTGGCCAAATGCTAATTTTTATCACCTCACTCAGTTTTCTTCCGATCAATCTCCTCTTATGTTACAATTTGATCTCTCCATTAATACTTGGAAGGAAACACGACCTTTTCGGTTTGAGGCTTTGTGGATGGCTCATGAGGAATTTTCTCTTACGGTGGAAACGTGTTGGAATAATCATCCGGAGGTAAATACTGCTCCTCTAAATTTTTACAACCTCTAACTTGTTTGAATAATTTGGTTTTTGGTAATTTGCATCGTAGGAAAGTGGTTTTGATGGCCAAGATTTCTAAGCTGCAAAGTGATGATCGTCTTTTATACTCTTCTGCTCTGATGAGTAAAGAAGCTAGTCTTAAGACTTAGCTGGAAATAGTTCTTGATCAAGTTGAGGTCCTTTGGTTCCAGAAGTCCAGGCAACAATGACTGAACCGTGGTGATCGGAATACTCGGTTTTTCAATGCTTCTATCATTATTTATCGAAGTAAAAGCCGGGTGTTTGAGTTGTTAGTAGACGTTGATGTTTGCTCGAAAGATCATTGTCGGATTGAGGTGCGTGAAGTGGAGTTTTTTTAACTCGGTTGTACAGTCTCCAAGATTTGGCCTTATTTCAGCCTGATCTCGAGGTTACTTCTAGATTTCCTTCTCCGATTGTCGTTATTTGGGAAGGTCTTGATTGGGAGGTGACTATGACAAAATTTTGGCGTGTTGTTAAGATTATGAGTGATTTAAAATCTTGAGGCCCGGATGGTTTCTAAATTGGGGTTTTCAACGGTGTTAGGGGTATTGTGGGTCAGTATGTGGTGAATATGGTCCGTCACTTCTTTGAGACATAGGTTTTGACCCCTAAGAGTAATGGTAAGATGATTTCTTTGATACCTAAAGTGGGAAAGCCGCAACAAATTCAACAGTTCCAGTCTTTTACACTTTGTAATGTTCGTTATAAAATTATCTCTAAAGGTTCTTGTCCAACACATGGATGCTATTATTGGTGTTTTGGATGGTCTGACTCAGGGTAGTTTTATCCTTGTGCGTGTGAATCAAGACAATGTTGTTCTGATGCACGAGAATGTCCATTCAACGAGGCAGAAGAATAGTTGAAAATAATGGATGTAACACCCCAAATCCATAGGACTCGAGATGCTACGGGCTAGAACCTCACAATGGGTTCTGACCCTAGCTTGTCAACAAGTTCACCGGATCTTGCAACAAGGCACAAATAAATATATAACCAACGTCGATAAAACTGAAAGATCATAACCAAAATACATACAAAAATCACATCCGAGTACCAAAACTATACAACCACGTATCCGTACATTCAAACCCCGTAACCCATCCTACATGTACAAAAATCCTCGGTTGATCACTCCCAACAGATCACTCTGGAGCCTTCCTATCCCACTAAGCATCTACAACACGATATAAACCGTTAGCTGACTATTCTTATATAAGACTAATGCATAAGCACATACACAGATATTAGAAGAACTATAAACACCAAGCATGCTATCACAGAAATCCCGTATTATTATCTTTCATAAAGTCATACACTCATAATCAGTTTATGGTTGTGACACGAAAAGTCTACGACTCTCGCCTCTATTTCTTTTACCATCTGGAGTGGTTAGGTGTACCTCCCCGTATACCATGTGGTGTGGAGAAATACCCTTCCCTTATACCAGGACTGGCCAAGTCGTAGGGAACCCCTCAAACTCCCTCGGGAGAACTAAGCAAGCTGCCACCGCTCAATACTAGTGGGTCAATCATACGTTGGTAATAAACAACCTATAACATGCTATAATGCAGATAACAACCATCACTAATGTACTCATCCAATATAAAAACCCAACTAAATAAATTCCAAGGACTTACTGTATTCGGATAACCTCGACTAATTAACAACTCTCAGATTCCTGCAGGAATACACCCCACGCCTGATAAATCAAGGCACACAAATCATTCGTTATCCAACATACTAGAAGGTTCCACTCCTAGTCTCAAAAGATCCTCAAGGATCATATACATCATAACCAACCTCAACAATCTCATCAAAACTCAAAGTCTCTCAAGGCATTCCATCAAAATATAACACCATCCTGAAACTCGCATCTAACCTAGCATGCTCCTATCATGAAGCCACAAGAACAAAAGGAAAGAATAACATACCAAAGGACTTGGTATGTTCTGAGGTAAGGCGCGGGCGCGGGCAAGGGAAGGTGCGGGCGCGGTGACACTCTTCAGAACGTTGCGGCTGCGGCTATCGCAGACGCGAGGACAGTGACAAGGTTGGAGGCGCAGGTGCGGAAAAGGTCGGGCGTGGGTGCGACTTTCCAACAGAGCACAACTCTTTCTTGCTTTTCAAGAGATCCTTCACTCAATTGATCGATCTTCTCTTGAAATTTCCAAGGGACAACCTTGGACTACCAAACATACATCCATCAACCATAGAATACAAGAGCAACACGATCATTCTTGTTGAATCCAAAACAAGAAAGGAGAAGAAAGGGAAGAAGAGGGTAAAGGAGAATGAAGGGAAGAGAATGTCTACCACTCTTCTCAAATTGTGCAAAACAAGGAACCCAAGCTACAACTACTGCCTTCTATCCACAACAACCAACAACCTTAACATCATCATCATCTACTTGGAAGAAGATTCAAGGAAGAACAAGGGAGAGAAGAATAAATGAAATGATGAATGTGAGAGGAGAGAGAAGAGAAGAGAAGATCTGAAATGGGTTCACAAAAACCCTTAAGACGTAGGAGAAATAGAAAGCTTAGGAAGGAAGTAGCAGAAAAGGAAGTCGGCTAAAAGGACGACCATTTCCTCTACTATGCCACGACCGCGGCCTAACATAGCCGCACCTGCGGTGGTGCAACTGCGGGCATGGTGAGGTGTGGTCGCGGGGTCTAAAGGACATGGCTGTTTCAATGGATGCCCTTGAGGTTGGATTTAGAGAAGGTTACGATATGATTTGTTGGGATTTCTAGAAGATAATATTATTCAAGTTGATGTTCCACCAAGTTGGGGGAAGATGTTGGGTAAGTTTGTTTATTCTTATAGGATGTGATTGTTGTGGAATGGGGAGATAATAAATCAATTTGCTCAAGAGAGGGACCTTAGGCAAGGTGACCCTCTTTCTCCGTATCTCTTTGTGCTTTATCACAATGGCTTAGTCATATCATTCTTGACACGATTCAGAATGGAGAGTAGAAAGTTATCTTTTTATCCCGAGGTGGTTCTTTACTTTCTCATATGTTTTTTTGCTGATGATATCTCTTTGCTTGCGGAGGCCTTGGATGCCCAAATAAAAGTTGTCATGCACTGTATTGAGGTACGGTTTTCTATAAGGCGTCGGGTCAAAGAGTTAAATTTCAGAATTCTAGAATCTTCATTTCTCCTACTACGTCCAAGGATGTTTGCAACACACTTGAGCAATTTAGTGGAATGGATAAGACCCGAAATGTCGGAAGTTCTTTGGGTGTTCCCTTTCTTCAAGGGTGGTTTAGTCACTCTACTTTCGATTTTATGTCGGGTAAAATGAATGCACGTCTTAACGATTGGTGTGGTAAGCTTCTATGCTTTGTGGGGAGAGTTACTCTTGCTAAGTCGATTCTTTTTTCCCTCCTTGTATATTCGTTGGATTCCATGCTGCTTCCTAAATCGGTTATTGGGTCCTTGGTCCGTATTTGTCGGGATTTTGTTTAAGGTCATGTGGATGGTCGTCATAAGCTTCATTCTATAACTTGGTGTGAGTTGTGTAAGCGAAAGAGTAGGGGAGGGCTCGGGATTAAGGATATGCGTGTTCTTAATTCTACTTTAGTTGGTAAACTTAGATGACGCTTTTTCGATGAGGAAAATAGTATTTGGGTGCGTACTCTTCGGGCTAAGTATGTTCGAAGTGATTCTTCGTCGTGCGCTTCTCCTTTACATGTGTGGATGAGCATTCTATTTGGTCTTCAACAAGTGGTGTGCTCCAGGTCTAGGTGTGTCTTGGGAGATGGATGTGATGTGGACTATTGGTTTCATAATTGGGTTGGTGATCGTCTTTTGGTGGAATATCGTTTCTCGTCACCGTCTTCAGTGGTGGGTAAACCTAATGTTCGGGATTTATGGTTGCCTTCTAGGGACTTGAAATGTGTGAATTTAACCGTTGTCCAACATACCGATGCTTCTCTCGCCATTAATATTCTTTGCCTAACTACGTATGTCTACTCGGTGGAGGGTTCCTAGGATGTTTCATCTAGATTTTCTCTTCGGGAAGATATTATCTTGAGTCATTGATCGGATCGTTCTTATCATGTTTCCTCGGCGTATGCATAAATATACGGTTTCTTGACATTACAACTCAGTGAGCAAGAGTTATATTAAACTAGTTGGAAGATCAAGGTGCATGAACGGGTCCGAGTTTTTCTCTGAAAACTTCTCATGGGTGGTGTATGAACTAATGAGGAGAGGTGTAGGAGACAGTTTATGGTTGTGACATTTAGTTGGGTCCGAGTTTTTCTCTGAAAACTTCTCATGTTTCCTATGGTTGAGTTGTGGGGAGTGTTGCATGAGTTGGATCTAGCTTTGAATTTAGGTTACAAGGCGGTCATTCTAGAATCTGATTCTCAGTTGGTCACCGACCTTCTTAAGCAATCATTACCCCGTCATCACCCTCTCTCTAGTCTGGTCAATAGATGCCAATACTTTATCAGTAGAACCTAGAATGCTGAGGTTCGTCATGTGTTCCATGAGGCTAATAGAGCGACAAATGATTTAGCTTCTTCTACTCAAACTCTGCTTGTGGGCTTTTCTGTATTGATTGACTCGCCGAAGAGTGTAGTGGATATTATTGTGGACGATGTAAGAGGTCGGGATATTCCTCGTTTGAGAACTTTTTAGCTTTTAAAAAAAATATAGTACGCACGATTAGATGTATGAAGGAAACTCGAGCTCCTTCTAATAAAAAAAGAGTTAGTGATTGAATGAATTTTTTTCATTGTGGATTAGAGGGAACCAAATCCATTTGAATTTATAAGCAACATTTAGTTAGCGAGTAAATGAGTCTTCTTTTTTGTTTCGATTAGAAGGAACCAAAATGGATTTAAGAGATGTGAAAACTAACCATACCAACACAAAATAATGGATAAGAGCAAATAGAATAACGGAATTACATTAGTAAATATGTAAAGCATTTGTTCAAATAAGGTGTAGTTATCTATAAAATTTACTAAAACAGACGACACTGATGCTGACGTGACGCCCCCATAATTTTTATCGGATTAAATCTTTTACAAAATAATAAATCAAGCCAATAAATCTTTTTTACTAAAACATATAAATTTTTTAAAACTAACTGGCGTCTTTAACGTGAAAGCAAAAACTGGATCTAGATTTTTTTTAAAATAATATTCTCATCAAATCTTTTATAAAGAGTATTTTATTTTTTTTATTACTAACTAAATATACATTCATTTTTTTTCAATACTAATCGGTTATTTCGAATATTTGAAACCGTTTTTTAATAGTAACAAGATCACAAATCTAAACCTAACATAATTCGATCAATTGAAACTCATATTTTTAATTAATTTAATATCTTTTAAATTCAAAAAAATATCTATTCAGTTATTCATAAGTATATCCCGTAAGCTTAGTCATACTTTTTTTGAATCCCTCCTATTTTCTATAAATACCTAAACCATCGAGTTTAGATTTCATATTATTGATCTTTTTGCATGTTTCGATTTTCAAGCTTCGTTGAGGAATCCTTTTATTTGTTGCTCATCTGCACAAAACAACAATAAGCCTGGTATATTATATGTTACTAACTTTTACGTTATAAACTTCGCAGTGTTTAACCCTTCATGATTATACATTACAAACTTTTCTCCTCGGATTCTATTCTTCTCGGCGTATTTCTCAACGTCTATTTCTATATGTTCAAAATACTTTTTTTAAATCGATATTTGCGGTTGTTTTTTATTCGATTATTTTACACCAAAGTCGAGTCAATGAGGTTTGTCTTCTATTTAGAAAAAATTGATTAAAATTTTATAGGCGGTTGTTCTTAAGTACGTAAAATTTTTATTTTTTGTACGTTATAAATTTTGTTTGTTAAGCATGTTTATAATTTGTAGCTTGAATAGTTAATTAAAATTTTATCTTTTTTGTTAAATTTAAATTTTGTTTGTTACTTATGTTTAGAATTTTGTGTTAAATATGATAATTTCTTGATTTTTTTTATTTGTTACGATTTTTTATGTTAAATTGTTTACAAATCCTTTTTTAAGTATAATATTTATACGCACACGAGTTTCTCTATCAATGATTTGTCATCCGTTAGATATACATTCCCAAAAATAATTAATAAAAATTTCAATTTTGTTTAAACCTATTAGCCGGCAGTTGTAAAATTAATTAAGAAACTTTGTTGAGCTATCTATAAAGTTTTAATTGAAATTCAATTTTTTTATTGATTTTATAAATTTTCAGATATCTTTGTTGGGATATATTTCCAAGTCTCTCAATTTTTTATTCTTTACCAATTTTTTTTGTCTTCTTTTTTTAATCTTATCGTAATTTTGCTCGATCGATTTGATTTTGTATTTGTTTTCTTAATATTTTATTAGCTGGTAAGCTTTCATTGGAAATAATCGATCAATCTACAAGATCCTTAATTATAGATCACATTATTTAAACTACTTACAATATAAAAAAAAGTTATCCGGAGATTTATCATCCACACGAAATATTTACATATGATTTCAAATTTTATGAACAACAATAATAATTTAGATATTTTATGCAAATATTATTCGGTTGAAGATTTTATTTACTCGCTCAACCGGAAAAACTCTGTATTTTTTCAAGTATATATATGATGTCTGTAAAATTTCAGAAAAAGGAAATATTTAGATATGACAAAAAATTTGAAAATCAACAATTATAATTTAGATATAGGTTTAGTAAAAACTGGATTTAGATTTTTTTTTGCTTAATTAGTGATTTAGTGAAAAAATTTAATCCGAAAAAAACATGAGGTCACCACGTCAAAATATAGATTATACCCGCACAAGGTGCGGACTATGCACTAGTTCAATATAAAAATACAAAAAATTGTAAAGTTGACACATGTTAATGTAACACGCCGAATTCTCAGAACTCGGAGAGCTACTGATTTAGATACTCACAATGGGTTACGATCTCAGTTTGACAACAACTTTACTAGGATCTTAAAACAAGACACAAATAAAGAAAAACGAAATTCATAAAGCGATGGTTTAAAAGTTATGAATGTAACAACATACGTCTAACAACCAACAAGTACTTAAGATATTAGAAGTCTAATTGTCATCATACTATAAAGTAAAAATCATTATAAAAACCCAAACCCATTCTAGGGAGTACAGAGACCCGGCTGACAACTACTTTCGGATCACTCAACTGTTGCTCTAAACTGTGGTAAGTCTAAACAACAAAATAAATCAACCGTTAGCTAGCTATCTAAACGTTAGACGAATGAAATAGCACACACACAAAATAGCAAAACTAAACACACATCATGCTTTAAGAGAATCCATTTTCATTATCTTTATATAGGTCATTCACTCTTACTAATGATACTTATTTTGTGACACGAGGGATTCCAAAACCTCGCCTCCGCCCCCGTGTAACCATCATGAATGGATCCGATGCACCTCACCTTGTACCTACATGGTGTGGGTATAGAGAACCTCCCAGTCTCGAGTCAGAGCTGGACAGTGATGTCACCGCGCCGTTATACATATACTTGAGCCATAAAATAATAAAGGTCGTCCTATGCTCGTTATAAATATTAAACAAATATCACACACCACTATCGTCATTCAACTAACATCTAGAAACTAGCTAAGTAAATCGCAAGGATTTACCTGAATCAAATCTGAAATCCCGTTAACTCGACTCGGTCTGTAATCGCAGAAACTCAACCGCCTGTTATACAAGGCAAGTGAATCAATAATGTATCCCACTTTCTTAGAAGTCTATAACTTCTAAGATACACAATTCCATCATAAGAGAAATTACTAAAATACCCTCATAAGGTAAAATGACCATTTAACCCCTGGTTCCGAAAATCTAGAAAATTCCATAGCAAAGTTCTGTTGGAGATTTGTGCTAAGTCTCAACGGAACCATTGAGCTTGTTGTCGAGACAAGGTGCAATAAGTTACTCACATGTGTGTCACGATGGTATGGGTTGCGGGAGGCAAGCCAAGTGACCGGCACTTAGAGAAACTAGTGATTACGGGGTAAAAGTATGGAATCTAATTAAATTAAACTAAACAAAAGAACATGGCTATCACGGCTATGTTGAAAGTTAGTTTAGTTGAGCCTCATGACTATCATGGGACATTGTCTTGACTCAATCATGACAATGCCATTACTTGGCAAGAGCGTTATTGGCCTTGCCAACGCCTAGACCATTTTGCGACAGAAATTGAGAGCCCGACGCTTTGTGTTTTTGGGACACGTTATGGAGCGTTCTTTCGGGCATTCCTCATTATATTAGCTCGAGAAAGTTGTTACAAAGTTTGAGAGATATCCAAGCACAAATGTCCATTGAGCTCCAAGAAGCTAGCTAGTGAGATGCTCGATGAGCTAAGCTAGTTTGAGCTAAGCTCATGTGTATTAGTTGACCTTGGAGCTTCACCTAGCTATAATGAGTTAGTCAAAGCTCATTGATGAGAAAAAAGTCGGGCCGAAAAAGCTAGCTGAAATTTGGGCTTTTTTATGGCCCAATTGAGTTGGGCTTGGGCCTTGGGCTTGGGCCAAAAAGTAGTTATGTAACCCTAACTTCTCTCAACCGCCAATAACCGTTTGTAACCGCTCTCAACCGCTTTAGTGGCGGTTATTCTCCCCAAAACCGTGGCCCCTATGCCTATAAAAGGGAGAGCCATTTGCACTTGATTGAATATTCGTTTTTGCAACAATAAAGCTTCTAGTTCCATTGTATTGACATTGGATAGGCCTTTTTATAAGCTTGTTTGCAAAACTCAAAAGACCAGTATAGTTCCTTTGTATTGACAAAGGATATGCATCCATCTTAGTTTGGTTTTGTATTGACAAAACCTAGGAATACCCTTTCTACAAAGTAAGACAACTAAGTCTCTTACTTAGTCTTTGTAACGTGTAACGTTTTATCCCACTAAGGTATTTGGATATTCCCGGTGTAGGGGAGAATATACTTAGAAGGAAAATTCATTTATGAATGACTCATTACATTATCCAAGTCAATGGTTTTAACATATAACAACCGGTTTATAAGACGTGTAATTGAACTTAACTTCTATTAGAGTTTTGTCTACTCCTTTTTGGAGATTACAAATTCTTACTTGATTTTTGTCTACTCCTTTGGAGACTACAAACTCTTGATTGAGTTTTGTCTACTCCTTTGTGGAGATTACAAACTCTTAGTTGAGTTTTTGTCTACTCCTTTGGAGACTACAAACTCTTTATTGGGTTTTGTCTACTCCTTTGCGGAGATTACAAACTCTTGGTTGAGTTTTGTCTACTCCTTGTGGAGATTACAAACCCTTGGTTAATAACTAGTTTTTAGTTCAAGATAATTATATTAATTTGTTTGGCAATTGGGAGAACCGTCTACTCACATAAGTGAGACTACGACCCTTTGGTCTAAAACCGGATACCGAAATTTCAACAAGTTCTAAACTATTCCTTGAAACTCAAATGACACTCTAACTCTCAAAGGAAGTTTGTTGAAGTTTTAGAAGTGTTAATCACATTCTTGACTTTCATAAAAAGTCGTTAAGGTCCGAATTTAACTTAAAATACGAGACTCGAATAAAAATACTACAAAAATATTCTAGGTCTTCTATGATATGCCCTCTACTCATAGAAGCAAATATCTCTCAAAAAAACTCAACAACTCCTACAAAAATCTCCAAAGATGGTTTCAAAATCAAGAAATTCTATACTTAGCCAAATTCTGAGTGATTTTACAACTACTCACCCTGCCTACTTTGAGATCCTACAAATCCAGTTCCGACCGTTAGATCGGTCTCAACTTTTGCTGCATTACATTATGCATGTCCCTCTATGTTATACTAAAATTTAAACGGTAGATTATGCTTCTAAGGTATCGAAACAGAAGTTCAAACATGACTCCAACACAGATTTATGGAGTTTGAAAATAGGAAGTCCACTAGTCTAGAGTTCGAGTCCTCCTGCCTACAGAAATAGAACACCAATCATCATCACCCAACCCAGGTTCGATACTCCTCTACTCCCATTTTCCAGCCTTTCGAGACCCCCTTCAAAGCCATAGATCAAAACACAAACAGTACCCACAGATCCTAGGAGATCAAAGGAACCCAAACCCATTGCATCCTATCTATAAAGTAAACAAAAGAATCTCCACGAAGACATCTTACCTTGTTGTAGATGGCCAGGATCAACTGTGAACTCACGGGTACTACTAGCTGCTACTTGGGTTTTCTTGAGGCGGGTCTAGTGTGGGCGAGAACATTTGG
>BSUD01000001.1:149528092-149599963 GCA_033239045.1 Fagopyrum esculentum
GGGGGGTGTGTGGGGTTGCTACGGCCTGCTGCGGCTCAAGTAGACAGTACACTATCCGTCCACTCTCGTTGCTGCAGTTCGGGAGGCAGTCCTTGACGTTAGAAGATGTTCGCAAAAAGGAAGGAAACGTACAACACAACCGACTCACCTCGACACCGTAGTTGGCTCGCCGAAAGCACCCGGACACCGTTTGGTTTGGGAGAGGGCGATGGTACTCCTGGTGTGCGTGTTGGTTGATGGTGGCGTGTAGAGGGAGTCCCGGTGTTCGTAAGGGAGTAGGAGATCCATCTATTGAGATTGAAAGAAATAAATGGTTGGCATGATTCTCGGTTAAGGGTTGAAGATTGGAATGTAACGGCTAGAGGCTCATGAAGGTGGGGTGAAGCTGCTCTAATGTAACTGGGGATTTATAATAGGAGAGAGAACGAGGGAAGCTGAGTGAGATCATTTCACTTTTTAATAGGGCCGGCTGATGGGCCATGTCTTACAAGGCCGTTTAAAAAGGAGGATGAATTGGGCCGGCCAATCTTGACCAGTCTTGCCATGGGCTTGTCAAGATGGCCTTATGGCTTGTCCAACTTGTCAAATGGTTAAAAGAAAACCGCTTTGACTCGGAATAACGGAAATAATATTTTGGATATTACAGTTAGTTTATTTTTCTTCTTGAAGAGCATTTTTTTCTTCCTCTTCAAGACTTTAGATCTATTTGTTCAAAAATTTTTTTACCATTGGTACACATTTTTATGACTTGTGTTTTTATATTCATTTTTATATGTACACTTTGTAGTAATCAAATAAAATGGAACATGATTTTTGAACTAGGAAAATATTAAATTTATACTAATATTTTAACTTTACATAATATTATAAAAAAAATTTTAACCACAAAAAGGTCATAAGTATGATTGTTTAATCTACAAACCTTTTATTTATACAATTCAAAATGTCAGTCTTACTCGATAATCGACATGAGATAATTTATATCAACATACTAGTAAATCAATGACCCACGTACCTTACATGATAATCGATGTGGAATAGTTTAGACCCACGTAACTCTAGGTCAACGATCCTCAAGTCGAAAGGCCAAGAAATATATGATTGTTTAATGTACAAAGCTTTTATTTATACAATTTCTCAAAATATCATTCTTACTTGATAATCGAGGTAAGATAGTTAAACTCACATATCAGTAGGTCAACGTCACACGTACTAAATACTAATCCGACATGTATAAATATTATATTTGATCTTTGTCAAAAGGCCAAGACATGTATGATTTGTTTAACATTTTATTCTATTTATACAAGTTGTCAAACTATCAGCCTTACTTGATAACAGACGTGGGATAGCAAAATCCGTGAAGATATAACCGAGTTACAAATATCGTTGATAATAAATAATTTTTAAAATAATTATGAGAAAATATTCATTACGTTTTAGTAAAAAATAAAAATTAAGGTAAAATTTTATTTTTACCGGAATCAAAATTTAATTTTATGTTGTAGTGGAAAAGATTTTATGACTTAATTATAATTTTTGTAAAAAAGATATTACGAGAAAAAACGTGAATCCGTCACGTCAGCATTAGTATCGTTTGTTTTAGTATTGATATATAGATTTATTAAAATCAATACGCTTTGTTTCGCTAACAAAATTTTCAATCTCACCGGTGACACCAAAATTTTTGGGGTAAGTGTTATTTTTGTTATGCATATGACCCGTTCTACAATTTGTTCACTGAACACAATTGTCGTTGGGTGTCGATATTCTATTTGCGATGGGTGTCTAGATTTTCAAATGGATCGGTCGTTCAGTAATACAATTGATGTATGTGAAGACATGTCTGATTCAGATTTCCTCAAAGAAATAAAGATCCAATTTAGAACTGGATATAATTAATTATTATGACCTCCCACTGAACTACTCCAAAAACCTTAAAATGTCTCGACAAATCGTCATCCTCGATTTCGATTTTTTTATTTGCAATATGATTGCTCTTATAAGTTTGCGCAAAACTTCCGCTTTAGTGGGATATTTTATTGAATTACTGAAAAACAAGCAACATACAATACTAGGTAGGTACTTAAGACTTAAGAAGAACGATCCCAAAGCTCATAGTGCATACTTGCAAAGAGAAACATGCATCATCTACCCTTAGATATGATAGCTGCCGGCCAAGTATGGATGTCTTCTCCATCTTTTACGGACGACTCGGTGAGTACGGCACACCTCCGTAAGTCGGAATGTACGGCACAGCTCCGTAAGCCGGAGGATCTAGTACTGTAACGTTAAAATTGACATTAATTGCGCTTACTGATTAGCATAGGTCGTGAATAAATAAAAAAATAAAAACCTAAATAAAGATATTATCCAGTAGTTGAGTCTTGTTCTATAATGGAAGAAGAAAACAAAGAGAGTGACCAGTTTGATTACTTACAAAGTTTGCGCAAAGTGATGATGCGATCATTAGCATCAGTTGCCTCCATCGACAGGAAGATGAAGCCGATGAAGATCACCAAAGGGATCAACTTAAGTAGCTTCATTTTGTTTTTGCAGTGTGTCATTAGTTAAGTAAGCACCTATTTATAGAGACTAAATAATATGACGATGATTAGAAAATATGAACCGTGGTGGAATCTTCAACTAATTATAATGAATTGTTTTTTAAGATTGTTTTATTCTAAGGAATTACCGACGATTGTAATGTCGTTATTTGGGTGGTCTACTATGACGGCTAAATTGAATTCAAAATAAGTTATCAATTTTAATTTGAGTAGGTATTAGATTTTTCAATCGAACGTAAGAATTGGTAAAAATTGTTAGATAAAATATCAACTCTATAGTATAATATAGTGTTACTGTTTTTTTTTGGTGAACATGATAATATGTAATTTCATTATTTATACGTTGTAATACTATAACTAACATAACGGTAGATGTGAATGTGTGGGGTTGTAATCCTACTCGAGTAAAGTGTCGACCTTGGAAACCAAATCGTCGGGTCTGATGCGTGCAGGAATTCAAACTAGCTAAATAGAACTATTGTTTCGTACTAGGACAATATTACCAATATGAGAAATCACATTTTCTAATTCCTACTCTTTAATAGGGTTTCGTAAATGATAACTCTGATGACGAATTTTTCACGTTATATTTATAGGCAAAGAGAAGGGCCGAAATACTAAGTACAGATCAATTATACAGATAATAGCTTTACATAATAAAATCAACTTTTTATTTAACAAAATAGTATTACACCACTTACAAAAACTCACATCATAGTTACACAATACACACACCTTAGTTTCATGGTCATGATTGTATTTGTGAAGAAGGTTCGTTCTAATAGCATAAATACACACCTTAATCCGGGCAAAACTTGTATATGTGAAGAAGACTCGTTCATATAGAATGACTAAAAGAACAAAATAAACTTTAACTAAACATAGTTCATTACGAATTAAAAAAGTAAAGGATTTCATTGGCGTAAAGCAAGTTGGTCAACAACATTTTTCCTAGGAACTAGGAACAACGATGGTATGAATACCAAAATTGGTACAAACAATAATTTAAGATTAAAAAAAAAAACAAGCCAAGAGGCTTCAAATCTATTAAAGTATAGCAAACTTGTCCCGACAAAAGTTAGCAAAGACACAATCAATAATTTTCAATGAAAGTTGTGTATTCAGTAGTAGCGAAGATAAGCTCAAGAGCTCTACCGATGTTTGCTTTCCCTGAATATGGTGACAACAAATATGTCATAGAAAGATCAAAGATTGGTATTTTTGTACTAACACAAATTATGTCACAGGCAACAAGACAATCTAGCCGCCGCTGAAGAAATTACAAAGTCGGAGAATATTTCACATACAATGTTGTAACAATATGATCAATGGCTAAGAGTCATAAATTAGGCAGACCACAAAGTCTAAGCTCTTCCTTTTTACTAGTTCAAATCATGTTCGATATCATACACCTATATTAGTGTCCAGGAAGCGCCGGTAATTATAATTTATGCAAATAAATTTTTTTATAAATACATAATATTTCAAAATGGACCTGTAAATAGTAAGAGTTAAATAGGTAGGAAATTTTGATGGTTATTTATGAAATGAGCCTTCAGATAGTAACTAGTTCAAATCCATATTGATTTTTTTGGTAAATTTAATTAAAATACTCCAAACTTATAGGGATAATAACTTTATACCACAAATTTTTAACGGGAATAAAAATACCTCAATCTTTATTACACATTGTAACACGTTGCCATAAAAATAATTTAGCTAAATGTTATTGGCCTTAATTATTACCTTTTCAAATGCAATATTTTCTCTCAAAATAAAGCAACTAGCGTGGTATCACCATAAAAACCAGACCACCGACACAGGTAGAATCAATTTCAACCAGAAGCCATATCTTGCGGATTTAATGAAGCTTCTTCTATCAACATGTACCAAACATTAATTTAGCTAACAATATATGATATTTCCGAAAGAGTACAGAAAACTAAACATACAACATCACTTTAGAAAATATCCACATAATGACGACAAATAAGCCCTAAATGATTGAGAAAATATTATCATTCCGTATGAAAAAAAATTCTACATTGAAGCATGGAAAGTGAAGGTAATTAGAGGGATCCATGTTATCAAGGTTGCTATCGATTATCTCTTGAATATTAATAGGTTTGGAAAAGTCTACATGTTACGGAAATCTCTTTATGGACTTCGCCAAACACCTCACAACTAGTTTTAAAATTTCACTAGTGCTCTTCTCCGCTATGGTTTTCGTCAACCTATGTAGATTACTCCCCTTTTACCTACTCCAAGTCAAGTATCACACATTAGATACTCATTTATGTTGATGACTTGGTTATAATCGGAAACAATGTTACAACAATTTCCAAGTTTAAAGGTTATCTTCACAAATGCTTTCATATGAACTATCTAGGTTCCCTTCGATTCTTTCTAGACATTGAAATTGTTCACACACCTACAAGCATTTGGCTAAATCAATACAAATATGCTTTGAATATTCTATATGAGGTTTGATGAAGGATTATCCCCAACACCAACTAAAGGATCAATCATTAGAACTAGAGCAAAGACATTGAAGGAGATGGAGGTTGCATCATCTTAAAGTCCTATTATGAAAGTATTTATCACTAGATCAAGAGCAAGGTACTTCCAATAAGAGGTTGCTAGCTTATTGACAACATGTACATTTAAAGAGACTCTACTTGCGACTAAGTCTTCGTGATATTGGTGTCTATTGTGGAAGGACCCTACAAGAGTGAAGATGATCAAAGAGACCAGAAATGTGGCTAAATCGAGATTTAAGCAAGCAGTCAAAGTCTCGACACTGAGAACTAAATCTTGCCTAAGATCCCAATCAAAATTTGCTTATGTTGAGATCCACAAGATCCAGTCGAGATCTTATTAGTTGTTAGATATTTTATATTTAATACCTTTTGTTCGCTCCAAACGGTGTGTGCAAGCTTTAAATTTATAACCCTAGACGTAAGCTTAAAACAAGGATGCGAACCCGCAGTGTACGGGTCAATCGTAGTAAAAGCAAGGAATTCCAGGGGTCGATCACAGGGACTTAGTGAAACAAAGTCCAATTACGGTATGCTTAAGCAATCACTAACCACAAGCAATTAAAACAATCAAAGATGATATAAGTCAATAAAGGAAACATGCAATTCTAGGGATTAAAGCATCTAGTTGTGGTTCCAACTCAAGATCTAAAGATAAGCGGACAAAGCTGAGGTTTTTGCATAGGCAAGGTGTTACTAAAGTGGAATAGATCACCGGGTAAGTCTCACTACTCACTAATCCTAAACCGTAACTCCTATTACCTGGTAAGTCTCAAGGAATTAAGATAAAGAACTATAACTTCAAACTAACACACCATCTAAGGGAATAGAATCAACCTTTACCGGGTAAGTCTCAGGCTAACTCACAAAGATGGGATGAAAGCACACTCAAACCCCAATAAAGGATAAACCTTTATTACCTACACTTATGATCTTTGGTAAACAAACAACGGAATTACCGGGTAAGTCTCATCCTAGGCTTGCATTGAACCATGAAAGGTGTAATAAGAATAGGATTTGGCAAACTCTAACACTTAACTCTCAGTTTAGGATCAGATAAGTCACCTCGGTCAGAAGAATTCCACCCCGGCCGAGATGTTCATCGACTGGACGAGATGCTTAGGGTTAAGGTTAAAGACTCGAACTTTCAGGGTCCTACTGGAATCTAAGATTATTCTATCATTGTTTTTCCCACAACCTTCAGCCAATCACCCTAGAATCACACAAAGAGATTAGCCACTCATCATCATGAAAGTATTAATCAAATATATGGGAAGAAGGTGAATATTTGAACAAAAAGAATTTAATGAAAAGACTTCAATAACTGAACCAAATATCACAACAAAGCGTTCCTTGGATAGAAATCCAACAAGAATGACAATAAGGAAGAGAATCTAAGGTGATCTTACAAGAAAACCTTCAAAAGTTATAAAAGCTACAATCTTCCTTCTTCAACCTTCAAAAAGGTTCTTCAAATCTCCCAACTGGAGTATGGCTGCTGCATATTTTTCAGTGTAAGCGGAATGATAGCGGATGTCGGATTTGTGGGAAATCCGACCCTTTTTTATAGGAAAATTACTCTCCAAAGATAAGATATCTTAGAAAGATCTCTTCCCATAAAAATAGGTAAAATATATGATCTAGTATATCTTCTTCCTTCCAGGAGCCAAGCCCAAAAATATAAGATCTCTTTCCAAAGATAAAAGATCTCAGCCAAGAATAAAATATTCCCGCCGCGTCCCAGGTGTTCGCCTCGGTCGAGTCGACTTCTCTGGATCACCTCGGTCGAGGTGAATCTGTGGTCAACCGAGGTGAGTCACAACTGAATGTGAAATCTCTCAAATCTGGTCCAAAGTAAATCTCTAATCCATGGCTATGCTTCCTGGATGGTTCCTTATGTTCCTGACTGTAACTCCAATGACTCCATAGCTCCTTTTTGATGCAAAACGTGCCATTTTGCCTACGATTACAACAAAACTAGGTGTAGACCTCGATTCTCGCAAAGGTAGATGAAATGGTAATATAATCACATATTATACATGCTAACATGCAGATTATTGAAGATAAAACGTCCAAACAAACCCCAAAATATAGATTATAATTCATGCTATCAAAATACCCCATACTTGACCCTTGCTTGTCCCCAAGCAAATCCCGCATATAAAAGACAAGATAGAATGGATTATAAGTCAATAAGATCAATGAAAAGTCTTTCAAAAAATATTTTTATGGTGTGCTACAATCATAGATCACTCTAAGAGAATACTTCATGGAATTTAAAAATCCAAATATGATCAAAACATTTTATAAATATAGGAAAGTTGTTCATCTTTGCATAAAATCATAGAATGCATAATAAGTCATAATTATCGAAATTAATCATGCATAATCCAGTTTAAACCACTAAGTCAATCAACAAGCTCGAGGTCTCAAGGGCTTCCCAAAAGAAAGGTCAAGAAATGTGTAGGGTAGGGATGTATGTAAGGTAATGTGGTGCTAGAATCCGGGAAAAGGATGTACTTCACTTTCACTTTGACTTTCAACATCTTCCACCAATAAGCTTTGCTTATTTCACACCTTTTCTTTTTACTTTACTTTTTGGGATGCATGGACAGAGGTGCACAATAACCGAAGCCTAGGAAATCAGCAATCATCAATTTTTTGAGATGCATCAAACCCTTGATGCATATACCATGACCCGTTAGGAATATCGCTCAATCCAACTTTGGCAAGACACAAACACCCGGCTATGTGAATGGTGCCGAGTTACTCATCATCATGATTGACTTCCCCAAACCTATTATTACTTTCTAACACTTTCACTTCCAGCCCACTTCTCAACTTTTACTTTACTTGCTTTCACCACTTCGCTTGCTTCCAAATTCCCGGATAGGTAAAGGGAGGAAAAATGTATATGAGGGGCTAAGCATGATCAAGAAGAAGAAGAGAGAAGAATGAATTGCCTTGGTCTTTCCAGGAAGAAAGTGAGAGAACTCATAATATGGTGTCAACCTTCAAATTCAACATAATTTGGATAAAAACAAAGTATTAAACATGCCAATAATTTCAAACAAAGCATTTAGCAACTTAAACATATAATAAAACCTTTCAAACACATAAAGAATTTCAAAACCAATCAGTAAACAAAATCTTCACTGAGATCATATCCAGATAAGAAGCTGAAAAATCGTTTTCGAAAACTCCCAGTTAACCCACCTCGGTCGAGGTGTTCTTAGGTCAACCGAGGTGAAACACCTCGTTCGGCCAGAACTGTCCCGGTCGAGGTCCAAAATTTTTTTTTTTTAAAACCAATTTTCTTTCAGTTTCGACGTTTTTCTCAATCAAATAACCTGTAAGTATGCATGTAGTCTCAGATAAACACATAGATGCAAAAGTGAAGCATAAATATAAATATCCGGTCAAATAGAGTCATACATCAAATAAATGTCAAGTAATACACAAATACCCCATACTTGGGGCACACTGTCCCAGTGGGTCAAAATAAGTCTAAGAGAATAAAATACTCACCGGATAATAAGTTGAACTGCATAAAAATAAGAAAGAAAATCCTGCAGCTCTCAATAATCCTGATCCGGTGGTGGTGGTGGTGGTGGTGGCACATACGGATACTGGGATGGGTCAAATGGATAACCCATAGCCTGCCGGAACTGGATCTCCATCATCCTGCGCTGATAGTGCTGGCTCTCTAGCATCTGATGAGTCCAACTATCGATCTGTCGGTGTTGAGCGGCAAATCTCTCATCGATGTCCACAGTAAGAGCAGCGTAAGAGTCAATCATCTGCTCTGTCAGATCATCGATCCGACGGTGAGCCTCTGGATCTCTGTGTCGGCGTGCCCTACGCCTAGTAGGTCTCAATGGTGATGCAGCAAGTGCCGGCTCAATATCATCATCATCCAGATCAATAACCGGTGCACTCGTCCCGGCAGTATCTGTCCCTATATCCATCGGGGCTCCACCATCCCGGCCTGTCATCAACAATCTCCTCATCATCTGCCTCCTCCTCAGCTGGGGCAGCTGCTGCCTCTCTGTAATCCTCCATCAGTGGGGCCCAGGCGGTCTGCCAATAATGAGGGTCATAAACAGTAAACTGTGCTGATCACCTGATCCCCTGCGGTGCAGTCAGCTCCCATGGCATAGCCACATATGGTGTAGTCAGTCCTCGGGGAACCAGAATCCGCCGAGTGATCATCTCCTGCAGCCCAAGCGGCTTGGGAGCCGCCACCATAGTGCAAGCGCTGAGATCCATGTCCTGGTAGCTGGCGATGTGGGTGATAAGTCCTCCGCAGCAGATGTCTCCCTTCGCCTTAGCCTTGATCTTGTGCAGATCCTCTGCCAACATCAAGCCAAAGTCCGGGATACCTCCAGTCACCATGCAATACAGACTAAAAAGCTCCCCCTGTCGGATCTTATGGGGCGTCTCAGTACGCGCCAGAAGTATCTCACTGAAGATCCGGTGAGCTAACCTAAAGGCTAAGTGGAAGATGACCTTCTCCCTGGAATCTCCAGGGCGCCATCTGTCTGCGTGCTCAACAATATGGGCAATTTGTCCCCAAAACTCCCTAGCTACAGATCGGGACGGGAAGTCAACAGCTGTGGGGGCAGGTAAATCAAATATCTCCCTCCAATACTCTAGTGGCACTAAGAAGTTCCAGTTCATCAACCGGTACTTCACAGATCGCTCTGTGGGGAGGTAGGTGAAGGAGCTAATGAACTTTAAGGTGGGCTCCAAATAGGCAGGGGCTCGGATCTCTGTAAACTGATCTAGCCCTACTGTAGATATCATCCGTCTAAGGTCTCCATCCACATGGAGACAGTCAAAAGCAGACACGTCCAGGAAGCGAGGTGCAATCACTGGACGGCCGGAAATACGCTCATAATCTACCCGGTGTCGCTCGTGGATCACCGGGCGATAGGGTCGGGAAGAAGAGGAAGAAGGGGAAGGGGAGGATCTATCCCTAAGGGCAAGGCGTCTGTCGGAACTCATTTTCAAATCTGTTACTATCAGGTCACCTCGGTCGACTGACAACACTCAAGAATCACCTCGGCCGAGGCACAGCTCGTCTGGACCGAGGCGGAAAACTGGATTCTAATTTCTTCAGAAAATTCAGTTCTTTTCCCCCAAAATCACTACAACTGCTTCCTATGGGGTACTTAATCCTTTTCTCAGCAAATGCAAGGGCAACCGAAGCCCAAATCGAAGCGAAATCAGCGAGTTAGGGTTTCGGTTTTGTTTTACCTCGTTCGGCCGAATCGGTTCGATTTCTTCGCAGATCGACGATGCACTGGGATCCTCTACGCTTTGATTGCAGTTTGGAAGCGAAAATCTTTGAAAATGAGAGAGATTCGAAGGAGTGAGGTGAGGTATAGCGCCGCGGTCGAGGCGGGGTAAAATAGAAGAGAGAGAAAATTAATGCCCCTTTTATATCCTTTCTGGAACTGCTGTCACCTCGGTCGAGATGGTCTCGACTGGACCGAGGTGGTACGGACCGAGGTGGTTCTTCAGAAACCCTAGTCGCCTCGGTTGCTCAAGAATCATCTCGGTCGAGGTGCTCTGACAGCAACCGAGATGTGTCCCAGTCAAACTTCGTCTTCTCGAATTCTCGATCTTCTGTTCTTCCAGTTATGCTCCTTCCTTAGATGTCACCTGTTATCTGTCTAGAATGCCAAAAACAAAACAAAGCAAACCAAAAACAAAAACTATCTAAGCTAGACTAGAAAAAGGGAAAAGAAAGCAATACCTTGGGTTGCCTCCCAAGAAGCGCAGCGCTTGGTTTAAGGTCGCTAGCTGGACCATGATGTGTCTCAAACGAGGTATATTGGTGCAACCTCCTCAACCGGAGTTTCCGGTTTGTACTTCTTAAGTCTATGACCGTTGACCTTGAAGCTTCCGCTCGTTTCGCCCCATATCTCAACTGCACCATGAGGAAAAACATGTTTCACAACATAAGGTCCGGTCCATCTAGATTTTAACTTACATGGAAAGAGGCAGAGGCGGGAGTTGAAGAGTAGAACTAAGTCTCCTTCGTTAAGCTCCTTTGGGACGATACGCTTGTCATGCCATCTCTTCGTCCTCTCCTTATAGATTTTGGCATTCTCATAAGCGTTCAAACGCAGCTCCTCCAGCTCGTTGATTTCCAATAGCCGCTTCTCGCCGGCCTCCTTAATGTCGAAGTTCAACCATTTGATCGCCGAAT
This sequence comes from Fagopyrum esculentum, assembly GCA_033239045.1. NCBI lineage: Eukaryota > Viridiplantae > Streptophyta > Magnoliopsida > Caryophyllales > Polygonaceae > Fagopyrum > Fagopyrum esculentum. The sequence continues at coordinate 149,539,414 of BSUD01000001.1, forward strand.
ATGCTTTGTGTTCTAATTCAACGGGCAAATGGCAAGACTTCCCATATACCAAATTATAAGGGGTGGTACCTATGGGAGTCTTAAATGCGGTCCTGTACGCCCAAAGAGCATCGTCCAATTTCATGGACCAATCCTTCCTCGTCCTAGAGACGGTCTTCTCCAAAATTGTTTTGATTTCTCTATTCGAGATCTCGACCTGTCCACTAGTTTGAGGGTGATAAGGGGTTGATACCTTGTGGGTTACCCCATACTTCGATAGAAGTGCTTTGAACTTCCGGTTGATGAAATGCGTTCCTCCATCGCTGATGATGATGTGTGGAGTTCCAAACCGTGGAAAGATAGTTCTGTTTAAGAACTTCACAACCACCTTGGCGTCGTTAGTGGGAGAAGCAATGACTTCAACCCATCTAGAGACGTAATCAACTGCAAGAAGAATATAGAGGTTTCCTCCGGAGGATGGAAAAGGTCCCATGAAGTCTATCCCCCATACATCAAAGATTTTCACCTCTTGAATGTTATTAAGTGGCATCTCGTTCCTCCTTGATAAATTTCCTGTTCTTTGGCATGCATCACAAGAGACAACAAACGATTGCACATCCTTAAATAATGTAGGCCAAAAGAAACCAGAACGTAATACCTTAGCGCATGTTTTATCGGTGCTGACATGTCCTCCACAAGGAAGTGAATGACAATGCCGTATGACGCTATTAACTTCATCTTCCGGAATGCATCTTCGAAGCATCCCATCCGGCCCGTGCTTGAATAGCAGCGGTTCATCCCAGTAGTAATGGAGTACTTCCTTGACGAATCTCTTCTTTTGAGAGTACGTCAATCCGGGCGGTACTTCCTGGCAAACAAGATAATTCACAATATCAGCATACCAAGGTCCTTTATTATCAGAAAGTTGGTGGATGGAATGTTCCACCAACTGAGGATGAATGTCAGAGAAGGGAGTAAGAAGTTTGTTATTCTCAGCAGTCTCAGTTGACATCATCTCGCCATCGACCTCGGTCGAGGCGCAGAGGCGTTGACCGAGATGTTATTCAGTTGCCTCGCTCAGTCCAGAAAGTGCCTCGGTCGAGGTACTGTAACTGGAACCGAAACTGGAGATCTTCGTCTCCTGGATTAGCTTCTCAGTTTTAGCCCCTGGATCTTCTTCCAGTGCTTTTAAGCTCCGTATATCTGCATCACAAGAAGCATCTATACCTTCCTCCATTAAACTGAAACTAATAACTCTTTCGAGTGGATCGTTAATAAGGATAGAGCTCACCAATTCTCTTGATTCTTCTTCATCGTAGATGTTGAAGATATCATCGCTTAGCTGCTCCCCTTTCATGGCTGCAAGTAATGCGAACTCCACCTCATCGCCGCCAATGTTGAATTTCAACTTGGCGTTCTTGCAATCCACGTTGCAACCCGAAGTTGCTAGAAATGGCCTCCCGAGAATAATAGGAACAGGATAATCTGCGAGAATGTCAAGCACAACAAAATCTATAGGTAAATAGAAGTTACCTAACTTGACCGGAACGTCCTCCAAGATTCCCACGGGATGGGTGATGGAGCGATCCGCCATATATAGTCGAATCTTGACCGGCTTGGGCTCTCCAAGTCCGATCTTCACACATAGCTCCAGCGGGATGATGCTCACGCTGGCTCCTAGATCACAAAGGGCTTCACAAGTGACATCCCCAACTTGAACAGGAATGCAAAATGAGCCGGGATCTCTCAATTTAGGTGGCATCTTCTCCTTCATGATTTGAATGAGCTCCGAGGATTTAGATGTCATCCTAACTTCACCAAAATCTTCCAGTTTCCTCTTCCTTGATAGGATCTCCTTCAAGAACTTCCCATAGGCGGGCATCCCTAGAATAGCATCAAGGAAAGGAATGTTAATGTGCAGTTTATTCATCAAGTCAAGGAACTTACCAAAGTGCTTGTCTAGATGTGCTCTGGCCCTTGATTGGGGGAATGGAAGTGGTGGTTTGTATGCAGGAGGTGGAACATAAACTTCAGTTTTCCCCTCCGCTTTCTATGGCTCCACCTCGGTTGGCATCTCGGTCGAAGTGTTCTTCGACTGCATCTGGACCGAGGTGGTCTTCGTCGGTACTGGCACCGACCGAGGCACTGGATCTGCAGTTTTCAGTCCACTCCTCGTAGTTATGGCCATGATGTGGCCGTTGGGGTTGCTTTCCGTCCTTGCTGGAAGCTTCCCTGAATCTCTTGGCGCTTCATTCGCCCTACTTGCAAGTTGTTGTTCAAAGACTTTTTGGGCCTTCGAAAATGAAGTCATAGAAGTCTCCATAGCATTAAGCTTGATCAAGATAGCCTCCAGAACTGCGTCTTTCTTTTCCGGCTAAGACGAACTTGATCCTTGCCCTTGGCTCTTTAATGGAGTAGAAGAAGAAGAAGGGGAAGAGAGGAAAGGGTTAGAGGAATCGTTAGAGTTGGAGTTCGAATGATTGTTACCAGAATTTTGGTTGTTCGCCCTCCAATTGTTGCTATTGGATCCTCTATTGTTGTTGTTGTAATTGTTGTTTCGGGAACCGTTGTTGTTGTTACGGTATCCATTGTTGTTGTTCCTTTGTCCTTGCTCTTCCTTCTTGGTTTGAGCAACCAAGAGTTCCTTCAACTGCTTCACGTCATTCTTCAAAGACGTGAGTTGATTGTTGTTGGGCTGAGTTTCTTGGAAGTTAACTCTTTTAACTCCACCTTCAGCTCCTTGATGAGTGTACTTCTCCATATGCAAAGCTTGCTTCTCGATGAAGTCCCAAGCTTCGTCAATCGCCATGTCCATAAAGGTACCGGCGGAGAGTAGTTGGAGGTTAAACTGGGTGCTTCCGTCCAGTCCCTTGAAGTATAACTCTAACTTTGGAATCCCATGATGTGGGAAATCCAAAAGAATGTCCTTGAACCGCTCCCATGACTTGGACAAACTCTCCTTGTCCTTCATAATGAAAGCGTTGATCTTCCCTCCCATTTCAGCTGTCTTTGAGGGGGGAAAGAATTTGGTCAAGAATTCCGTAGTCATCTCCTCCCATGTGCTAATTTTTCCTGGAGGAAGAAATTGATACCAAGTAAGAGCTCTATCTTTTAAAGAAAAGTAAAAAGGTCTTAGCTTGTAGTTGTTATTTTCAATCCTTGAAGGTCTCAAGGTCTCCATCAAGATCTCATAGTTTTGAAGATGTTGATGTGGTGATTCCTTCTCTAGCCCTCCGAACTGGAATTGGCGAATCATGGATAGAACTTGCGGTCGAAGTTCATAGTCATGGTCCGCTGGATCTCCTAGGTTAACTCCTGGACGCCTCAGTTGTTGATTAGGGTCCATCCTTTGACCTAGGGTTTGTGGGATTCCTGCAAGAAGAGCGCCTCGGACTGGCATCCGAGGTGGAAGTACCTCGGCCGGGGCGTCAGGTACTGGGACCTGCCTCGGTCGAGGGTCAGCAACTGGGACTTGTATCGGTCGAGGATCTGGAACAGGATCTTCCCTCGGTCGAGGTAGAAATTGGTCTCGTAAAGCTGCCATATCAGCTTTGATCGCTTCAGTCCTGGTGCGAGTTTCTTCTCTTTCCTGCCTCAATTCTTCCTGGCTGAGGCGTAGCTGCTCTAGCGCCTCTTTCAACTCGGCCTCAAGATCGCGATTGTCTTGGTGGGCCATCCTCGCTTCTCTTAAGCGTCGTTTGTACGTCTTCTCTGGTTCGGGATCGTAAGGAACGATTTCCTTCCCAGTGCGGGTTCTTCGCATAAACCTAAGAAAGAACCTGCAAAAGTCACTCAAGTAGAGTGGTTAGTAGACACGGGGGCAAGTGCCCCAAGAGAAAATCGTAACCGGCTCGGTCTAGACCAAGTCCCCGGCAACGGCACCAAAAACTTGTTCGCTCCAAATGGTGTGTGCAAGCTTTAAATTTATAACCCTAGACGTAAGCTTAAAACAAGGATGCGAACCCGCAGTGTACGGGTCAATCGTAGTAAAAGCAAGGAATTCCAGGGGTCGATCACAGGGACTTAGTGAAATAAAGTCCAATTACGGTATGCTTAAGCAATCACTAACCACAAGCAATTAAAACAATCAAAGATGATATAAGTCAATAAAGGAAACATGCAATTCTAGGGATTAAAGCATCTAGTTGTGGTTCCAACTTAAGATCTAAAGATAAGCGGACAAACCTGAGGTTTTTGCATAGGGAAGGTGTTACTAAAGTGGAATAGATCACCGGGTAAGTCTCACTACTCACTAATCCTAAACCGTAACTCCTATTACCAGGTAAGTCTCAAGGAATTAAGATAAAGAACTATAACTTCAAACTAACACACCATCTAAGGGAATAGAATCAACCTTTACCGGGTAAGTCTCAGGCTAACTCACAAAGATGGGATGAAAGCACACTCAAACCCCAATAAAGGATAAACCTTTATTACCTACACTTATGATCTTTGGTAAACAAACAAAGGAATTACCGGGTAAGTCTCATCCTAGGCTTGCATTGAACCAGGAAAGGTGTAATAAGAATAGGATTTGGCAAACTCTAACACTTAACTCTCAGTTTAGGATCAGATAAGTCACCTCGGTCAGAAGAATTTCACCCCGGCCGAGATGTTCATCGATTGGATGAGATGCTTAGGGTTAAGGTTACAGACGCGAACTTTCAGGGTCCTACTGGAATCTAAGATTATTCTATCATTGTTTTTCCCACAACCTTCAGCCAATCACCCTAGAATCACACAAAGAGATTAGCCACTCATCATCATGAAAGTACTAATCAAATATATGGGAAGAAGGTGAATATTTGAATAAGAAGAATTTAATGAAAAGACTTCAATAACTAAACCAAATATCACAACAAAGCGTTCCTTAGATAGAAATCCAACAAGAATGACAATAAGGAAGAGAATCTAAGGTGATCTTACAAGAAAACCTTCAAAAGCTATAAAAGCTACAATCTTCCTTCTTCAACCTTCAAAAAGGTTATTCAAATCTCCCAACTGGAGTATGGCTGCTGCGTATTTTTCAGTGCAAGCGGAATGATAGCGGATGTCGGATTTGTGGGAAATCCGACCCTTTTTATAGGAAAATTACTCTCCAAAGATAAGATATCTTAGAAAGATCTCTTCCCATAAAAATAGATAAAATATATGATCTAGTATATCTTCTTCCTTCAAGGAGCCAAGCCCAAAAATATAAGATCTCTTTCCAAAGATAAAAGATCTCAGCCAAGAATAAAATATTCCCGCCGCGTCCCAGGTGTTCGCCTCGGTCGAGTCGACTTCTCTAGATCACCTCGGTCGAGGTGAATCTGTGGTCAACCGAGGTGAGTCAAAACTGAATGTGAAATCTCTCAAATCTGGTCCAAAGTAAATCTCTAATCCATGGCTATGCTTCCTGGATGGTTCCTTATGTTCCTGATTGTAGCTCCAATGACTCCATAGCTCCTTTTTGATGCAAAACGTGTCATTTTGCCTACGATTACAGCATAACTAGGTGTAGACCTCGATTCTCGCAAAGGTAGATGAAATTGTAATATAATCACATATTATACATGCTAACATGCAGATTATTGAAGATAAAACGTTCAAACAAACCCCAAAATATAGATTATAATTCATGCTATCTCCTTTAAAACTCTAAATATTCTAAAGGTATCATTTGATTTTGATCCTATCTTTTAGGAATTTATTTTATTTGATCTTTTAGAGAAATCTCGCCTATAGTTAGCCATAGGAGGTCGACACTCAGTACTTAGATTTAATTTGATTTGATATATTTACACATACATTGGGAGATATTTGTTGCTTCGTTTACGAAGTGTGCATTTTACTCGTTCCTATTTAATCAAAAAGAGAGCATTTGATTGCATCGTTGTGAGTTCTTGTTAGGTTGTTTTTGTGTGTGTTAATCTTATTGAAGATTGGTCCTACTAGTCAAATTAGTCACTCCTTGTGCTTGTCTTTTTTAGAAGGCTTGTGTAAGGTTGAGGAAAGGAGGGTTAAGGTAAGCTCTTTGTGAAAGGGTTTTGACCCAATTGGTCAAGATTCTTTACTAGCATACCTTGGTTCATATCTTCCTATATTCCATTAATTCAATCCATTATTCATCTTCTTATTCTACCATTATCATTCCATCAACTCACGTTCTTTGTGTTCGAGTTTCACATATCTCGGCCCTTCCAATAATATTTCGCCCGAGATATTGACCTAGATTTGTTTTTGTTGTCGTTTTCGTGGATTTCAATAATCGAAACATTGCGACATCTGTTAGAATAATTAGTATTTTCAAAGTAGATTTGGGTTAGCAATTATTGGATCAATATGTACAACCCATGATCCAATCCAATTCCAGAGACTTCTAGGAAGGCTGAAAAAAGTTTGAAAAAGTAACGTATAGAAAAATCTAGATTAGTGGATAATCTAGATTATTCTAGGATTAGTATCTTGATTAATGTGTAGGTCAGTTCTCTCAATGCTTATGATAACCGACATTTGCATGTATAAATAGATGTAGTGGTTGCTTGTAATGTAATGAAATGAAATAAGAGAGTGTTCGATCCAAATAAGGCTATACACAAGTGAGGTTAGTGAGTGTGAGTGCGCAACAAAATACCCGCTTATATACTCGGTGTGTGTCGGGAACGCGGAGTTTTTCCCCAACAACTGGTATCAGAGCCAGGTTACGGTTGCGGTGTTCGGGTAAAGTTTGTTGCTTAAAGAATCTCGTATTGGCGTGATGGAAGATCAACTTCACTTTGTGGCAGAGTACGATTCAAGACTTCTTGGTGCAACAGGGTCTAGACCAAGCTCTGGAGGAGGAGAAGCCTGGATCGATGAGCGAGGAGAAGTGGCGAAGCATCCAGAGGAAGGCGGTGAGTACAATTCGGTTGGCGTTGGCTCCCGAGATTAAGTATGGTGTGTTGAAGGAGACCACACCGAAGGCGTTGTGGGAGAAGCTCGAGAGCATCTACGCATCGAAGTCGTTGACCAACCGTTTTTGCTTGAAGATGGAGCTTTCTCGCTCAAGATGGAGGAAGGAGGTAATCTTCATGACCACATTAACTCGTTTAATCAACTAGTATGCCAGTTATTGAATGCAGATGATAAGATTGGAGAAGAGGAGCAGGCGTTGTTGTTGCTAGCATCATTGCCGAAGTCCTACAATTACCTGTAGGAAGGAAGTCTCTCACTTTAGATGAGGTGACCGCTACTTTGCGGGAGAGTGAGAGGATGATGAAGAATGATGTTACCGACAAAGGAGAGGATCGCATACTAGTTGCGGGGGAGCGAGAACGAGGGAGGAGTCAGTGGAGGAGGCATGATGACCCAAGGCAGAGATCAGGCTCGCGACGAGATTTGAGTGAGGTCGAGTGCTTCTACTGCGGGGAGAGGGGTCACATGCAAGTTCGGTGTCCTCGGATGAGGGAGGACTTAAAGAAGTTGAGAGAGATGTCGTCGGAAAAGAAGAGAGAGGACTACCGTACAAATGTGGTCAGTGAAGTTGGTGAAGTTGATTATGGTGATGTTTACTTGACGACGGATGAGGAGACCGCCAAGTCAGAGTGGGTGATGGATAGTGCTGCCTCGATGCATGTATGTAGAGACCAAGCATTATTTGACACCTTGAAGGTTGGTGGAGAGTTTGGTCACTTCAACTCGGTGAGTGGTGAGAAGTTGAAGGTAGAAGGTACCGGAAGCGTGAGGATGAGGCTTCATAATGGTACAAGCCACACTCTACACAATGTGAGGTATGTGCCATCTGCGAACGTGAATGTCATCTCGTTGGGTGCAATGATGATGGAGGGGTATAGGTTCGTCGGCACAAGAAGATGGTGTAAGGTGTTTAGGGGAAGACGCTTGGTAATGCGAGGCCGCAGAAATGAGAAGAATATTTGCTTTTTGGAGGGACAAGCGGTGCAGAATAAAGATGGTGATACCGAAACCAAGAACCGAAGGAAAGTAAGGTTTTCTAACACGATCGAATTATTTGAAAACAATAATTATGGGAGGAATTGTTAGAATAATTAGTATTTTCAAAGTAGATTTGGGTTAGCAATTATTGGATCAATTTGTACAACCCATGATCCAATCCAATTCCAGAGACTTCTAGGAAGGCTTAAAAAAGTTTGAAAAAGTAACGTATAGAAAAATCTAGATTATTCTAGGATTAGTATCTTGATTAATGTGTAGGTCGGTTATGTCAATGCTTATGATAACCGACATTTGCATGTATAAATAGATGTAGTGGTTGCCTGTAATGTAATGAAATGAAATAAGAGAGTGTTCGATCCAATTAAGGCTATACACAAGTGAGGTTAGTGAGTGTGAGTGCGCAACAAAATACCCGCTTATATACTCGGTGTGTGTCGGGAACACGGAGTTTTTCCCCAACAACATCAACCCCGCATCAAGGTTGATCTTACATGTTGTAAACTTGTGAGATTCCCTTACCCCAACCCCCGCACATTGCCTCCAAAGTAACTTATTTGAATTGCTCCATGATCTTGATAAAATATCGTCGGTTGGTTGCTAGACTCATTTACTTGTCTATTACCCGTCTTGATCTTGCCTATTAAGTTCGTATTCTTTCTCACTTTATGTCATCTCCACGCTTGGGACATTGGGAAGTTGCTCTTAAGGTTATTGGCTACATTAAGCCATTCCCTTTCTCAACGCATCTTCTTGTCTCAAACAAGTGATCGACGCATTAATGTCTATTGTGATATTGATTATGTTTGCCCTACGACTCAAAGATCAACTATTGACTACTTTATTCTACTTGATAACTACTTGTGAGATTCTTTGATTTCGTTTAGGGCAATGTTGTCCACTACTTGTGAGATTCTTTGATTTCGTTCTTTGCTTGTCTCCCTAAGGATTTATCTTACTCAACCTATGCGTATCCATTGCAACAATCAAACAACTATTCATATTGTCAATAATCCCGTCTTCCATGAGCGTACATACAAAGCACATTGAGATCGATCGTCACACCATGTGGGATCAAATACAAAAGAGAACCATTAAAACTACATTTACTCCAGAAACACATTAGTTACTGATATTATGACCAATAATACACTTGGTTCTTCCCAATTTAACTTCCTTTTGTCTAAGCTTGAAGCCATTTTTTCACCGACTCAAAGGGAGTTTTAAAAATATTGTTAATATTTGATTAAAGCCTTTTATTTAATATTTTACACTATTGTCCTCAAGTTAGAAAAGGACGTTTCTTCGTGTATAAATACATTATTCATTCAATAAGAAAAACAAGCTTTTTTATTACCAATTTTCTAGTACCCTAACACACCCGGAAAACATGTTCACCCAGAAAAATGACCCGACTAACTCGAACCCGACCAAGATGACCTGATGGACACCTTTACCAATCATCCATGGGACAAAAATGACCCAAATCCGAGCCATTTTGCCTTTAAAAACCGCACTGGTGAAAAACTTAGTTTTTACGAGCACTTACAAGTTAAGAGACAATCACACTCGGCCATTGAAGATCTTATCATCTGAAGGATGTCTGAATCTCCTCTAAGGCTCTTCCTTTTGTCTCCGGAACCCAAATGCACACGAATGCCACAGCCAAAGCACACACCAACATGTAGATAGTGAATGTACCTGTTACCAAATACAAAAGGTGATTTACGAATAGTAAACTAAATCAAGGGTGGATTTCTGTGATTTACCCTTACCAAAAAGAGCTCAAAAATAAAAATGTGATAAATTTAGCACAAAGTGCGAAAGGAGGATGCGAATTACCTCCAGGACTCCAGCTCAAAAGCAAGTTTGCTGTCATTGTGACCACCCAAGCAAGGAACCAATTCATTAGTGTAGCAATGCTTCCTGCAAGCCCCTTTATATTGATGGGAAGAATCTACAAAGTAAACAACTTAGAACATTTAGCGCATGTTTCGAGTCCGCGCTTCATGAAACTACCGAAAGGAAATGGCTACCTCGGACATTATAAGCCATGGGATAGCTCCCATTCCTAACGAGAAAGCAACTACCATTCCCTGAAAGAGAGAATATTGACAACTAATCAGCAAACCATGCACTTTCAAGAAACTAAGGGCCCGTTTGGTTTCAACTCCGGAATAGGAAACGAAATGAAAACGAATCTAGTCCATCCGTATAACCTTATTCATGAAAATTTTGGAATGATTCCTTGTGGTTTGAAGTAATTGGGAGTAGAGTTTGATTACTTTTGATACCCTATAGGGAAACAAAGTGTGGGAAAACAAGTACATTTTGCATTAAACCACAAGTAATGATTCTATAAAATTTCATGAATAAAGATATACATATGGACTAAATTCGTTTTCGTTTCTGGAGTTGGAACCAAGCGGGCCTTAAGTTGCAGCAAGTTTCAGACAAAAAATGTAATGGGTATTGGGCAGGACGTACCACCACACCAGCAACGGAGAGAATGCAGCATGCATTGTAAGCAGTAGATCCATCAGACAAAGTGTCCTGAGATCGAAAGTTTTGTTAACTAGCAAACTATGCAATTTCATTAACCATTAAGGTCTTCACAGGTAGGAGTGTTCATAGGTCCGGATATGGACCGGACCGGAAGAATGCAGACCGGAAATGGACCGGATGGACCGAAAAACTTGTGATATTTACAAAATTGTAGGTCCGGACCTGGACCGGAACAATATCTAAACAAGTTTTTCTTATTTTTTATTTTTTTTCAAAAATATAGGTCCGGACCGGATTGGACCGATTGTGGACCGGACCGAATGTGGACCGAATTGGTTGGACCGAAGACCGGACCTGTTGTTTCGGGTCCAGTCCGGTAGGCTTGAGCAGATTGCGGTTCGGTGAACCGAACCGCAAATTGCGGTCCAAACCGCACTTAATCGGTTCGGATTGTGGTTCACAAGTTTTTATTTTGCGGTTCAAACCGCAATACCGCCAAACCGCAAAAAAAAAACGCAAACTGTAAAATAAAACCGCAAAACCGCAACCAAACCGCAGAAAAAACCACAAAACCGGAACCAAACCGAAGAAAAAACCGCAAAACCGCAACCAACCCGCAAAAAAACTGCAAAACCACAACCAAACCGCAAAATGCGGTTCATTTGTGGTTCAAACCGCAACTGCGCCGTTTGAACCGTAAACCGAACCGGAATTTTGCGGTTCGGTTTGCGGTCCATGCTTTTTAGATTGCGGTTCGGTTCGGTTCGATTTGTGATTTTGCGGTTTTCAACCGATGCTCAACCCTTCGGTGCGGTCTGGTCCGGTCCAAAAACCGGACCGGATCCTCACTCCTACTCACAGGATCTTGGTGGCTGACCTTGACAAAGAACGAGACGGCAACCACTAGAAGGCAAAAGGTCATGCCGGCAGATGATATCTATGACACGAACAGAAACGAAATCATTTTCTTTCAATTTTAGTATATATAACTTTGTGTAGTATGTCTACGAAAACTCACAATAAGGAGAAGTCTGCGGCCAGCTCTGTCCACCAACCATGTAGTAACAATTGTTGCCACAACCTTAAGGATACGAAGATAAAGTTAAGTAAACAAGCCACAATATCAAATGTCGTAGCAAACCAGAGATGTTTACCAGAGATTCACTCATGTACCTGAGTTGCACCAACTCCAAATGTTGCAGCGTTACTTGATTCAACACCTAATAAAATTGAAATACTTTATGGGCTTGTAATCTACCTCAATGCTGAAAAAGAAGCAAGCTGAAACTTGATTGCATAAAAAATGGCAGCCATTACACATGCGCATTAGGCCCAATTCTAAGACATAAGTCCGGCGAGGTTCATGCTAAAACCAATTGGCAATAGGAGTAGCCAACGACCTTATATACTAGGCTCGGAATGTCCCAACTTGTGATGTGGTTATTATCTCCAACAAGGACATATTGGACTTTCCGAGATCAGATTTGATGGCACTTACCAGCTTCTTGAAAAATGGAACTGGAATAGAACAGAACGCCGTTTATTCCACTAAGCTGTTGCAGCATCAGTAATCCAATTCCTATCTACAAACCGTCAGATTTTTGGATGTCATTCATACTATCTCTTAGACCATATTAAAGGTACGAAAAAAAAAATTTGAATCAAAGGAATAACCATTAATGGAAGCCAATATCTTCTTGATTTGAGATCTGCAAATCTTATGCCGGTAGTTCTTCTATTTCCTGATGCAACAGATCTCTGCACAGTACATTTCATGGCCAACACAAATCAAAATAGTAGTTCTATAAATATGCATTCCTTGCACTCAGATGGATGAGTACCTTAATGTCATTTACTTCGGAAGATATATCAGTCTCAAAGCCACGGAGAACTTGCAATGAAGTCTCAAACTCATCAGTCATACCCATTTTTGCCTATAAATGAACAGTGAACTGTTATGATAGAAAATGGTTACATCTAAAGTGAACAGATCAAATAGGACCGAGGAATCATAAGAACTTACCAGCCATCGAGGAGATTCTGGGATGAAGAACAACCCAGGTATCAGTATAGTACATGGTAATATTCCTGTAGAGAAAGGATATTCACAGTTGCCAAACAATGGAACAGATCATCACGAAAGGAGATAGTTGAACTGAACAATTACTCTACCAGTACAAGTATAGCACAAAAAAATAAGCCAGCATAATTGGTTCAGGTTAGAATTCAAAGAGCAAAGTTATCAATCAAGAAATTCAAGACAGTCCCAAATGAGACATACCTAGAACTGCAAGTATTCTCCATTCGACAAAAAGTCCCAGTAAATAAGCCAGCATAATTCCAATAGTTACAGAAAGCTAACAAACAAGAAGCGGAAATTTCATCATCAAAAAATGCAGAAAGGTCTTGCTATTAGTATAGATAGAATCCTCAAAGAAAGAAATTCATCCATAGAAAAGACAGTCAACCTGATTGACAGAACCCAATGTTCCCCTCATGTTCTGAGGTGCTATTTCAGCAATATACACAGGCACCTAGAAACAACAAAACGATTTTCCATCAAATTCTTGTTACAAATGTACCCACATATGCAAGAAAACTAAAACAGTGCAGTTACCGTGTAAGATATTATTCCGACGCCAAATCCTTCAAGAAGCCTTCCCATGTACAGAAAGGAAGAATCCTGAGCATGAAAAAAAACATCACACTTGACTCTAAAGATGTTATGTTTGAAATAAATGATGCAAGCTGTCAATACTCACTGTGGCAAATGATATAGCAAGCCATCCAATTATGTTAGGCACAGAAGCAATCATCAAAGACTGCATGGAAATCGAACCATAACAAATCAATTACTTGTCAAGCTACCTTACCGTTGATAAGGTTCACTATTTAGATAAATAGCTAAGGGATTTGAATAAATCATACCCCTTTACGCCCAATATACTCAGCAATCTGACCACTGGCAATTGCTCCAACCATAGCCCCAACGTTAGATAGCGACCCAAATAAAGAGAACTGCCCCGAAATTGGAATCAGATACTAATTGAACAAAAGCAGAATGAAACTAGATGGAATCAATCATATTTTACCTCTGAAACAGATAGACCCAGATCTTTAGTGATCGCAGATTGTGTTGGAGATGAATAGCCACACTGAATTTACAAGTTCAAAATAGTTTAACAGATAGAACAAATTAGCTGAATCAAGCTTAAGTTGAATAGCAAACAAAGAAACGAAGGATTACGGTGAAACCGAATTGGATAGGACCAAGAGCGACGATGAGTACGCAAGCAACGACGGAGATGGAACTTTCTCGGATAATCGCCGTTGAGCTCATAATACTGGACTGTCTCGAACCTGGTCCAGACATCCGATACCAACTCCCTGTGTGCAGAAACGGCTTCTTGAGATCCCCTCCTCCCGCTTCATTATCGCAGTTCGAACCCATCTTCAGTGAAAATCAGCTCAAGATTGTGAAGTTGGAAAGTTGAAATTCAGCTATAGAGAGTGTTTGAGCAAGCTTTCGGCCAGATAATTATTGTTTTGGATAATTTGTAATCTCATTTGGAAATGAAGAATTTGTTGATTGATTGAGATAGAGGTGGAATTGAAGAGAGGCGAGTGCGGACTGTTCATTGGCTACCACCAATGTAGTAAAGTAGGCATCTTTATGGAATAGAGTTGAAGAAATGAAGCAATTGTAAGAAATCACCATGTTTTACTGTAAATATTATTGGCCTTTTCCGAGTTATGTATGCTTGGACAAATGCAGTTAAGTAGGCACAACAAAAGACATGGTAGAGTTGAACATGACAACACACTTTGAGACGGTCATTTTGGAATTTGACTACTACAAGCGGTTTAGAGCATCTAAGTACCAGAATTTGAAATAGTTTCTTATCCAAATTTTTATATTATTTAATTCACATTTTCATTTTTTTCCTTTGTTGAAAGGAGTACATTACTTCCCGCTAACCGGTAACGCATTTTATTATTGAAAGACAACTTTTAAGCGAGATATTCGAGGAGGCTAATTAATTCTTTTTTTCTGAATATCATCTAACAAATAGCATTTACACAAGTAGGAGTTACCTTCAACCTATGAACCCCAATATCACGAGAGAAGGTAAAATTAGCAAGCGAGTGCGCCGCCCTACTACGTACCTTCCCGAAAAAGTATGGCCAAGACAACAATTCAATCCCGGATAAGGAAGCTTTGACAATGAATCAACAGGCTAGATAGGGTATGAGACAGACTAAACTCACTAACCCCTTTATTGATGAGATTAAGCACCAAAAGTGAATTTGCAAGCTCCAAACCATAGATTAGACCCCAAAGTTCCGCTGCTAGGGCCTATGCACATCCAAGGGTAACCGCAACACCTTGGACCAAATCCACATTGGCATTCCTAATGATCACCTTAGCCGAAGCCCGATCTTCTTGCCCTATAGAGGCATCATCCGAATTCACTTTAATCCATCCCTGCTTCGGCTTTCTCCAACACACCCGACGCTCGGTTATTGGTTTCAGTCCCATATTCGGTTTCTTTTCCACAACAAGATACTCATTGTATCTATTCTCCAGAAAAGCCAATCTTCTCAGCACCATATCCTCCCAATAAAAAAAAACCCTAGCATTTTGCCATTTCCATAGCCACCAAACCATACTAGCGAACTTAACATTCCAGAGGTTGTCCGATGATGAGATCTTGCTCATGCTAACATTGATAAACTAGTCCTCCCAGCCGAAACTGAAGAAAGTATGTAGGTTACCATTCGGAACTAGCAGCTATAGCCAAACAATCGTTACCCCCTCTACAAGCTAACACTCGAGGTCAACGATTCCTTGGAATTGAATACTTCTTATATAGAACACACATCCAAAGTTGATTTGTTCATAAACAATCGTCACCCCAACTTGCTTAACATAGCCAAGTTGGAATCAACCGCCTTTCTAATGCCCAAACCACCAACCACCTTATCATGACAAGCCTTTTCTAAACTCAACAATGGATTTTACGAGCTCCAAAAACACTCCCCATAAAAAGTTTTTGCATATCTTGTCAAGTTCATTCGAAATAATCTTAGGTTGGAAAATAGTATTCATATAGTAAATAGGTAGTGCAGACAACACATGTTGAACTAGTGTTGTTCTCCGAGTGTAGATCTAGTCACCTATCATGAAACAAAAGAATACCAAAATATTTCCCAAGATGTAGAATAGAAGACACGCCACATAACTCACTCAAGACAACTTCTAGATCTCCT
This sequence comes from Fagopyrum esculentum, assembly GCA_033239045.1. Taxonomy (NCBI): domain Eukaryota; kingdom Viridiplantae; phylum Streptophyta; class Magnoliopsida; order Caryophyllales; family Polygonaceae; genus Fagopyrum; species Fagopyrum esculentum. The sequence goes on from BSUD01000001.1 coordinate 149,555,101, forward strand.
TGGACGTTGTTCAAAACAAATAGCCGGAAAATTGAGAGACTAACCCTTTGTCCAAACGCCCTATAGAAATCCTCCAAAATCTTTTTGATAATATTGGAAGCGGATGCTTCCGCAAAGAGGATGATATCATCAGCAAAAAGAAGGTGAGGGATCTTAGAACCTTCTCTAGAAACGCTCATCGACTTCCAACTTCCCTGCATAACTACTCTATTAATCATATGACCTAGTCTCTCCAAGCATAGCACAAACAAATAAGGTGACATTGTATCTCCCTACCTAAGCCCCCTTGTCATAGGAAAGGATCCCATTTTCTCACCATTCCAAAGTACCCTCATCGAGTCGGTAGATAAACAATCCAGTTTACCTACAAATGCGGAAGACCAATATCTTAGAGCGTTTCAGTGACAAAATCCCAACGAAGCATATTGTAGGCTTTCTCAAGGTCTAGCTTCAAAATCTTTCATCCCTTCCGAACTTTCTTCCTCTTCAAAGAATGAATAGCTTCTTGGAAAATAACAATGTTGTCAGATATCATCCGGCCTAGAATGAAACTAGACTACATCGGAGAGACAATGTGATTCATGACACCTCTGAGTCGGGCAACAGGGATCTTACTGATCACTTTGTAACATACATTATAAAGGCTAATTGGTCGGAACTCATTCATAAATTCCGGTTTAGCCACCTTACCAATCAACACAAGAAGAGTCTCATTCGATGTAGGGGGAGGTAACCATTGAAGAAAAACTCTTTGACAAAATCAGCCAAGGAAGGTCCAATAATATACCATAGTTGTTGGTAAAAGATGGGTTGGAAACCATCAAGACCCGGTGCCTTCAACAGACCCATCTCTTTTATAGCTACCAGGATCTCCATATTATCACAAGACCGATTCAACACTGTTAACTCATAAGACACAAGTCTGGGAAAGCCACCCATAGGAATAAGGCTGAGGGTCAGGAGATCCAAAAGCCCATAAAGCTTCCAAAAGAACTCTGAAGCGTGCACCTCTAGAATTTCCCTATCTAAACACCCATTTCCGTCATCCACTTTCAAGGCATCAACTCGGTTACTTTCCCTACGCACCGCAATAGATAAATGGAAAATGAGGTAATTTTGTCCCCATCAGCTAGCCAATTCTTCCTTGATTTTTGACAAAAGATGGTTTCCTCCTATTCCAAGACAATCTCTAGCTGTTTTTTCGTTTTAGTCTCCCGCAATAGCAATGGATCGGTAACCGACTACGCTAGAAGGTTACTGATCTCTTCAAGTTGTTTAACCAATGTCTCCTCACGATTCCACTTCTTTAGAATCACCTGAAGTTTCTACAATGCTACAAGAAGGTGAGATAACTTATCCCAAGTGTTACCAATAAGTTGAGAGAATTCTGGATGAGAGAACCAAACGGCTTGGAATATAAACGATCTACTTTTATGGTCACACATAACATTCCTTTCGAATGATAACATCATGGGATTGTGGTCAGAAGATAGTTTGGGAAGGTGTCTCACAAACGCTTTCGGCCACCTCAACCTGCTCAATGTAGACATAAGGACACGGTCCAATCTTTATGATAACCTCGTATAGAGCCCAAGTAAATGGGGAGCCCTATAAGCCCATACCCACAAACCGAGTGCTTATTTATCCAATCACCAAAAACAATAGATTCCCTAAACAACTTTTTAGATCCACCTTGGAGCTCATCCAAAACGTTAATGACATTAAAATCAACTCTCATGACAATCGGGTCCCTAATGTTACTCACTAGATGAGACAAAACAACCCATAACTTATCCTGATGTTGAGGGTCATGACAAATATAGACTACAATCAAATGGAAGGTGGAAGCCCCCTCCTGATGATTGCATGAATAAACTATATGTTCTTTGAGACCACTCGAGAGAGCATTTCGTGTTATTCCACAACAACCAAACGCTGCCACTCTAGCTCACCGCCTCTACTCTATCGACTGAATCAAACCCAACTGAGTACAAATTGCCAAGGTAGTATCTCCTGAGTAGCGCGTTTCAAACAAAGCAATAAATTGGGCCATGTACTTGCGAACATATACCTCATAGACTTGCTGAAACTAGGCTTCACAATACCGCAACAATTCCATAAAAGACCTATCATTGGATACTTAAAAAAAGCGACCAACAAGAAATATAAGCTTGTGAATCAAAAAACAACGGATACTTGGGATACACACAATTTAGGAGTCGCCTCTGTCTTCATACAATCACTTTGTCCTATCGTCGTTCATAGTTTTACAACCAGCTCTTGTTGTTTCTCTTGTGCAAAAAAAAAAAACAATGTTGGGCGGAGCCGCTTTATGGAGGATTTTCACCTCGTTTACCTTAGGGGGTGCACTCTTCGGAATCTCATCACTCTTGTCAAGTTACACTTCACTGGTCGAGGCCTCTTGGTGAAGCACAGCCCAACTCCCTTCATCATTAACCGTCTTTTGATTACATGGCAAGCCCACTTCTTATAGTTATTCTTCGAAACATAGGTTGCACCCAGGATTTGTCTATGTTGGCTTCCCATGAATTGCTTAATGCTTCTGCTTAGCATGGTGGCCATTGTCACTGGATGATATATGCCCCTTCCAATTCTGTTGTGGTTTCCTTCTTGCATGATATCCACAATTTTTTTTATCTAGTGACATTCTTGGTCGAATGTATATAAGGAAGCATGAAACGATGAATCTAACTTGGACATCAATTGTATTCCTTTTCTCATTCTCTCTTAAAAATTAGGGGCCCCTCTTCAATATCCTGAACCCGGGGGACGACCACATCTACGGCTAGTTGTAGTCAATTCAAATGGGTAATTATCACTAGGACCCTCTCTAGTCCGGCCCCCACTTCCACGTCTCGAACCTAGTGGACGATCCCGTCTACTACCTGTTTGCGCTAGAAACGTGTAGCACAAAATTCTTACAATTTATAACTCGATATAATTTCCTAACTCCTAGCGAACCCACAGTGTATGGGTCGTTTCGTAGCAAGGATAGTATTCCGAGGTCGAACACAAAGACTAAGGTGAAATCAAATCATTCAATTGATCATGGATAGTGCAAGTCTAAACTAAGAGATGAGAAAGGAATAAAGAAATGAAAATCAGAATATTTTTTGTTGGGTTTTTTGTGGTGATCAAACAAAGATCACAAATCATGCAAGATTATAAATCAAACAAATAACTCAAACTAGCAACACAAACAAGCAACACAAAAATAAGATATGTGATCAAGTAAGAAAGACGGATTCTAGGGATTGGGACTTCCGGTTATGGCATTAGACTCAAGCTTCTAATCAACCTTGGACAAGCTGCGGTATGTTGGGAAAGGGTGTTTCTCCAATGGGATCAATCACCGGGTTGGTCTCATGGTCCACTAATCCCGCACCTAAGGTCCTATTACCGGGTAAGTCTCTAAGAACCTAAAGTTAGGAATTCTACACAAACCGGATTGCTATCTAGGGGTCAAATCTCTCCTTACCGGGTAAGTCTCGGGAAGGCAAGTCCTAAGGAACAATCCTAGCACACTCAGTTCAATAGCGGCTTGTGAGGCTCACTACTACCTAGAGTTCATCATCTTTGGTATCTAAGGTCGGGAATTACCGGGTAAGTCTCTTCCCTCACTTAGCTTGCTAGCATTAGATCACCCTAAGCTAAATTATGCTTAACAAACACTAGGATTTCAACAATCTAACATCCTAACATTCGAATTCATCAATACAAGCACAACAGAACAAACCACGGGTTGATCATAGTAACCACGGCCGTGGTTTAGGATGAACAAACTGTGGTTTTAGTCGGGGTTAGGTTTCGAGCATGCAAGTCATCCAAAGGTACATTCAAGTCTATTCTATCATAGTCCAAGCCATAACCATCATTTCATCACCCTAGAATCGCAACTACTTAGTCAATAACATGCATTTTAATATTCAAGCTCATCATGCAAGCATTCATGGTTTCCATAGCAAGAAAGTGAAATAAGAGTGAAAAGAAGCAAGTAATCTTAGCTGAATATGAGTTTAAATAAGACTTACAACCCTTTAAAAGTAGCTCCAAAACGTTCCTTACAATGCTTCCAAAAGCTCCTCAACAAAAGTCACTAAAAATCCTTCAAAGTCTAACTCTAGATCTATGTTTGTGATGTTGTTCTTCTCTCCAAAATGAGAGTGTTTTTTGTTTCCTTTCTTCCCCCACAATGGATGATGAGAGACCCTCAAAAGCCAGCCTGCAGGCTCAACCAAGTCCACACTCAACCAAGAAAAGAAAAGGTCGGGCAAAGAAATCGTGTGACAAGTGTCAAAGCTGTCCAGAAGAAACCACGGGCAAAACCACGGGCGTGGAAATGGCCTCTGGGTTGTGGTTTCCATCAAAAAGCTCTCCTTGGATCACCTAGTCACGAATTGGTGCAAGGCATGCACCAATAAGGTCTTTTGTGTTCTATTTTGCTCCTTACAAGGTCCAGGAGTGTGCCATCACGAGGAATGATCCTCGAATGTATCGATAAAGTCCTAAAGCTCCCCAAAATACCTACAAAACCAACAAAAGCTCGTGTAGACGTCTATTTTGACAATATGGATGAATTAAGCATAAACGTCACGAACTAATGCCAAACCATGCATGAATAACGGGAAAAACTATCTAAATGAATGTCTAAACTAACTTCGTAAATCATGTCATCAAAATACCCCATACTTGTCACTTGCTTGTCCCCAAGCAAGGTTCAAACCTAAGCTACAAGATGGCATGAGTTATGAATGCGGAAACACGGAAAATATTTTTGCAATTGTGCTTCTATTCATAGATCACCTTCATAGTGATGTTCATGGCAAATGATGAGGAAATGTGTATCAAGAGAATAAATGCATGGAAAGACAATCACACTTAGCTTGAAATCATATATGCAAAGTTAATCGAGAATGTCTAGATGATCATGAAGATATCAAATCTAAACCACTTAAGTCCAAACACATGTGCATAGAGGTCTTAAGGACTTAGGAAAGAAGAGGCCAAGAAACGTTGTTAAAGGTGGGAATTTTAGGTCATATGATGCTAATCCGGAAAAGTAACTAACTCCACAACTTCATTTTTGTTCAACTCCACCATAAGTGTATATTTTTCTCCATCTTTTTCTTTTCTTTTTCTTCTTTTTTTCTTTCATTTATTTTTGAGATAATGGCATTGGTGTACAAAAGCCAAAACCTTGGTGATTAGCGGACCTAAGGATTTTTTTCCGAAGTGCCTCACACCAAGCGCACATACCAAGGCTCGTTAGGACTATCGGTTAATCCGACTTTGGCAAGACACAAACACCCGATTATGTGAATGGTGCCGAGTTACTCGTCATCAAAACCAACATCCCCAAACTTATATTTTTTTCTACACTTTCACAACAAATTTAGCACTTGCATTCACAACATTCATTCATCAACGACTTCACCCCACACTTGCTTTTCACACACACACACACACACACACACTATCATGCTCCTATTCCCGGATTGGTCAAAAGAGGCTAAAATTTTTTATCAATTGAGGTGCTTCAAACAACATGATCAAGATGAGAAGAAGAGAGAAATGAATGCCTTAATCATTCCTAGATGATGTGTAAGAACTAGCATGCGATTTGATAATTAATTCTCAATCCAACCTAGACAACAATCTTCATCACTATTCATACATGGGATTCAAGAGAAGTATTCAAGTCCACAATGCATAAATTCATTCAACACACAAGGCCATCCATAGCCAATTCACAAATCAAACTCATCATAAGGGTCATATCCAAACTAGGAAGCACAATTTTTTTAAAAAAATTTCTGATTTTTTGGAATTTTTGAGATAAATATGTACAATGTAAAAACTAATGAAACATGTGACAATGATATGAAACTATCCTACAATGATATGAAAATATCCTAGATGGAATCATGCAAATATATTGTGAGTACCCCACCCCATACTTAAACCACATTGTCCCCAATGTGCAAATTAAATAAGGAAGTGAAAGAAGATGCTCGCAATGTAAAAGTGGTGTTTTCGGTATTTTGGTTCACTCATGTGGAGTGATGGTGGATGATCATTCAAAGATGGTAGAGAGCTCTTGATGTTCATTATGGCGTCGGGACCCGCTCTAAGCACCGCAAGCCGTCCAAGTCCCACGTCCGCTCCACCCACGTTCGATGCGGGATCATCATCATCACCTCCATGCCTAGCAAGACTTCTTTGTTACCTAGACTCTAGCACACAAACACAAGACACAAAACACAAAACACACACAAACACACCAAAACAAAAAGAAAAGCAAAAAACGAAAAGGGAAAGATGTGTACCAATGGGTGACCTTTCATTAAGCACTTCTTTAAGGTCATTAGCTTGACCAAAACCGGGAGCGTTTCACTCAAGGTGAAGTGGGGCAATCATATCCACCGGAGCTTCTGGGATGTACTTCTTCAAACGGTGCCCATTCACCTTGAAATCTCCACAATGCTCCCCACTTATCTCAACCGCTCCATGGGGAAAACCTTCCTCACCACATAAGGACCTGTCCATCTTGACTTGAGCTTTCCGGGGAAGAGCCGCATCCTTGAATTGAAGAGAAGGACTAAGTCACCTTCACTCAATTCCTTTGGGATTAGACGTTTGTCATGCCAACGCTAAGTCCTTTCCTTGTAAATCCGGGCATTTTCATAAGCATCCAACCGGATCTCCTCAAGAGCATTAATGTCTAGCAACCTCTTCTCACCGGCTTCCTTGAGGTCAAAATTCAGCCACCTTATGGCCCAATATGCCCTATGCTCTATCTCCACCGGAAGGTGGCAAGACTTGCCATAGACTAGCTTGTAGGGAGTGGTGCCAATCGGTGTCTTGAAGGCGGTTCTATATGCCCACAAAGCATCATCAAGCTTCATGGCCCAATTTTTTCTTGTCCTAGAAACCGTCTTCTCAAGTATCCACTTGATCTCCCGGTTGAAGATCTCCACTTGGCCACTAGTTTGGGGATGGTAAGGTGTGGCCACCTTATGAGTCACCCCATACTTAGCCAAAAGTGTCCCAAAGTTCCTATTGGTGAAATGCTTCCCTCCATCTCTTATGATCACTCTTGGTGTTCCAAACCTAGGGAAGATGACTCGGTTGAAGAACCGCACAATAATTTGGCATCATTTGTGGGAGAGACGATTGCCTCCACCCACCTTGACACATCATCCACCGCCAATAGAATGTAGAGGTTGCCACATAAAGAGGGGAATGACCCCATGAAGTCCACACCCCAAACGTCAAAGACCTCAACCTCTTGGATATTGTTCAAGTGCATCTGATAGGTGATGAAATCACTATCATTTAGGGTAGTTTTTAGAGTCTTTTTATTGCATTAGTGTTGGTTTATGCTACTAACTCCTTGGTCCAGAAGAAGAAGATCAAAAGAAGCTAAGGAAGGAGTTATAAGCACTTAGGAGTAAAGATCGATCAAGAAGCAAAGTTTCTGTTGCTCCACCGCCCCCGCGGGCCCTTGCAGCCGCCCTAGCGGGTGACACTTCCCACTGAAGCGCTCCCAGCACCTTCACCAGCGCCGGCCAAGATGCAGATCACCGCCCCTGCGCCACCCATTGGCGCCCCTGCGGTGACTTGCCCGGACAAGACGAAGGCCAGCTCCCCTGCGCCTCCCACTGCGCCCTGCCTGCGCCTCGCCTTGGGAGCTGGAAGGCGAAGAGTCTGTGTCACCGCCCCTGCATTGGCCTTGAGGCGCCCCTGCGCCTTGACATCAGAAACGTCAGGTTGGCGAAAGGTCAGACGTTGAAGTGCATTAAAGATCCGCCCCAGCGGTTATGAAGAAGATCAACCGATTCTGCCTAAATCGCCCCTGCGGGTCCTGAAGGCCGCCCCTGCGGTTTAACGCCAAAAGCTTTACTCCGGCTGTTTACACCACCTTTATGGCATTAAAGGTGGCTGTTTTAGGCCGGCTATTTACTCCTAATTAAGTGTCTTTTGTAGTATAAATAGTTCATGGCTGATTGCTAGAATCATCCATGCTTTTCCCCACAAAATCCATTTTTAGACTTGAGTTTTCCATGGTAATGAGTTGCTAACTCCCTTGCTACATTGGGTTGGTTTGAAGCTGCTTTGTTGCTTTGGTTGTAAGTTCTAATATAAGTTTTTATTCAGTAATGCTTTGTGTTTCCTTCATCTTCATGGATTAATTGCATGTTAACTATTACTTGAGATTGATCACCTTAGGTTCTAAAGTGCATGTAAACAACTAGGATTAATAGGTTCCGGGTTCGAGTCTTTAATCTAGTAGCAACTTTAAGTAATAACGGGTTGTAATTACTTAAAGAAAAGGAACACAAATATAAAGATAAGTTTAACGGTTTTAATCTTCTCTTTATATCCCTTTGTCTTTGTTTGAATGCTAACTTATTATTTGTTCTTGTAGATTTACGAAACTTTAATAGGTTAAGTTATGTTGATGCCGGTTGGCTCAACACATATGTATGATCGAGACGGGAGATTACTTAAAAACTTGTAAAAGGAATACACCAAAGTAGCAATTGCATGCTTAGAATCAACCTAGTGTAGATTCACCCATTATTGTCTTACTTGTCGTATTCATCGTTTTCATAAGTTTTTGTGCATCAATTCAACCAAACCCCCCCCCCTTGTGTCACTTGTCATTATAATCAATAATTGCATCTAAAACACCTCAACTCTCTTGGGTTCGACCCTTACTTACTCACTATACTTGTTCTTAGTGCTAAGTCGGGATTTACTTTTGATTGGGTATAGACGACCATAGAAATACCTTCGGTCAAATTTTGGCGCCGTTGCCGGGGAGTTTTTGTGTTTTATTGTTATTATTGATTTTTTTGGTTTGAACCATTTTAAGGTTCAAACCCGTGCTACTAATTCCGGCTTTGCTTTTTTTGATCCAGAAATTGAGAGGACGCACATCCGGCAACGAAGACAACAACAACTACAACAAGAGATGGCTGACCGTACTCTTTGTCAACTTACGCAACCCACTTTGGCTCAAAACCCTCTTACGGTCGCTATACCGGCACTAGGGGAAGGAGTCAACTTTGAACTGAAACCGGGCCTTATTCACTTACTTCCATCCTTCCATGGGCTAAGTGGTGAAGACCCCATCAAGCACCTTGGGAAGTTCCACACCGTTTGTATGAGCATGAAGCCGGCCAACATTACCGAAGAACAAATCAAGATGAGGGCATTCGGCTTCACACTCAAGGATTCGGCGGATGATTGGTATTACCACCTTCCATCCGGGAGCATTGACACTTGGGAAAACCTTCACAAAGCGTTTTTGGAGAAATACTTTCCAGATAAAAAGGCCAATAGCTTGAAGAAAGCTATAAGCAACACCGAGCAAGAGAGAACCGAAACTCTCTATGAGTACTTCGAAAGGTTTGCACGCCTCCGATCCAACTGTCCTTTCCATGGATATTAACTCAAGATCTAGTCTTGTACTTGTACAATGGCTTGCTAGACAATGAAAGGAGGATCGTCGATGCGGCTTGCGGAGGTAATACTCTTAACTCTACTCCTGACCTTTCTTTGGAAAAGATACAGGAACTAGCGGAAGGGACTCGGAACTTTGGAAGGACCCCGGCTACGAAAGGAGTTCATGCCGTGAGTTCCGGGAAGAACGAGATTTCCACCGAGCTAGCGGAACTGAAGGAAATGGTGAAGAGGCTAACACTTATGGGAACACCGCAATAGCTAAAAGCTTGTGGAGTTTGTGTTGATCCATATCATCCAACGGACATGTGTCCACAAGTTCAAGATGGCGATGTTGAAGTAAACGCAATGGGTTATGGACAACCACAACAGCAAAGACCTAGGAACGATCCCTATACACAAAATTTCACGCCAAATTGGCATGACCAACAAAATTTTCGTTGGAGGGATCAACAAAACCAACAACAACAGCCCCGCCAAGGTAAGTATCACTCAACTGAAGATATGTTGCAGGTTTTGACTAAACATTTTGCTACTCATGTCCAAACAACAGAATCAAGCATCAAGAACCTTGAGAAGCAAGTTGGGCAAATGGCGGAATCCATTACAAGAATTGAAACTAGGGCCTCCAAAGGATTACCGTCGCAAACGGTTATAAACCCAAAAGGCATGCAGGAAGAGGTCCAAACATAGAGGAAGAGTCCTTACGTCGAGCCAACGACGTAAAACAAAGGCGCTAATTCGGGAGGCAACCCGAAGGAATAAGAAGAGGAGCTTCTGTCAAGAAAACCGCCCCGGCGGCTCTAAGTTCCGCTCCTGCGGCGACACCCTTGGCCAGCGCCACCCCCGGCGTTGGGCCTGCGTCTGCTCACGTAGGTCACCGCCCCGCGGTGCCAACCCTACGCCCCTGCGGCGGCCACCCTTGACACACACCCTCAGCTCCGCCCCCGGCGCTGAGGCTGCGTGCCCCCTCTCTCTTATCACCGCCCCCGCGGCGACACACACCGTCCCTACGGTACAATTAAGGAAAGAAAAAAAATACACTTCCCAAAAAGAACCTACATCTACCACCTTCCCCACTCCCTCTCCATTCACTCTGCAAAACCTAGCCGCTCATCCCCCTACGCCCTTGCGCCCTCCATCACCTCATCACCACCACCTCGACGCGCCCCCTGTGCCACCTCCGGCAACCCAGCAGCGCCACCTGTTCCTGCAAACACAAACAATCTCCACCACATACACCCACTCCGCTGTCCCACCTCCGGCAACGTCTGCGACAGCAAGGAAGGAGTCGGAAAAGCACAATCGCCACCACCTTCGTCGAACGACCAAATTGCCCTTCTGCTCTTCGACCGCCCCTGCGCCTGCAAGCTCCCGCCCCTGCGTCGAGCCGCCCCTACGCTTGTTACAGCCGCCCTGGGTAAATCACGACAGAAGGTTCGCCTCTTGATCAAATTGCTGAACTTTCTAACTTTTTACTTGATCAATTGCAAGAGATGAAACCACAAAGGAAATACAAGTTTACGGAAGGTGAGAAGGATCGGTACAATATTGCTCAAAGCCGGGAGGTGCATGCAACCCGGTTCCTTGATGCTTCCACCTTGGAAAATCTAGGGATGTTGGAAAGTATGCAGGAATTTCTTAACAATGCCGGGTTAGGAGATTTTCTGATAAAGAGCGCTCCAACACACCCCGACCTCACCAGACAGTTCATAGCAACATTCAAAATGGAGACGGAAGACCAATTGTGTATAGGAGTTTCATTCAAGTACAACAAGAGGAAGTACACATTGGATTACACTCAAATAAAAGAGGCATTGGGAGTGACCATTGCAGCTTCCGATGATTGGATGGAACCCATTCCGACACCTGATCTGTTGGAGTTTTGGCAGGCCGCTACTAGGTCAGAGTTTCATGCAGGGGGTGAGTACTCCTACAAATTCACTCACCCCTGTTTAAGGCTCATCTCCAAGGTCCTCATGAGTGTCTTCTGTGGACACAAGGAAGAGAATAAAGTCGCTCTTAAGGACCTTCCACTGCTATATGCTTGTCTCTCCAACGAATGTGTGTCAGATTGGGCACATCTCTTCTTCACCGCTCTAAAGCGGATTAGGAGGAATGAGCCTCGTGACATAGTAGGAGGAGGTATCATTTCACTACTAGTTGCACGGGTGATGGATCTTCCTCCATTGGAAGAAGGTTTGGAGGCACCCTTATACAATGAGGGGTTATTGAGGAGGTGCAGGCTCCTCAAGATAGATGGGGGACATCATTTCTGGATCTCCCTTGCAGATGGGAGTCATCTCACATATTTGCCCCGCCGACTCCCCTTGGGAGAAGAGCTCTCCGACCTATATGTATCGGTTGACCCTGTCCCTCCGAGACGACCTCAGGTTGATGTTGTTGGGAGGTACGCAGCCGGCTCTAGCAGGGCCCACCACATTGATGAGGAGATACCAACGGCGGGACATGACAGTCAGACCATGGAGAGTCTGCAGGCTCAGATGGATGCTTTGACTACACAGCACCAGGCATGGCAGATAGAGTATCAGCGGTCCATGCTTGAGCAGCAACAGGCGTGGCAGTCCAGCTTCGCCTCCTCCATGGCCACCCACTTTGACCGCCGTCAGGATGCTTGGCAGGCGGCTCATCGGCAACAGTTGGAGACTCAGCAGCTAGCTTGGTAGGCTAGTTATGAGACTTCATTTCGAGAGAGGATGGAGGCTCAAGAGGACCGGATTGACACCCTTCACCGCCGGCAGGAGCACTTCTTCATCCATTTCCCTTACCCACCGGAGGAGGGTCCTGGTGGTCCATCTGGACCACCCCAGTAAGGGGTACATCTCTTTCCCTTCTCCCACATTTATCTTTGACTCATTTTCACTTTGAGGACAAAGTTCACTTCAAGTATGGGGAGGGATATATATCATTGCTTGTACAGTTGTTAGTTGTTTTTGACATTTTGTTTTGCATTATTGAAATCAGTTTGAAAAAAAAAAAGAAAAGAAAAAGCCATAAAAATCCTTGGATAAACCGAAAACCCGAAGGGGCGGTTTAGGTAAAAAGAAGGTAGTCCGACCAACCTTAGGTTGGTGCAAAAATGGACTTGAGGGATGTGAGCTTAAGAGAGAAAAGAAGAAGAGTGGCAAGGTGAAAACCCGAAAGGGCGCCTTGGCAAGATGAGCGACACCGAGTGTAGGTTTCCCTTCCGGCGTTTTGGCGACATAAGAAGGGGAGTCATAAGGAGGTTGTTCGGGTAGGCCATTCTTGAAGCAATAATGATGGTAGTATCTTCTTTTTCTCACATTTCCTCTCTTTTCCTTTCTTTCTTTCTTGGTTTTTCTCTTGTTTTCCATTATTTCTCTTTCTTTCCCTTACTTCCTGAGACCTTGAGTCTAATTGCTGTCATTTGTTTTACTCGGGACGAGTAAAAGGTCTAAGTATGGGGGAGTTTGATAGGTGATGGAATCACTATCATTTAGGGTAGTTTTTAGAGTTTTTTTTATTGCATTAGTGTCGATTTATGCTACTAACTCCTTGGTCCAGAAGAAGAAGATCAAAAGAAGCTAAGGAAGGATTTATAAGCACTTAGGAGTAAAGATCGATCAAGGAGCAAAGTTTTTGTTGCTCCACCGCCCCCGCGGGCCCTTGCAGCCGCCCCAACGGGTGACACTTCCCACTGAAGCGCTCCCAACACCTTCACCAGCGCCGGCCAAGATGCAGATCACCGCCCCTGCGCCACCCATCGGCGCCCCTGCGGTGACTTGCCCGGACAAGACGAATGCCAGCTCCCCTGCGCCTCCCACTGCGTTTTGCCTGCGCCTCGCCTTGGGAACTGGAAGGCGAAGAGTCTGTGTCACCGCCCTTGCGTTGGCCTTGAGGCGTCCCTGCGCCTTGACATCAGAAACGTCAGGAAGGCGAAAGGTCAGATGTTGAAGTGCATTAAAGATCCGCCCCAGCGGAGCTGTATAGCCGCCCCAGCGGTTATGAAGAAGATCAACCGATTCTGCCTAAACCGCCCCTGCGGGTCCTGAAGGCTGCCCCTGCGGTTTAACTCCAGAAGCTTTACTCCGGATGTTTACACCACCTTTATGGCATTAAAGGTGGCTGTTTTAGGCCGGCTATTTACTCCTAATTAAGTGTCTTTTGTAGTATAAATAGTCCATGGCTGATTGCTAGAATCATCCATGCTTTTCCCAAAAAATCCATTTTTAGACTTGAGTTTTCCATTGTATTGAGTTGCTAACTCCCTTGCTACATTGGGTTGGTTTGAAGCTGCTTTGTTGCTTTGGTTGTAAGTTCTTTTAATATAAGTTTTTATTCAGTAATGCTTTGTATTTCCTTGATCTTCATGGTTTAATTGCATGTTAACTATTACTTGAGATTGATCACCTTAGGTTCTAAAGTGCATGTAAACAACTAGGATTAATAGGTTCCGGGTTCGGGTCTTTAATCTAGTAGCAACTTTAAGTAATAACGGGTTGTAATTACTTAAAGAAAAGGAACACAAATATAAAGATAAGTTTAACGGTTTTAATCTTCTCTTTATATCCCTTTGTCTTTGTTTGAACGCTAACTTATTATTTGTTCTTGTAGGTTTACGGAACTTTAATAGGTTAAGTTGTGTCACTTGTCATTATAATCAATAATTGCATCTAAAACACCTCAACTCTCTTGGGTTCGACCCTTACTTACTCACTATACTTGTTCTTAGTGCTAAGTCGGGATTTGCTTTTGATTGGGTATAGACGACCACAGAAATACCTTCGGTCAGCATCTCATTCCTTCTTGAGATGTTTCCCGTCCTTTGGCAAGCGTCACAAGCTACTACAAAATTCTGCACATCCTTAAACAAGTTAGGCCAATAAAAATCGGATTGCAATACGTTTTGTGTGAGCTAGCATGGCCTCCACATGGCAAGGAGTGGCAATGACGGATCACACTCTCCATCTCGTCCTCCGGAATACACCTCCTAAAGACCCCATCCGGTCCTCTCTTAAACAAGAGAGGCTCACTCCAATAATAATGCCTCACATCTTTGAAAAACTTTTTCCTTTGGGCATATGACAAACCGGGTGGCACCTCTTCACACACAAGATAATTCACTATATCCGCATACCATGGCTCACTCCCTCTAGACACTTGAAGTAAGCACTCCTCCATCATTTGCAATTGCTCATCCCGGAATGAGTCATCAATCGGGATGTCATCTCTCTCAATCTTCAATGGTGGTAGCCTACTAAGGTGGTCCGCTACTGAATTTTCGGAACCCTTCTTGTCCCGAATCTCCAAGTCAAGTTCTTGGAGGAGAAGGATCCACCGAATGAGGCGAGGCTTGGCATCCTTCTTTGTGAGGAGATAACGGATTGCAGCATGATCTGTGTACACAATAACCTTTGCTCCAACAAGATATGACCGGAACTTCTCAAAGACGTACACTACCGCTAGCAACTCCTTCTCGGTTGTGGCATAGTTGAGTTGGGCATCATCTAGCGTCTTGCTAGCGTCGTAGATGGCATGTGAAGGCCCATCTTTCTTTTTTCCTAAAACAGCTCCAACGGCCACATCACTTGCATCACACATTATTTCAAACGGTAAGCTCCAATCCGAAGGTTGCATGATAGGGGCGGAGATCAAGGCATCCTTCAACCTACAAAATGCTTCAAGACAATCCTTGGAGAAAACAAACTCAACATCCTTCATTAGTAGGTTAGTGAGAGGCTTAGAAATTTTAGAGAAATCTTTTATAAACCTCCGGTAAAAACCGGCATGCCCTAAGAAACTCCTTACCCCCTTCACCGAGGTAGGTGGTGGCAACTTTTCTATCGTTTCTATCTTTGCTCTATCAACCTCAATGCCTCGGTGGGATACCAAGTGTCCCAATACTATGCCTTCATTCACCATGAAGTGGCATTTCTCCCAATTCAACATAAGATTAGTTTCCTCACATCTCTTCAACACCAAATATAGATTAGCCAAGCAATTATCAAATGAAGAGTCATACACCGAGAAATCATCCATAAACACTTCCATAATATTCTCAATATATTCAGAAAAAATAGCAATCATACACCTTTGAAAGGTGGCGGGTGCATTACACAACCCAAATGGCATCCTCCTATATGCAAATGTTCCCCAAGGACAAGTAAATGTTGTTTTCTCTTGGTCATCCGGGTGAATAGGAATTTGGAAAAACCCACTATAACCATCTAAGTAACAAAAGTGTGAATGTTGAGCTAACCTTTCTAGCATTTGGTCAATAAAGGGAAGAGGGAAGTGATCTTTCTTAGAGGCCACATTAAGTTTCCTATAGTCAATACACATTCTCCACCCCGTAACCATCCTAGTTGGGATTAGTTCATTGTTCTCATTAGTTACTACGGTCATACCACCCTTCTTAGGAACACATGTACGGGACTAACCCATTTACTATCCGAAATCGGGAAAATGATTCCCGCATCTAGAAATTTTAAGATCTCTTTCTTGACTACCTCTTTCATAATAGGGTTCAATCTTCTTTGAGGTTCAATTGAAGGTTTATGGTTGTCTTCCATCAAGATTTTATGCATGCACAAGGATGGTTTAATGCCAACTAAGTCATCAATGGTGTAACCAATAGCTCTCCTATGCAATTTCAATTCATTCAACAATCTATCAAGCTCAACATCATTCAAAGATGCATTCACAATCACAGGATAAGTAGAACTTGAACCAAGGAAAGCATACTTTAAATGAGAAAGGAGAGGTTTGAGATCAAGTTTAGGAGGACCTTTATCGGTTGGATGTGATCCATATAGTGTAGGTTGAGATGATTCCAAAGCCATAGAAGACTCTCCAAGACTCCTTGAAGCTTGATCAACAACTAAGGCACTTTCTGGAGAAACCACGGGCAAAACCACGACCTCTGGCACAACCACGGGCGTGGAATTGGAGAAACTGGCACTTCTGGACATTACAGAGAGTTCCACGGGTGAAACCACGGGCGTGGTTCTTTCTCCCTGGCCGTGGTTCCTACAGTGATTCAGCACTACTTCATGCACTTCAAATTCAGCACTTGTCTCCTTTTCTAATGCATCCAAAGCTTGGATTTCTTCATTGCAATCATCCTCAACTCCTTCCTCCATCAAACTCAAGCTAAGAACCCTCTCAAGTGGGTCCTTGATCAAGATCGAGCTCACAACTTCTCTAGACTCCTCTTCCTCAACAATGTTGAAGACATCTTCACCAAGGGATGACCCCTTCATCATTGTGGATAGCTTGAACTTGATATTCTCTTCTCCTATGTTGAAGGAGAGGATCCCATTTTTTCAATCCACTAAGCACCCGGATGTGGCCAAGAATGGCCTCCCTAAGATGATAGGAACCGGGTAATCCGCCGGGATGTCCAAAACAACAAAGTCGATTGGCACATAGAACTTCCCAAGCTGAACCGGTATGTCCTCTAGGATTCCCACGGGGTGAGTGATGGATCGGTCCGCCATGTAGAGGGTCATCTTGATCGGTTCAAACTATGAGGGAGCCAAAGCCGGTCATCTTGACCGTCTTTGGCTCCCTCATAGTTTGAATCAACCCGGAAGATCTCTTTGTCATCCTCACTTCTCCATACTCTTCCAACTTCCTCATGTTAGAGAGTATCTCCTTCAAAAAATTTCCATAGGCCGGCATACCTAGAATTGCATCCATGAACGGAATGTTAATATGTAATTTATACATGAGCTCAAGGAATTTACCGAAATCTTTATCTAAACGAGCTATTGCTCGTGATTGTGGGAATGGTAGTGGTGGCTTGTATGGAGGTGGTGCCACATATGTTGGCTCAACATCTTTGCTCTTGCCTCCTTCTTCTTGCAAGGGTTCTTCTTCCACTACTACTTGCTTCCCCTTAGCATTCTTCCTTGGTGAGGGATCTTTCATGCTCAGCCCACTCCTTGTGGTAATGGCCAACACTTGGCCTCTTGGATTGTCCTCGGTCCTTCCGGGAAGCTTTCCCGGATCCCTTTGTGCTTCACCCGCCTTTTGGAACACTTGTGCTTCCAGCACCTTTTGAGCCTTGGAAATGGACGTCACCGTGCTCTCGAGTCCACTCAACCTTCCAAGCAATTGTTCAAACATCATTTCGGTCCTATCCTTTGGAGGTTGAGCAAAACCGGGTGGAGGCTCTTGTGAAGCCTTAGGTGGTGGGGCTGCGCTTGTTGAAGCGGGAAAGTTTAAGGCACCATCCGGGTTTGAATAGGAGAACCCGGGATGGTTGTGATTAGGCCGGTAATTGTTGTAATGCCGGCTGTTGTTGTTGAAGTTCCTAGGGCCTTGGTAGTTGTTGAAATTGCCCCTTCCCATGTAGTTAACATCCTCCTCTTTGGAAGCCAAATTGGCTTGCACTTGCACTTGAGGACTTGCTTGACTCTTCAAGGTTGTGGTACACAACTCCCTCAAGGACTTAACCTCATTGTTGATTGCATCAAGTTTGTAGTTGCTCATGGTGACGAAACTTACTTCATATGCTCCCGGTTTCCTCCCATCACTCTTCCTATGGGAGTACTTCTCTATCACCAAGGCTTACTTCTCTACAAAGTCCAAGCCTCATCCACACTCTTCTCCGTGAATGTTCCTCCGGAAAGTGATTGGAGCTTGAATTGACTATCCTCATCAAGCCCCTTGAAATAAATCTCCAATATCTCTATCTTCGGTATTCCATGGTGTGGACAATCTAGGAGGAGGTCCTTGAACCTTTCCCAAGATTTGAATAGGCTCTCCTTATCCTTCATCACAAAGGCATTGATCTTTCCTCTTAGCTCGGTTGTCTTGGAAGGTGGGAAGAACTTTGTAAGAAATTCGGTTGTCATCTCCTCCCAAGTACCAACACGTCCTAGTGGAATGGATTGGTACCAAGCCAAGGCTTTATCCTTAAGTGAGAAGGAAAAATCCCTAAGCTAGTGGTTGTTGCTCTCCAATCTAGGTGGCCTTAGAGTCTCCATCAAGATCTCATAATTCATCAAGTGCTGATGAGGAGACTCTCCTTCCATCCTTCCAAATTGATTGTGCCGGATCATTTGTAGCACTTGAGGGCAGAGCTCGTAGTCATGGGTTGCGGGATCTCCTAAGTTTACACCCGGACGGTGCACTCTTTCGGCTGGATCTATACGTTGCCCAAGTATTTGTGGCTCCTCAACAATAATCGGCTCAAACCGAACATTGGCCGCCGGCTGTGGTGGTGGTGGTGGAGGTTATTGACGAAGATTAAGCTCCCTTTGCACAAGAGCTTGCCTAATCTCTTCAACTTCCCTCCTAGTTGCTTCTTGTCTCTCATTTGCAAGTCTCCTCTCATTCTCCAAGGCTTCATCCCTTAGCCTAATTTGCTCTAAGGCATCATTCAACTCAGCTTAAAGATCTCTTCCGGCCATGTCCTTCTTCTTCCTAGTGCCCTTGGATCTAGTCATAAGGGTTTTCTCCGGTTCGGGATCGAATGGAGCTAAATCCTTGCCACGAGATCTTCGCATGCACCTAAAGAGTGAGAGATGTCCTGAAAAATCAAAGACACAAACCAAACAAGATCAAAAGCAACAAGAAAGACCGACTTTATAGACAATCACACACAATGATTCAATCTAGACCTAGTCCCCGGCAACGGCGCCAAAAACTTGTTCGCACTAGAAACGTGTAGCACAAAAGTCTTACAATTTATAACTCGATATAATTTCCTAACTCATAGCGAACCCACAGTGTATAGGTCGTTTCGTAGCAAGGATAGTATTCCGAGGTCGAACACAAAGACTAAGGTGAAATCAAATCATTCAATTGATCATGGATAGTGCAAGTCTAAACTAAGAGATGAGAAAGGAATAAAGAAATGAAAATCACAATATTTTTGGTTGGGTTTTTTGTGGTGATCAACAAAGATCACAAATTATGCAAGATTATAAATTAAACAAACAACTCAAACTAGCAACACAAACAAGCAACACAAAAACAAGATATGTGATCAAGTAAGAAAGACGGATTCTAGGGATTGGGACTTCCGGTTATGGCATTGGACTCAAGCTTCTAATCAACCTTGGATAAGCTGCGGTATGTTGGGAAAGGGTGTTTCTCCAATGATCTCAATCACCGGGTAGGTCTCATGGTCCACTAATCCCGCACCTAAGGTCCTATTACCGGGTAAGTCTCTAGGAACCTAAAGTTGGGAATTCTACACAAACCGGATTGCTATCTAGGGGTCAAACCTCTCCTTACCGGGTAAGTCTCGGGAAGGCAAGTCCTAAGGAACAATCCTATCACACTCAGTCCAATAGCGGCTTGTGAGGCTCACTACTACCTAGAGTTAATCATCTTTCGTATCTAAGGTCGGGAATTACCGGGTAAGTCTCTTCCCTCACTTAGCTTGCTAGAATTAGATCACCCTAAGCTAAATTATTCTTAACAAACACTAGGATTTCAACAATCTAACATCCTAACAATCAGATTCATCAATACAAGCACAACAGAACAAACCACGGGTTGATCATAGTAAGCACGGCCGTGGTTTAGGATGAACAAACCGTGGTTTTAGTCGGGGGTTAGGTTTCGAGCATGCAATTCATCCAAAGGTACATTCAAGTCTATTCTATCATAGTCCAAGCCATAACCATCATTCCATCACCCTAGAATCACAACTACTTAGCCAATAACATGCATTTTAAGATTCAAGCTCATCATGCAAGCATTCATGGTTTCCATAGCAAGAAAGTGAAATAAGAGTGAAAAGAAGCAAGTAATCTTAGCTGAATATGAGTTTAAATAAGACTTACAACCCTTTAAAAGTAGCACCAAAACGTTCCTTACAATGCTTCCAAAAGCTCCTCAACAAAAGTCACTAAAAATCCTTCAAAGTCTAACTCTAGATCTATGTTTGTGATGTTGTTCTTCTCTCCAAAATGAGAGTGTTTTTTGTTTCCTTTCTTCCCCCACAATGGATGATGAGAGACCCTCAAAAGCCAGCCTGCAGGCTGAACCAAGTCCACACTCAACCAAGAAAAGCAAAGGTCGGGCAAAGAAATCGTGTGACAAGTGTCAAAGTTGTCCAGAAGAAACCACGGGAAAAACCACGGGCGTGGAAATGGCCTCTGGGCCATGGTTTCCATTAAAAATCTCTCCTTGGATCACCTAGTCACGAATTGGTGCAAGTCATGCACCAATAAGGTCTTTCGTGTTCTCCTTTGCTCCTAGCTTGCTCCTTAAAGGGTCCAGGAGTGTGCCATCACGAGGAATGATCCTCGAATGTATTGATAAAGTCCTAAAGCTCCCCAAAATACCTACAAAACCAACAAAAGCTCGTGTAGACGTCTATTTCGACAATATGGATGAATTAAGCGTAAACGTCACGAACTAATGTCAAACCATGCATGGATAACGGGAAAAACTATCTAAATGAATGTCTAAACTAACATCGTAAATCATGTCATCACTACCTGTTCTAGATGTTCTCGATCCTGGTCCATGATCAACCAAACTCGGCTCTCTCCTTGTTGATTTTCTACCATAACAAGGTCTTCCATTTGTGCTTACATTTGTCAGCTTCCTCAACGTAGTGCACCCTAGATCCATAACGTTCTTGTAACACGATGCCATTCGTTCAATTTGATCCGAGGTAAGCACCCATGAATCCATTCTTTCTCTGAATTCGTTCAACGTCTCTACGTGTGGGTTGATGTAATTTGTGTCTTGACCCTTTTTTGTTGGATCCACTAAACACCAATACATTTTCTTCCAAAAAGGATGGATTTGATCCAAATTTATTGGAACATGTGCCTGCATAGCTAGATAGAACTCATGAGCACACATGAGTCCAAAAGAATCCCTCCAATAAAAATCCCAACAAGTGTTATTGTTATTCAACTTCTCCACCTTCTCATAGATCTCCAACAATAGCCCGAAACACTCGTTGCTAACTTTATCCCGAAGCTTGTCAAATATAGGTATCCGAATAGAAAACAAGATCCTCTCCGTGAACTTTCGAATGAAGCTTGTATCTTAGAAATATGATCATTTATCATCAACTCCATGTTATCAACCAAATACTAGGGTCCACCAACAACCATACACAGTGTCTTTTTCAAAAGATGGTGCGCCGACTCAACCCTAAAAAAAGACCAACCAAAATCACTAGGACATATTATTATGATACAGGGATACATGAAATGAATAAATAAGTCTTAAGAATTTGTTATCCTCATGCTCAAATATAAATAAGGGTCAGTCCAAGCTGTAACTATTGCCTCCTTGAATGGTGTAAGCTATGTCTCCTCGAAGAATGACATCAACATCGGTTTTGATTGCCAATAAGTACTCATTTCATCAAATGTTGCTCGTAACTCTCACTGGACCTTGATTCAAACAAGGCATTGTATTGAGATGCGAAAAACGCATGTGCCTCCTTTGAACGGTTTTGATTGTCAATAAGTCCTCATTTCTATCAAACTTTGTTTGTAACTCTCATTGGACCTTGATTCAAACAAGGCATTGTATTGAGATGCAGAAACCACATGTGCCTCCTTTGAATGTGTCACCACCCACGATCGATATTGAAGATTTCACTTGATATGAAATGTGCTTAACATATATTTCACATCAGGAAACACAATGTCTAATGCTTTGATGAGGCCCAATTCTTGATCAGTTACAATGACCCCCCAAAATTTTGTTGTTGCATAATTGCCGAAGCCTCTATAAATCCCACTCATAGAAAATCGGAGTTTTCCTTTGCCAAAAACATAAATGCGAGCAAACGTCATCTTGGTGTTGGTGATCCCAACAATCTCAAGCAAATGCATTTTGTACATGTACATTTAAAATTTTCACTATCAATTCACTAATTAAAATGTAATGAATAATAACACAATTAAATTCAATGATTAGAACTTACTCGTTTGTCTTGTATGTTGAATCCATGACAATGACGTACGGAAATAGGTTTAACATATGTCTAGAACTTGGATGGGAGATGAACAAACCGACTATTTCATCCATGTGAGGACATTTCGTAATGTGGATATTGTGATCTCGTTAGTCAAGAAAATAGAGCGCTTGTTGGATTAAACCCCGACCTTTGGAAATATTCTTCCTTATTTTCAATCTGGTATTGTAAATATGTCGGATAGATGTGACGTTGTGTGGGACATCCATCTTCAAGGTTTCCAATACATCTTTCGGTTTTAAACCTGACCCAAGTTCACGACACTTTTCGATATTGTACGGGTGACAACCGACCGGTGAGTGAATGACCCTTCAATCTCTCAAAGAGGTCGTGTATGTGGACTCCACAAATTATCCTCAAAGTCCATTTACCATGATCGCTTTGACACCGCTCTAACTCAAACAGACACCCGATCTTCCTTGACCTAGTTTCTCGACTACTAAATGACTCATCTTGCGGATCGATGTCTTTCTCTTTCCTACATTACCCATAACATTCTCATATCAAGTGAAACATGCATATACCTTTACTATTTTTCCATGATGATTTTGTTACTAACATCATAGTCTTAGACCTCACCATGAACCAAGCCCATTTGACTAGGTTCTCTCTATTATGAAAAAACCCGTGAAGCTCATACATATATGGATAATCTGTACCAGAACCAGGTGAATAGTCCGGAATCCCTATTTCAAACAAATCACCTACAATTAATGTCTACCTAAGACTAATATTTTCAAGATACTAACAACTAATATTTCGTAGATACAATCATAATACTAAAATGACTAATTTCAAAAAATATTAGAATAAAAAACTTACTAACAATTAATAATAAATTCAAAATAAATAAATATTGAATCACAAACTTACTTAAATGTGATAAGCAAATTCATCGGGATTGTTATATCTGTAATTATCGAATGGAAACGTGATTCTGTCTTCACTTTCTACCATCTTCACTAAGCATTAATCGGAACTTTGGGAAAGATACAAAACAAATGGGATATGCATTGTTGGTGTTTTGGTTGTATTTATAACCACCGGATATCCCAACGGATATAGTTATAGTTGTGGGCTACGTTCAAAACCGACGACTATATCTATAATTTCAACATATCTGGCATGCGTTGAAGCTCAAATTTCTCAATGCAATAGGCCTATGTTGAGTTTGAAAATTTTCAACGCAGCCGGTCCGCATTACACTATGCAAAAACATTAAAGTTTGTTCATTAGTATTAAAATTTCTAAATTATTTTAATATTTTTTTTCCTTTTGTATAGTTGGTTGGTTGTCCCTGGGCAAGGAGAGGAGTTGTGTTTGTCTAGTACCAACTTAAAGCTTCGTTGATAAACACCGAAAAGTCCTTAACTTTCACAACAATGCAAATCCGTTACTACCATCATGTTAAAACGGATGCCTGATTTATCATAACCATCAACTTTGCTACCTTTAAACTTTGTAGATATGAAAATCTAAAGAAAAATAATAATTTTATGAAAAAAATCACCTTCCCCCCTAAATTTGAGTTTTGGCTAGGCTCTACTCGATTAAAAACAAAATCAAAACAAGTCATTTGTGTGATCAACTCTATTTCGACAAGAATATCTTCAAAAGAAAAAAAAAGTTTTTTTGTGAAAAAATGGACGATACAAAATTATTGTAAAATAGTTATAATAATAAAAAATTATTTCACCTCTATCTACTCCTTTTTATCAATTTTATCGATAACTAAACAGGCTACAATACAATTTTTTTTTAAAAAAAGTTAGCTGATAAACTTAGGTATGTCTCGAGATTTTCTTCTCTCCTAGGAATATACTGATGGGGTGTTTGCGCGTTAGTTTTGTCTTGGAAGATTGATTGAACTTGGTTCGTTTGGAGGGGTTGTCACAAATGATCGAAATCCGATGACTCACGAGAGTCCAAATTTGAGGGGTGCTTTCGGTGGTCGCTAGGAATTTTTTGTGTACTTTTTCAACTTACATGGTCTTTCTGCTTTCCTATGCTATGATTGTCTTGCACTTTATCCCACCATTTTTGTTTATCCGTTTTCCTTCTTGTGTTTCTTGTTCTATTGGTTGGGGCTCTTGTGTTTCATGTTCTCATCCATGGTATTTGATAATATAATTTATGAACTTAGTTTAGACTTTCATTTGGGTAGATTTTCCCTTTGTTTTGCATGCATTGACATTAGTTCGTGACATTTATGCTTGATCAAGTTCATATTGCTATAAAAGATGTCTACACGAGCTTGTGTTGGGTTTTCACGCATTTGGACGATCTTTGGACATAATTGACACATTTCAGGTCCAAGCCTCAAGGTGTGTACTAAGGACCCGAAGGAACCAAGCTTTGGAGCAAAGAAGATGACAAGTGGAATCTTGGTTGGTGCATTATTGATCTCGGTCGAGATTCCTAAATTTTCCACCACTAGAGATTTTCATGGATTGAAGGCTAATGTGAAGGATCAAAAATCTCACCCCAAAATGTGTTGAAATCTCGCCCGAGATATTGGGTCGAGATTTCTCTTCTGGGTAGGTTTTCGACACTTGTAACGAAAGTCAAATTCCAACCCTTGCTTTGCCGAGGTTGAGTACATTCTTGGACTTGCATACTGGCCTCTTTTTTTTTGGTAGGAAGGAGGGTCAGTGGCCTCCGCGCATCTAGTCGCGCTTCATATAAATAAAACTGTGGCTAAGTATTCATCACACGGGGGATAGCCTTACCCCTTGCATACTGGCCTTTAGAGGACTCCTGATGACATGATATATGACATCTATTTAGACATGCATTTAGGTAGATTTTCCTTTATTTTGCATGCATAATCATGAATCCATAACACTTAATCTCATATATGCATACTTCGCTAGAAAAGATATCTACACGGACTCTTGTTGCGTTTTTAGGAAATTTGACGGATTTTGGCACGGAATGACACATATGAGGATATAACCTTGATGCGGAACATGATGGAGCATAAAATAAAGCTAGTAACACGCAGCTAAGGTGATACGCCACCGGATGGCGATGACATCCGTGTTTCTGGCTAGAAGGACCCGGCACCATGTTGAAGACATTTATTGTTATTCGGCTATTTAATAATAGGCCTTTTATATTCGGAACTTTAATTCCGGAACTTAATTCCGTGACTTAAATTCCGACCTTTCATATTTAAGACTTTTTATTTTCGGAACTTAATTCCGGCTTTTAGTTCCTTCATTTATGTTTTGACTTTTTGTATGGTCTTCATCCACTATATAAGGATGGCTTGGCTCGTTTATAAGATATGCTCAATTTGATTAAGTATTTGAGAATTATTTTCCTTCTACTTACTTGAGCATCAATCTCTCTTCCATCATCTCAAAGCTCTTCTTTTGGATCTTCGATCCAAACTCATCCACATTCGAGGATTCTTCAAGAATCAACTCAACCGATGCACTTCAAGGCTTGATCGATCAATCTAGATCGACTCAACCATTCAACTTCCGCCTCCCTCTCTAAGCTTCCGCAACTCACCTTCAAACGCATCCGCACTTCAACTAAGGAGTAGTTGAGCTTCAAGTTGATCTAGATCTGGAATCTTTCATTGATGTGTCCTAGGACGCATCATAAGGAAGCTCGGCCTAGTAGCGGACTCTGATACCATGAAGCGGACTCTGATACAGCGGGAGTGAGCTGAGTTTCTTTTTCGGCCCAAAATTTGAGATTTAATTCATAAGCTGGCCCAAGATCGCGTGTTATCTTTAAGCAAGGTCCATGCTTGTCAAACCCTAGATTTATCTTATTTTCGGCCCAAGCCCAAGCTTCTGAACCCTTGTTTTTTCCTATAAATCTTGAAGGCTTGCAGCACGTAAAGAGGACCCCAACGACGAGGACGGCGACACACAGAGGGAAGGTTGTCATATTTGGATAGGATTTGACACCTCCTACCACGCTTAGATTCATGCCCCATGGAAGTTGGCTTTCTACGCCATTAACGGATACTACACTTTTAGGAAGAAGATTCTTGAAAAGAAAGATCATTTAAAGATTTCATTGCATTTGGATGCAAGATTGAACCTTTGTTATTGGATTTGCTATAATTTTAATTATTGAAAACTCTTTGCTAAGTATTTTTTGTCCTTCTTTTAGTTTTATATGTTTTATGAGTTTCTTGATTTCATATACCTTTGTTGATTTGAATATGTGTGTTGTTGGCTAAAACCCCTGCGATTCTACGGTGATTGGTTGATGGTTGTGGTATAGATGATGATGATAGAATGAGCCTTTAAGTTAGATTAAACCCTGAAGGTTGGTTTTTACCTACGCAGTTACCTAATCTTGATCTATTCTCAGGAAGCTCGGTTGAGATTTTATCAAGAGCATACAAAGATTTCTTCTGTTTATCCGTTCATATTATATCTTTATGTTTAGGTTTTAGATTGCCTAAATCCTTGCCTTGCTAAGCCTTTCAAGCTTATATCTAAGCTTGGGAAGAGACTTACCCGGTGATTCCCTTTCTTGGTTGCCAAAGATGATGAGTTCTAGGTAATAAATGTTTATCCTTTATTAGGTTTGAGTGTGTCTTCTTCTTACTTGAGTGAGATAGCCTGAGACTTACCCGATAAAGGTTAGTTCTTGACCCTTAGGTTGAGTTGTTGGTTTGATTTTATAGTTCATTTCCTTAGATTCTTGAAACTTACCCGATGATAGGAGCTTTGGTTTGGGATAGTGAATAGTGAGACCTCACATGTGATCTTTCTCACATTAGAAACACATTTCCTTAGCGATCCCAACCATTTCCTAGATCTTTAGAAGTCTTGAATCGAAAACATCAACGGATACTTTGATTTCTAGAATCTACATTGCCTTATTATCACATTATTCGATCTTTAATTTCTTTTTGTCTTGCTTCTTTCCATTCTTTATTTTCAGTTTTGGCTTATTCTAATTTTGATCATTGGACATATTGATTTCACCTCAGTCCTTGTGTTCGACCTTGGAATATTTTCTTTTACTGCAATCGATCCGTACACTAGGGGTTTGCTTAGTTGTTTGGGCTTTTATTGCAAGTATAAATTTAAGACTTTTTTGTGCGTTATTATCACACTCTTTTTGGGAGCAAACAAGTTTTTGGCGTCCTTTCCAAGCCTTTGTTTCGCGACCTAGAAAATGCGAACATCTCCACTCACTTTTGGACTCCTCTCTCTATCTTCACACTCACACTCTCTTAGAACACTTAGGAAATATTGAAGAAAGACTTTGGTGGGTGAAATCTTGAAGGTTATAACTTTGGATCCTAATTTGGGAAGTGGTGTAGCATTGTTCTTGAGCTACTTTGTTGTTTGAATAAAAAACCCAACTAAGTTTCATCTCTTTCTTTCTCATGTTTTAACTTGTTGAAGTGTTGTATGAACATGAATCTTGAAATGCACGTTGTAGGCTAGATCTTTGTGATTCTAGGGTGATAGATCAATGGTCATGGCTTGGTGATGATGGAATAATCTTGCATGTTTAGTTTAGGACGTTTTTGTTGCACGAATCCTAACCATAAGGAATGTTCTTCATGAATCTCGGCCGAGATTGGTATGATCAACCCAAGATTTCCTATGTTGCTTCGTATTTTATGAATTTGTATGTTAGGATCTTAGATTGTTTAAATCCTAGTGTCTGTTGAGTTGAATCTAGCTTAGGTCTATATGTTAGCAAACTAAGTACGGAAAGAGACTTACCCGGTGATTTCCTCTCGTAGGTATAGATGATGATGAACTCTAGGTAGTAGAGGTGTAAAAACCTCTATTGGATTGTGTGTGCTAGGGTCCTTGCATAGGTTGAGCCATATCCGAGACTTACCTAGTAAGGATTGGTTTGAGCCTTAGTTAGTGAACCGGTTTATGTCAAATTCCCAACCTTAGTTTCTTGTGACTTACCTAGTAATAGGAAGTTTGGTGAGGGATTAGTGTGATATGAGACCTCCCCCGTAATTATTCCCATAGGAGAAATACTCTTTCCCTTAGAAATCCGCAGCTTGTCCTTAAATTTTAGAAATTTTGACTCCGATGCCATAACCGAAGATCTTGACCTCTAGAATCTGCTTTTCTCATATTATTCTCACATATTATTTGTGTTGCTCGTTTCATTTGATTTCTTTTGCAAACTAAACTTTGATTTAGCTCAAAACCCAAAACCAACAAAACAATTGTTTTAACCTTTTCTCTCTCTCTTTTCTTAGTCTAGATTTGCACTATTTGTGATCTTTTGCTTGATTCAATTTCACCTTAGTCTTTGTGTCCGACCTTGGAATTCTTCTCTTGCTACAAAACGAACCATACACTATGGGTTCTCTAGATAGATTTTGGAAATTATTACAAGTATAAATTGAAGACTTTTGTGCGCACTCTTGGAAGTGAACAATATTTTTCTTTGTTTTATCAAAACATGGTGGTTAATCCGTCGTAGACTTTGGATGTGTTTAGTAAAATCGGATTCGTTGTTGTTGTTGTGGTTAGGGTCGTGGTTGTGGTTGTAAACAAGTGTTTGCGGTTTATTAAAAACTCCGTACACGTGTTTAGTTAAAGATTTCGAAATTAGTTTTGATTTCGATCAATGACCAAAATACCCTCATTATTTATTTACAATATTGTCATTCTCACAATCTCACCATTGTCTTCTCCCATTGTCCATTTGTAATCCAGCAATAGAAGGACTCGGATACAAAACAAATTTGGGTCTCCATTTCCTCAAACCTTCATTGATGAGAGTAGATGAATTGAATGTGCTAAGGGCCTCCATTTCCTCACCGATCAAAGGGAAGGAATCAATTTAGGGTTAACAACAATATTAGGGTTAGCAACAAATTTGTCTCGTCCGGTACATCGTCTTCTCCATTGGTTGCATCAGCAGGACAAATCTTCGATTCGGTTGCCGGAGTTGGATACAAAACAAATTTGGGACTCCATTTCCTCATACCTTCGTTGATGAGAGCAGATGAATAGGATGGGAGAAGTTGTTCTCCAATGGAGAATCGCGGTGGTCGGGGTTTTGATTTCTATTGTTGTTCATCTTCCTCTTCTCATCTCTCCATTGGTTGCATCATCAGGAGGAATTCTCAACAGGACAATTTCTTGAGTTTTTCTCCACTATAATCCCATAGTCATGAACTCGATGTTCATAGTGCGATGTGCTCAGCAGGAAAAATCTTCGATTCGGTTGCCTGAGTTAAGAAAAATTGAAGATTTGTGCTTTTAGACGAAAGAAAGAAAAAAATCAGCAAGTTTTGATTTGGGGACTGGAGTTGCTTCGCACTTCGGACGATCAATCGATCGAGAGATGAGAAGAGGAAGATGAACAACAACAGAAATCAAAACCCCAACCAGCTTGATTCGCCATTGGAGAACAAATTCTCATATCCTCATCAATTTGAAGCCCCGTTCTATGTTTGATTTCTGGTTCTGAGGAAGAAGGATAGAAATGGAACCCAATTTCACAAACCTTCAAGAATCTCTCAAAACTTTCGTTGACGAGTTTTCAAAAAACAGGTTTTAAACCTTCAAAACAACAACCACATATATATCAGTGAAATCCAAAACTATAACTAAACACCTACAA
The DNA here is from genome assembly GCA_033239045.1 of Fagopyrum esculentum. Classification (NCBI taxonomy): domain Eukaryota; kingdom Viridiplantae; phylum Streptophyta; class Magnoliopsida; order Caryophyllales; family Polygonaceae; genus Fagopyrum; species Fagopyrum esculentum. The sequence goes on from BSUD01000001.1 coordinate 149,585,129, forward strand.
AAAAATTCAAAACAAGAACTGAATCTAAATGAAATAGGGCTTCTTATGACTACGACTATAAGGTGACAAAGTAAACATTTTTATATTATGCTTGATAAAGTAGACCCACGTGATCAAGAAAATTCAACAACTAACTTTTAATGGAAAATAGGCGTGTGTTTTGGGTATTAAGTTTTTGGTGTTAAAATTCAGTTATTGAAATCCGGACATTAAATTTCGAAAATAATTCGGGTAATACGTTCTAGATATTAAACGTCAAGTATTAAAATTAGGGTATAAGGTCCTGTGTATCTAATTAAAACATCGTTATAATTTTTTTTAAAAATATCGAGATTTAATTTGTACAAGAGTAATAGGATGGCAGAAAGACCTGTGAAACCGGATTCGAAACTCACTTAAACCCTTCTACACTTATTTTCTCAACATTACATAACCCGTTACCAGATATTTGGATCTCCTTATATTAGAGGCAAAAACGTACTAAATCAGTTGGTGCATGATATCAACTCTATCCCTTCTCTAAAACCAACTTGTGAATCAAACTTCCCCAATATTTTACTTAAATCATCCACAATTTTTACTTTTTCTGATGTCCTGGATATTGACATATCGGCCTTTCAATTAATACTAATTTATTGATGGGGTCGAATATGTCTCATATTTATAGGAGCCGGTAGAGCTTCTTATGGACTACACTGCGTGTTGCTTCATCTATATCCTTTATTTGACAAAGTGGTACATATGTGAGTGATATGACTCAATAATGATCCCTCCAAGTCCAAATCCCATCCCAATTTAGACTGGATTTGTTCAAACTAAGAGTAATTATGTCCGTCTACGTCCCGACAAAAAAATAATAGTACGAACCGCTTTTTGTAAAAAAAAAATTTTGATTACATAGTCTCTTTTATTGCTTTTATTTTGTAGACTCATATAATTTTATATATAATTTACCATATAATTGAGTTAAATAGGAAATATTTACTAAATGCGTTTGAGTTATGGATATTCTTCTTAGAGTAATAGTGGTAAAATATTTACTAAATGCGTTTGAGTTATAATCTCGGGAGATTATTTTGGGAGGTTATTCTGCCCATTTTTTCCATCTATTTCAACATGGATTATCGAGATTATTGGAGATTATTATAAAATTTTAATCTCCCAAATAATCTACTATGTCATGCCAAACGGACCCCATATATTAGAGTTATTTATGTCAAATCTTTGTGTCTTACCAATACACAACATATTGTTATTGATTTATTGCCAATGAGAATTTCTAAAGAAAAAACCATAAAATATGTAAACTTTTTCTTAAGGAAGCGCAAAGCACCAAACTTTTTTTTTATTGATGAAAGCTGATATGATATCAAAGACAATAGTAAGACATCAAAATACACCCCTTCAACACCTTCCATTCTCACAAAAGTAATACTAATCAATGGCCATTACCATTTACATGGTTCTTCTCAATCTCCTCAAAGGTTTTGGGAAGCAAGCCCTTCTCCCTACAAGTCTCCACAGCACCAACAAACATGTCCTCCAAGCTATACTTGAACTCGAACCCTTCGTCGGTCAGCTTCTTCGATGAGAACGACACGGCTTCCATGTTCTCGTCGAAGTCCCTAAACCTATCCAATAAAAAAAACACGTTATCAACTCATTTAATTTCTGTTACTTTTTCTTATATCCGTCCCGCAACCAAATGACGTGTCCGTGAACCACACATACAAACACACGGACTTCCATCCTAAAACCAATTGACGATAGGAGGAGTAACCCGAATGCTTATATGGTAGTGTCACCAGATTGCGTGTTGTCGATGCTCAACAATTTCCTTCTCGAAAACTCAAAAACTCGAAAACGTCAGCGTTTGTCCGCATTTATCTTACTTGGTAGGGACATTGTACTCGGGATACTTGTTTCGGAGCATTTTGCCGAGGTCGTAAATGGTAGCATTGTGGGAAGAACAAACGTAACGCCCTTTAGAGCCAGCCTTCTCATAGAGGTAAATGTGAGACATGCATAGATCGTCCAAGTGTACGTACTGACATTGTTTTATGATTGTGTAGTGACCCTCAGTTCCTGCACATATGTGTACAAAATAAGTTACTTTTTTTTACTGAACAATTTTACTGTAAGGTGAAATTAGTTAATTACTTGTTATTGGGGAGAGAGCTGTGATGAGACTTGGAGGGAAACTTGGCATAATGAAAGGGCCTACAACGAGAGTTGGGATAATGCTAATGAAATCCATGTTGTTTTCCTCTGCAAATTTCCAAGCTGCTTGTTCTGCCAATGTCTTCGATACGAAGTACATCTGCATTTATACATAAATTTTTAAAATATACATGTCAACAACAACGTTCCACCTAACCCATTTATGAATTAGATTCAAAGTTTTTTAATTAAGTGTTTATAAACCATCATGCATGGTCTAAATTGTGAAATCCAATCACCAATTACCAAATTTCTAGTGAAATCTTTATATTTAATTAAAGTATCCCTAATTCTCATTACTTATTTCGTTATAAATATTATTCAAAAAAAAAATAAATTTGTTTTTACTTAAATCAAAACTACATTGTATATAATGATATAAATCATTAAATTGGACTTTTAATAGTTATTTTCCATTAGAATATTATATTATTTTGATTTTAATACCCTTCATTATTTAAGTTACAAATTAGTAGTTTTGTTTTTTGTTTTTTGTTTTTACCAAATACCTTTTATTTGATATAAACACCCTATTTTAAAATTTATATCTCCTATTTCGTGGGTAGTATATTTTTCAGTATTTATAGTGAAATTGATAATTTTAAAAAAAATATCATTGTGATAATATTATGTTAAATCATTGATAAATCTTTATTGTAAGTTTCTTTATAATTATACCAACTCCATAAAGTTGCTCACTTTATTTGAATTTTCAAACAATGTCTAGTTTTTGTTAAAAAAAAATCAAATGATATATTAAAATAAAAAATTTTTATCCAATAATAATGTATTTGTGATTATCTATAAAAAAAATATTATCATAAATTTATTAAATCTAGTAATTAATAAACTGACAAATAAAAATAATAAGGACAATTTTGGTAACTAGGCTTTTTTGATTAATTAGAGTAGTAACTAGACTTTTTAATGTTTCAATTAAGTAAATATACCCCAACTATTTGTATTTATTCTCAAACTTTACACAAAGGGGTACATTTACAAAACTAAAAATTAGAAAAAGCCTAGTAAACCAAATTGTTTCAAATTAATAATAGATAAACTAAGCAAAAACATTATTTCATGCTTTTTCTATTTTGTTACTATTATGAGTTATGGATAAGCATGCTTCCCTCATGGGCCATGCCACTCATTTATGATTTAACAATATTTGGAGAAGTGAGAATAGTGTGAGCCAAAAGCTTCCTCATTTGTAGTCGCCTTACTTACCAAACACAAAAATGAACCCAAAATTACGAAAAGAAAAAGAAGTGAGTTACCCATCCAGTCATCTTGACTCTCCGGCAGAAGTCAACGTCACTCCAGCAAGTCTCATCGTACACAGGCTTTTGTTTCTCTTCAACGTTGACCGTTCCGGCTGAAGATGTGAACACCAATTTCCGCACATTCGCCTTCAGGCATGCTTTCATGATGTCCAGCATACCATTAATGGTTGGCTTAATCACCTCATTCTGTAAAAAGATTACTTCTTTAATGATTCTTTCTTATCTCGAAAAGCAAATCGTCGGCAACGGCTAAAATCTTTTTAAATTGGAATAGTTTTAATCATATAAATATATATACCTCGGGATCCTTGGACTCGAAATCCATGGGAGTCGCAACATGGAAAACACCAGCACAGCCTTGAATTGCTTCATCAAAGCTTCCTTCTTCACTGAGATCGGCTTTCCAGAGGCTCAAGTTCGTCTTCGACTTGGGCAAATCCAACAAGTGCTTCACTTTCTTCATGTTGGCTGATCGATTAATCACACCAGATTAATCAGAAAAAGAAAAAGAAAAAATAAAAAAATCGGAGTTGATCGATCTTATTTACTTGGATCCCTGACGGTGGCCCGGACAACGTAACCGTGTTCGAGGAGCCTCATGACGAGCCATGAGCCGACGAAGCCAGAAGCGCCGGTGACACAGACGATCTCTCCCTCAGCAACCATGGTGCGACGTCGTTTTGGTGAGAATAGGCCGGGGGAAGTGAGAAAGATTGAATTGTGATGCTGTTAAGTTTGGTGTGGAAGGAAGAATTAATATATATACACGTTGTTGTTGTAGATACGGTCTACCTAGTAGTCCATTTGGTGTGTGGTTGGACCATCTAACCACTAAAATGTTACGCTGTTACTTATTTGGAAGATTGAGGCACGTGTTATGGACCGGTAGCACGTGTGCTGGGTTTGGCAACACCAACAATAGATTACGTGAAGAGTGTTAGGTGTACGGACCTATTTACGTGTTAGATATAAAAAAAGATGGATTTCGCTTTTGGAATCACTGCTTACCGAGTTACGATAGTGTAAATTAGGTGTTCATAAATTATCCGATCCGCCAATAATCTGTCAATCCGACTCCGAAATATCCAAGTTTTACACTATCCGACGGAAAGCTATCCGTATCCGCTCCGATCCGGCAAAAAATTCCGGATACACGGATCGGATACGGATCTTGTTTTTTTATACCCGGATATCCGTTATCCGATCATATAGAAAATATTAATATAATTATGTTACTTGTGTTCAACTAGTGGAGTTGGTGAAAGAGAGAGCTGGATCTATTGAGTTTTCTTGATGGTCCTCTAAAGGCGACGGCGACACTACAGCCTCTCTCGCATTTGTCATCTCCGACCCTCAATCTCTCACAACCTCTCTTGCCTTCGTCTCCTTCGTCCTCTAAACTCCAATTAAGGTTTCTGTGTATCCGGATATCCGATCCGTTTAAACATCTCGGATCGGATATCCGGCAAATTTCGGATCGGATCCGGGTAGCATATTTACAACTTTTTATTCCCGGATATCCGGTTTCGGATATCCGAACGGATCGGATATCCGGAAATGAACACCCCTTGTGTAAATTGTGTATTAATATTTTATAATTATGATATTTAAATAAAGATGATTAATTTTTTATGGCAAATCCGATGAAAAGGGGTTTTTATATTTATATACATCGACAAAGTTGATCCCTATATTTTGGGTGTTAAAACTGGCTTATAGAATATCAGGCATTAGATTTTGGGTGAATGTATCGGGTAATGTACACAAATTTAAATTGGGGTATAAAGCTTTTGGTATAATATTTAAGATATAACTATAACTTTTTTTTAAAAAAAAAATAAAAATTATGACATTTAGCTTGTCCAATTGATAATAGAGTGGAGGAATGACAATTTCATCCGAACCTAACGAAAATCCAACCACCAATTTCATAGTAAAAGGGCAAAAAATCCGAGATAAAGCTGGTGAAAATGGGTAGCAAGTGAAGCGGATGGTAGACCGGGTAAAAATGGGGTGGACATTACATCTACCCATCACCCAATCCATCGTTCACCCACCCGTTTAAAAATATTTTTTTTCCAAAATGTTTACATTTAAATTTTAACCTTGGTATATAATCGAACTAAACAAAACCGAAATATCTTTTCAAATGTGAAAAAACTTTACCCCCCTAGATGCACAACATGCATTGCTGTATCGGTGATCTTCGATTCTTCATTCTTTCTCCTCTTCGTCTAGAGGTTGAAGTGAATACATAGTAACTCTTCTAGTCTTAATTCTTCCTCAATCCTCTTCGTTTGTAAGTTTATTCTTCGTCTTTGTTCTTTCTCTCAGTTAATCCTCTTCATTAGGTGCTTTCGATTTTTTTCGGTGCTTACAAGTCATCCTTGTTTTCGTTTTGTCTAATTTGTGGTGCAAGTTATAGAGAAACTCTTTGTTTTTTTCTTTGTTTTGGTAAGTTTTTTCTTCCTCTTAGCCTAAAAATGTCTTTTACTAATTACACAAAATCTCATCCTTTAATAAAAATAAATTAATCCACTAAAAGAAGAAGGGATTGATTTGTTGAAAACCGTTGGAGATAATAAGACCCTACACACTTCGAGCCTAGTATATAAGGTCGGTGGACTACTCCTCATATTGCCAATTGGTTTTAGGATGGAACCTCGCCGGGTTTATATGGTGGGCTTGGGCCTAATGCGCATGTGCACTCGTATGCATACGACCCCGCTCTACCGGTCCATCTGTATCGGACTTTGACAAAAACCAAAGTTTACTAATAATTTTTCAAACTGCAATCTAACATATAAATTATAGAATTGGAAAAGTAGCCTATTTTAGGTTATTTCTGAAGACTCGTTGTTTAATAAACGTACAATATAACTTGAATTTTAAAACAATAAAAAATATTAAAACTTAAATATATATAATATTATCGTTAAACAAAATAAAATTTGACCTGTGTTATACACAGACTACTGATAATATAAAAGTCAGTGCGGTGCATATTTATTCTATCGATGAGATGACTCATTATTACATAAAATTCTTCACACCGTAAACAGACAAATAGAAAAATGTTCATTGAAAGTAGTGGTGTGTATGACTGATTGAGTCTCTATTTTTATTTTATTATTTAGAAAGAAAAAATATGGACGACAAAAGATAATAATATCTTAGGCAGAGAAAAGTAATTGTTATTGGGCAGCTTGGAGTTGGAGAACCCAGAAGGGCTGGTGAGCTACTTGCAAGTCTTACCCTTCTTCCTCGAAACTTTCTTTATCAAATGACGGCGAACTCAACGCTCATTTAGCAAACATATTGATGGGCCTTAATGGACCTTGTCTTCACAGGCCGGATTTTGGGCCGGCCCAATCATTATTGTGACTAGAGAGATTGAGATAGTGGGTGGGCCTCACTTTTAGAGCTGATACTATCTGGGTTCGGGCCGGATCCGGACCAGACTTTTTTCAGATTTTTGTCCGGATGTTCGGACTGGATCCGGAATAAGCTCGAGTGACTATCAGCCAGTTACCTGGTTCATGTTTTGTTCCTATCTAAAAACAATGTATTCAATATCTTCATTATCTGCAACAGAGAAGACTCGAGGGCGATCCGTATCTAGAGCGTCTAAGAGGGTGAGGAGACAAATTTGTGGAGAGGATATATATCTAAGTATATATAGAGAAATCGTTCATTTGTATAGGAGAATGTATTCATTATCTGCATTCAATTTGTTCATTTTTTTGTCTGTTTATTTAATTTGAGTATACTAGAGAAGACTCAACGAGGATGGTGACTCGAGTCGATAGTCAACTCAACGGGGAGAGAGGACTCGAGGAGAGTGATATTGTTTAGGGTTTAGTCTTACTGTGAGAGAATCTGAGATGTGAGACTGAGAGGGAGGTTGAGAGGTTGTTTTCTATTGTAGAAAGGAGATTCGGTGGTCTCCGGGCGCATCCAACCGCACTTTACATATATAAAAGAGCTATATAGTACACAAACGGGAGATACTTGACCACTTATATCATCAAATAAAATAGACAATACGCCCTCATGCGGGTCACGTAATATATGAAGGCCCAAAGACAAGTCATAAGCAAAAGAAGCAATAAAGTCCACAACTTTATTCTTCTATATATTAGGCCCATTACATTAACCCATATGTTGGGCATATCTTTTTAATTTATCTTTTTATATTTGTTAATATAAACAATATTTGATTAATGAAATAAACAAACTTTCAGTTCACAAATTTCTTCATGGTATCAGAGCCTATCAGAGCCTATGATCCTTAATCACACTTCCGCCAAAACAAACCTTAGCTACGCCGTCATCACCGTCGCCGGTCATGGCGGCTATGACTATCGGCGTCCTAGGATCCAAAATCTACCCTAGGACGGTAATTAATTTGTGTCCTAGAGCCCAAAATCTACCTTAGGACGTTCAACTACATGCGTCTTAGGACCCAACCTACTGGCGTCCTATCGGCGTCAACAAAACAAAGACCAATGAAGGGAGGTCCATCTAGTGTGGGTCGCAAACCTAAAGCTAAACCGTCAAAATCCAAACCGGCGGTTTAGCCGGTTTATAAAAAAAAAAAAATTGAAAAACTGGACCAAACCGGCGGTTAACCGCCGGTTTTGAGGACCAAACCGGCGGTTAACCGACGGTTTGATCTCCAAACCGCCGGTTTGGTCCATTTTTTTTAAAATAAAAAATAAAAAATAACCAAACCGGCGGTTAAACCGCCGGTTTGGGGTAAACCGCCGGTTAAACCGCCGGTTTGGGGTAAACCGCCGGTTTGGCCAAACCTAAACCTAAACCGTAAACCCACGGTTTGGCCAAACCGGCAAACCTAAACCGCCGGTTTGGGCCGGTTCACAAACCGGCGGTTTGGTTCAAACCGGACCCAACTCTAGGTCCATCAAGTCGTTCCAACATCTATTCGCTCCAACAACAGTTTTCGTGCTCAATACTCAAGTGCAATCTCTAACAATAATTTTTGCGTTCAAGACTCAAGTGCAAGTAATGAGGAACATCAATAACCAAAAACCTTCAAATTTCTAATGTTCAAGCTTGGAGTTGCTGAATCACAACTCCAACTCGAGGGGGAGTGTTAGAGTATGAGCTCAGTCTATTACACTCAATATATTGGGTCATATGTTGTGATTATTCATTATTTGTTAGTTTATATTTTTATCTCTTTATATTTGTCTATATAAACAATATTTGATTAATAAAATAAACAAGATTTCAATTCACAAGTCTCTTCAATTACATAGTTTTATAGGAATAATAGATACAAATTAGTTATTATATATTTATAAAAAATACCTAGGCTAGGTTGTACTCTGTTCCGACCGCCCAGTTGTCCGGTCGGGCTTTTCACCTTATCCATACCTGTCCGTTTTTCCGGGCGGTCTGGACGGGTCGACCCAAGATGTATCACTATACTGAAGAGGTATTTATTAGGGCTATTGTATAGTTCGGTTGGAAAAAAAAACTTTAATCAAGGTCGGTCATTTATTAAATGAGTTATGTACGAGCATATTATAAATTCAAATTTAGATTCGACTTGATCATAAAAGAGATGGGTATATCAAAGTTCAACTCGTTTCGCTTCACCCTAATAATTATTGAGAAAATTGGTGTAAAAAAGCCTCTCTGTTTTTTTGATACAAGGGTAAGCAAAAGGGGGAACCGTCTCTAGAGACTTGTCGCCCCAAGGCATCCAAACGGATGAGGTCTTCAATATCTTCTGGTAGCATCTCGACACCAGCTGCTGACGCAAAACCATACAATGCAAGTAATCTGCTACGATGTTGAAAACCTAGAAAAAGTGGTGAGCACAAAGTTGATCAAAACCGGAGATCCAGGAGGAGCGTCCGAGAAGATCAAAACGGAGCCAAAGAGAAGAAGGGCGAAGCTAGAGGAGGACTATCAACACGAAAATGAAAAGCATCTCACAAAGATGAAGCGGGAATGGGTGAGCCAAGCACTATCAGAATAGCGCACCGCTAGATGCATGTACAACAGGAACACGAACTCCTGGGGAAGTGAATGACGGGAAATCGGGAAGAGCCTCCCATCAAATGAAACCGTCATGAAAGCACACCACCACGACCGCATTCCAGACAAGACTCTATACATCCACCGGAATCTGTAGGAGAGCTTGAAAACAAGAACATGCCAATATCCGTCTCAACGAAAGATACGATACTTATTCATACTAAAATTTTTGCTCAAATTAGTTAATAACTTTAAAGATTAGTTCAAAAAGGAAAAACTTCCCTGTTTTCATGTTAATTGGATAAACGTCCAATCAAATTCCATAGACAAAATATCCAGGAATTTGTGATCCTTGGTCAAAGAAACAAATTTCATAGATAGTGTGACCGTAGTCGTTGTTCATAAGCCAAGACATATTTGTCTAAAACTTTATGCTTTGTTCAAAAGCTCAAACAACTTTTCTCAACAAAAAATTGGGATTTTCAATTTCAGTTCCATGAAAAAGTCAAAATTTCAACTCTATAAGTAGGGTCGATAGATCTCAAATCTAGAGCAGAAAGTTTGTTAAAAGGGTGTTGTTCACAAGTGGATCAAGATGAAGAGGGAAATCAAAGCAAGGTTTTTATCACCTTAAATCCTCAAATAATCCAAAAAATAGCCGGGGAGGCACTATGAAGGTAAATAAAGTCCGCATAATTAGATATTAGAGCATTACACTCAAGATTGTTCATATGAGCATAATCCGCTCAAGATTGTTTAAAGAAATAAATGGTCAATTCGAGATTTGTTAATGAATATATTCGATTAATCAAGAATGACTAGGAAAGAGTATCTGATATGAGGGATTCACATATCCTCACTTTTAAGATTGTTCAAAGAGTATACTCGATTACTCTCTATTGTATAAATAGTATATATGAATTAATCAAACCAAGACTTTTCGCTCTTATTCATGTTGTTAATAGATGACTTTTTATTACAAGTTGTTTTGTGGTCAAATCATATGTTTATTCATTCTGACGGTTTAGTCTTTCAATTGTTCATATAAGTCAGCTTGAGGGAAATTTCAAACAAGGCCGAAGATTAAAGGTACAAGGGAAAAATAAGAAAAAGAGACTTAAGAAAATAAAACTTAAAGGAATGAGATAGATTTTTAAACAAGGATTTGCAAAAACAACTTACAAAATAATAGGGGACATTTGATTTAAAAAGCCTTACAACAAAGAAGGTCAAAACCAAAGAATAAATTTGTCTTAACTTGGCTCACATACCACTAAAAAAGAGTAGGAAAAACAACTCTAAACATTTAGAAGAACACATCTTTTCCTTATAGAGAAAAGAAAATTGTGTCTTGTTAAAGAAGACTACAACTATAAAATAAAAAAGGTCGCAAAAATAAAAAACAAAAAACAAAACATATATAGAAAAAACACACACGGTAAGTCGAAAATCAAAGAGACGTGAATAAAAAAACAAACAAAGAAGACAAAGAGAAAAAAGGTAAAGAAAGACAAAAAAAAACAAAATAAAGAGGAAAAGTAAAAAAAATATTCCTCTAAACTTTCTTCTAACCTTAGAGATAAATGACGAATTTCCCTCAAAACACAATTTTTGTTGTTGTTCTATTATTCATTTTTTGGAGTTAAATGTTTCAGATTTTGATCAGCAATACAGAGACGGTGATATTGTTTGAGGCCTTTGAAAACCATAACATTTAGATTCAATTTGTTTAAATGCTCTTTTTCTAGAAAAAAAAAAGTTGAACAACAATACGTATGAACTTTTTTTATCTAATGGGATTCAGAAAAAGCAAAGCCTTAGAGTGAAACTATTTCATGCTTTCAGTAGCAATTTCAAAAGAAGTATGAGTTTGTTTAAAGCGTTTCAACAGAAAATCGCGCTTTGAGTTTATTCCAAGAGGTATGGGTTGTTCCCGAGAGATTCAAGGACTCATGCTTTGAGTTTGTTCAAAGTGGTATGGGTTTGTTCCCAAGAGATTCAAGTACCAATGCTTGTGGTAAGTTTGCTCAAAGAGTTTCAAAGAAAACTCTCGCTTTGGTATCAATTTCAGAAACATGGTCTGAAATAGTGGTGGTTGGAGGTGATCTGCATATCTGCTTCTGAAATCCGAAAAGCTGCACAAAATTTCAATACACAAACATTATATCTCAAACATAAAGTTCATAAAGTTCATCAACAAATCGAAGTAATTAGAAAACAGAAAAATAAACTTGTTAGTAGAATATGAAAGCCTCAGTTGATGTCCCCAATTTGAAGATCTAGGGTTTTGAAGAGCTTCCGTCATCTTCGAAGGAGCACAACCAGGGTAGGTTGAAGATCTTCGTCGAAGGAGGATTGGGGTCGGACTGGTGTCTACAGTGGCGGAAACCCGACGGCGACCTAGCAGCAGTGACGCAGCACGCACGGCTATTCATTGTCGACGGCGCCTGGTGTGGAACAACGGCGACTCTCCTGGCGGTGCAGCGTTCCTCGCTTGATGGTTGACGGCTCACCGACTCCAGTAGTCTTGTTGCGAGAGAAGACCCAAGAATAGGGGGTTTCGAGCGAGGGAGGGCTGGCGAGGGTCTGCGTGGTGGCGGTTGAGGACTCCGGCGTGAGGCGGTGTGATGCGGCGGGGGAGAGAAGGGAGAAAGAGAGATCTCAGATGAGAGAGGGGGATGGGTGAGGGACGGCTTCTCTGTAAAAAAAATAAAGAAAAAAATAAAAAACTAAAAGCCCGTAAAAAAAAGGCAACTAGATATTCATTGATGTTACGATATTCGTCTCTTCAACTTCCACGCTCAAAACATCCCGAGAAAATAGCGCCATAGCTTTCTTGGAGAGTCTTCACTTGCAACTTGCAAAACACTCGTCTTCTTCGTCTTCAATCTTCAAATGTTGTCACCATAAGTTCCAAAATTAATGTACATAACTTTTCAATTATCCACATAATTTTTACAAACAACACATAACGTGCGTAACATAAAGTACATAAACATCATTACAAATATAACATAAAAAGTACATAAGTTTTCACTCCATCATGATAGTGTACATAACGTGAACATACATTACATAACGCTGTCACCATAATTTCCTAAATTAATGTACACAAATTAGCTTACATTTAACATTGCGTACATATTTTTCAATTTTGCCTATTTCCAACACGTGAAATTCATTTATGTACATAATTTTCACAAACAACACAAATTTATCACATAGACGATGTTACAAAATATCAGATCTGGCTGCACAAATATAATGATGAAATTGTTGAGTAAAAACTGTATAAGGCTACATAATATGAACTACAAACTCACCTTAAAACGCTCGCCACACAGATGTGGACGCAAAATACCAACCGCAAGTTGAATACAAACACAACCGATTTGTGTAAATTTATAAAGTGAATTCCATACGAAACACATACTCTGAACGATTTTTGATGATGATGAAAGCTTCTCTGTCTAAATCCCTCAAATCTTTTCAGAATCGTTATAAATAGACGCACGTTGGAAGAAATATTTTGGAGAAACTAAATCATTAATTGTAAGTAACTAATATCAATTTTCTTAATTAATTATAAAACAGCCAAATTAATTAGGAGTGAGATTTTGATTAATTAAGGAAGGATATTCAATTATTGAATAGCTTATCTTTTTTGTAAAATTCGAAGGGGTCTAGTCTCTATTCATTGATATATAAATGCTTAATTCTTCTACATGAATTCAATAACAACCTACTTACCCCTTTTACTCATAATTATATGTAGGGGTGGGCAAAACCATTCCGATCCGCCGGTCCGAAAAATCCGTCGACCCGATCCGGAAAAACCCGATATTTTACTACCCGTTTTGATCCGATCCGGAAGATTTTCCCGGATCGGATACGGATCGGGGTTTTAGGCATCCGGATATCCGCGGATACCCAGATAAAAAACGGATATCTGCGGATATCCGGATAATCCCGGATACTCACGGATCACCGGATATCCGCGGATCATCGGATATCCGCGGATCATCGGATATACGCGGATCATCAGATCGTCTTGGGTCACCGGATAGCTCCGGATCGCCGGATATCCGGATAGTCCCGGATCACTATATATTCCCGGATATCCGGCTATTAAAGTTTTTTATTATAATTTTAAATGTATTTGTTTTAGGAAGGATAAATAAAGATTGTATATTACATTTATGTACAAATATTTATAGAAACAATTTGGTTTACTAGGCTTTTTCTAGTTTTGTATTTAGTAAATGTACCCATTGGAAGAAGAGTGTGTAGAGTTTGAGAATAAATACAAAAGGTTGGGGTATATTTACTTAATTGAAACATTAAAAAGCCTACTTACTATCATAGTTTTTCAAAAAGGCCTAGTTACCAAAATTACCCATATTTATATTTAAAATAATATTAAATGGGAAAATATTTGAGTTAGGCAAAGTGATGAATTAATAATGTGCATACTTAGTTACTCTATATCATTATGTAATTTTGTATTAATATTTGTAGCTGACATATTTTACAATATACATGGTAAATTATTTTAGTTAATCAAAGTAATGAATTGATAATATTTTTTGTATAAATCTATACGTACTCAGATAGTCAGATTGATCTCATTTAATTTAATTAAACATATATACATCTATAATATATACAACTTTGTACATACTCACATATTCATACCTTTCGGAATAAATACTCATAATATTTTTGTATTATAAATTGATCTAATTGTAAGATATATATTTTTATAAATACGATTATAAGTTGGTCTCAATAATAATATTTTATTAAAAGTTTGTCTCATTTGAATGAACAAATGTTCAGAATAATCTTTTATTTTTGGTTGGTCTCATTTGTAAGATGTTGATTATTATAAATATGATTATAAGTTGGTCTTAATATTAATATTTTATTAGAAATTGATCTTATTTAAATGAACAAATATTCATAATAATCTTTAATTATAAGTTAGTCTTATTTTCATATATAGATTTATATAGGTATGATTATAAGTTTGTTTCAATAATAATCCATTATTATAAGTTAGTCTCACTTAAACGAACAAATGTTAATAATAATTTTTTTAATTATAATTTGATCTCATTGTAACATATAAGTTTTATAAGATGGTCTCAATAATAATCTTTTAATAGAAGTTGATCTCATTTATATGAACAAATGTCCATAATAATATTTTATTATAAGTTGATCTCATTGTAAGATATGTATTTTTATAAGTTGCTCTCAATAATAATCTTTTATTAGAATTTGATCTCATTCAAATGAACAAATATTCATAATAATATTT
>BSUD01000001.1:149600353-149634188 GCA_033239045.1 Fagopyrum esculentum
AGTTCTCATTAAATAAATAATGATGATAATGAAAATTGTAATTTGAGTAAAAAAAAAAAGTTGGCACAACAATTTTTCGAAAAGGCTTCAATAGAAAATAATATAAAAAAATATAGATCCAAATAAAATTTACTTTTCTACTTTACTTCTACAAATTATTTTTTTAAAAATATTAAATATAACTTTCGGTTTTAACTTCTAGTTCACTATACAAGATTACAAGTACAAAATTACATATTATAAGTTTATATAATGATGTTTTATAAGTCTAACTATTTTAACCATGTTAGCCATAAGATTTGTGTTGAAGTCTTAAAAATAAGTTTATGAATAATATAAGTAATGATGATTATGATAACTATAACTTTAGTCATTTTTTTTCTTAGCAACTCAACCTTTTATTAGAACATCGTCTCATTTAATGAAACCGCCTATATATACATACATGTATATGTATGTGTTTATATAAATACAAGATCGTTTTTTAGAATATAAACAAAGTTTTATATTATATTATAATTTTGTAAATATCGTTTTCTTGTGTAATTATTATTCATAATATTTATAATGAAATACAATCAATTAGCTTTTGTTAAAATAAAAATAAGTTAATTGACTTTGATAATATTTAATAATAATTTTTTCTATATATTAATATTTTTAAGAATAAAAAAATTAATATTTATCCAAGTTAAATACTTTACTTTTACTTTAGCATTCTCAATTTTTTTATTTGGTATTGTATGAAGTAGTTATAAAGTTTAAAGATAAAGATATTTTTTGTTTTAAAACCATATTTTTATTTTCTAATTATAATGTACATTAATATTCTTATTTTTTTTATTATCTATATGATTATCAATTTTATTTTGATTTTTTTTTGTGTCTTTGAATTGTTTTTATTACACTTTGTGATAAATAAAGTAGCAAATACATATCCGGATCAAACGGATATTCGGATCAAGCGGATATTCGGATCAATTGGATATCCGGATCCGGCTAAAGTCATTTTTCAGATCATCCGGGTCAAGCATAAGTCATTCGGATCAAACGGATCATCCGGATATCAGCTGTAATAACCGAAAATTTTAAACTCCATTTAAATCCGGATCCAACCGGATTCCGGTCCGCCAAATTTATTTATTTTTTCTCTTAAATAAAATAAAGTGATATTTAATTTCTATCATTTTATGTGACCTTAATTCACATAAAATGATAAATTATGTAACCGGAAATAATTCCGTACTTTTAAAAATAAAACCGGAGAGCGGTTCCGTGCG
Source organism: Fagopyrum esculentum (assembly GCA_033239045.1). Classification (NCBI taxonomy): domain Eukaryota; kingdom Viridiplantae; phylum Streptophyta; class Magnoliopsida; order Caryophyllales; family Polygonaceae; genus Fagopyrum; species Fagopyrum esculentum. The sequence goes on from BSUD01000001.1 coordinate 149,601,634, forward strand.
AGTAACGGTTTCATTATCAGTCCATCTTAGTTAGATGAGCAGGCCCAACAGACCCGGCCCAATTACCCAGCCAGCCCAGCTTTAACCGTAAACCTAATCAGCTCTTAATCGTGTTTTATCCTAAACTAATCTCCTTTTCCTAATCTAAACGCCGCTTGTAACACCCCGAATCCGCGGGACTCGGGATGTCACATTGGGCTAGGATCTCACAATGGATCCTGACCCTAGCCTGACAACAAGTTCACTGGACCTTACAACATGACATTGACAGATATAAAACAAATACATAAAACAATATAAATTGTACGACCCAAAGTAAACAACAACATAGCCGAGTATATAAAACGACATCCTCACATAGGAGGTACAAAAGATCATCCTCACGCAGGAGGGGAAACACAACAATCCCAAACCAACCACCTAATGTACGAGAGTCCTCGGCCTGTCACCCTGCCAGATCACCCAGTAGCGCCTAACCTGTAAACATCTACAACACGGTATGAAACCGTTAGCTAACCATACATATATGAGGTAATGCATAAGCACAAGCACAATCATGAAAGATAAACACATCAGCATGATATCACACATTTACCCATTTATTATCTTTATATAATAACCATTCACACAAAAACCGTATATATATATATATATATATAGATGAAAGTATGTGACACGAGGACCGATACATCCCCGCCTCTGAGTACAATGTCCAGCTGTACGAGTATCGGTCACACAATCCGTGTACCCTATGGGAGTGGATTGCGCCCTTCCTATAAACCAGTCTAGCCCGACATGAGAGAACCTCCCAGACTCCACGGCGGGATGAAAGGGAAAGGTTATCACAGCCACGCAGTGGGGCAGTCAATAGAACATAGGTCGATAAAAACGACAACTCATGCTATCATAGCAAACATATAAAGCACACACCACTCATGCAAACACCCAATATAGGGATGGTAGCTAAGTAAGTCCTACGGACTTACCTCAACCTCGTACAAACTCAACCACGATCACCTCTACACTGGAGGGACAACACGGCCTATAAAAAGGCATAAATAGATATATCAACCTCTATTCATCAAAGGGGTCACACCTAGACCCAAAGGGATCCATAAGGATCATACTCAATCTATGAGCCTCACAACCAACTAAACCTCAATATCTCAGCATAACTCACAATTCCTCAAATCTCAAGGTAGTATCTAATCAACATTCCTCAATCTAAATTTTAATCCTAATTTAATTAATTAACCTTTAATTAATTAATTAGATTTCGCCAGAATAACGTTTTGCCCGCCGGCAATTTCTAAACCCACATGTCATCAGATTTCATCAAACAAACTATCCATAATCACCAGAATAATATAACGACCATAATGAAATTTCTAATTATCCATTTTGACAAGCCTAAAGTCAATTTAGGCCAAATCGCAGTACGGAAAACGAATAAATTCATAACTTATTCGTTACTAACCCGATTGACGATCTGAAAGAAGATTCGGAAACGCAGCGACGCAGGCTACGCATGGACAACATCAAATTCACCGGAATCTGAGCGACGGAACCGTCCCGGTGACATATATGCTCGACCAGCCCTCCATATACTCGGAAATGCAGAAACTCGGTACCGATATGAAGAGAATGAAGAGAGGAATCCAGAAACTCAAACGGAATTGAAATCGGATTAGAAATGGAGAGTAGATCCGAGTTTGAAGGTTGAGAAAAATCAGAGCTTTTACGAGAAAACGTGAAAAGGAAATGAATTAATAAAGTATTTTCCGCTATTTCGTTAAGAAACGAATTAGCGACTCTTTTGGCCGTTTTGCCTCTCCATGTTATTTCATATCTAGGACATATCCGATGTCCTGATCATTTATCCCAACTGCATTTTTATTAATTGGAGCTCCCAAATGCTCCAAATAACACCGGAGGGTAAAAATAATAACCCGGGGGAAAAAGTAAAAATTTTCCCAAACGTCCAAAATTACGCCAGGAACATAACGGTGGGACTCTTACTCATCACTTGCGAAATCTTCGCGAGTTATATGTCAATTACTATCAATGATTAAGTTAATCAACATTAGTTAGAATTCGGAAATCCTAGCTATTACATCACACACCCCTTAAAAAAAAGTTTCGTCCCGAAACTTGAACAATTCCCAAATCCTCTCGGACCCATACGCCGAGGTATAACTCTCACTCTTTCTATCGGAGGTATCACATCTCCGTTCAAAAGATCACAACCTATAACAATCTATAACCTCAAGTATAAACATGGAGGAATCATCACTCCAGGAAACAAGGCCATAACGCTACCCACAGGCGTAGAAGAATCACGTCTCTCGCCATACCACATCACAAAGCATAGAGGAAGCACATCTCTAGCCAAAACATATAACATGCATAGAGGAAATACGTCTCCAGCCAACCCATAAACATATATATCGCATGGAGGAATCATATCTCCACTGAACTATGTCCATCAAGGTAGCATGGAGGAAAGAACCATCTCCAGCTGAATCCTAATCCCACTCAAATAGCATGGAGGAAAGAACCATCTCCAGCTATAAATATGATCATACTCGGGTAGCGTGGAGGAAGTAATCATCTCCAGCTATAGCATACATCACACTAGCACGTCAAGATCTACTAAGATCATAAATCACATCACAACTAGCATGGAATAACACATCAAGGCATATAAGCACATAAGCACACCATTCATCAAGATAGCACTAAGATCTACTCCTGCACCCACAAATGGGCATGTCCCAACATATACTCTGGATAGTTCCTCAGGACACTATCCTCAGTCTCTCACATAGCCTCTTCAGGTCTTCATCTCGACCATCATATCCTCAATATGGGAATGTCTTTCGAATGCAAGCGTTTCATATCTCATTCCAAGAATGTAATCGAATGCTCAACAAAAGTGTGGTTGGACTCAACCACCAAATCATCGTAACTCACAAGGTGTCTCGAGTCTGGTATATACTTCTTCAGTTGAGACATATGAAACACTAGGTGGATATCCTCTAATCTCATAGGCAAAGCTAAACATCATGCTACCTTCTTCGTACTGATCGATCTCAAATAAACCATCATATTGGAAACTCAGTTCCCTTTCCATATTAACACGTCTAACGTCTCGCAGCTGAGATACTTACAGCCGGACAAGAACTTTCGCTTGAACTTTAGAGGTTAACGCCTCTTGTCTACATATAATATCCGGCGACTCTGTACAACCAACATTCTTCCTTCAATCAACGTTACTTGAACTATAAAATCCTGAATCTAGTCAGGTGTTATTCCACTACTACTGATAGATCACTTGTAGCATAAGGATATACGACATCTATGTCTATATATATATTGCCTAATAGGGCCATCCCAGAAAGATGCACGCCCTTCATTGTTATATAATAAAACCATTAATGGAAGGTAATATAACCATCCACGTTTTCCATTCGACTTACAACTTATAATAGATCTTTAAGATCTAGATGATCCTCTCTAACTGACCATCTGTCAGGGGGTGAAGTGTAGTCATGAGGTACAAACTCGTCCCCAAAGCAGTCTGAATCTGCTGCCTAAAATCTCAAAGTAAAAACATCCATCTCGATAAGAAATGACCGTTCTCGGTATACCATGGAGTCTCACTATCTGTCTAGTGTACTCCTCAACCAATTCATTCACTAGCCACGTCCTTCTGATAGAAATGAAACGTGCCGGTTTCATTAATTTGTTACTAACAATCCAGATAAAATAAATATTCTACTGGGTCACAATCCCATAAAAAAAATCCATAGAGATGTCCTCCCAAATTCTACTACTGCACTAGTAGTGGGTGGGGCTTATCTCTAGATCGGAAATACTCTATCTGGACCTGCTGACAGGTCGCACACTGTATCACAAATCAGGTTATATCGGCTTCATACAATATAATCGTCTCATCTCGTGGTACATCTTACTCGTACCTGAATGCACTGAATAAGGCGTACAGTGGGTATACCGTAATATTCTATGTCTCCATCTGCATCAGCAGGTACACAAAAGCGGTCATGACTCTTCATCAGTCCATCTACTCCCATGGAGAACTATGGTGCCTCAGTACGAGACATCCTTTCTCTAAACCTTGTCAAGGCCAGGCAGGTCTCCTGCTTCTGTTGGACCTCATCAACCAAACCAGGTAGAACCTCTGAGGTATAACAGGGTATCCTCATCAAGGAACTGATTGTCCAACTCTAGCCAAGCTAGATCTCTCTGAAGTTGAGGCTGAACTATCAGTCTCATAATCATCTTCTCTTGGAGCGTCTTTCCATTCAAGTTATCGGCGACAACGTTCAACTTCTCTGAATGATATGGAATCTTCAAGTCAAAGTCTTGATCAACTTAAGCTCTTAACACTGGTGGTTATTCAACCCCTGTTGCATAAAATATACTTCAGATTTCTATAATCTATAGAAATCTGACATGAAGATCACACCGGTACGGTCTTCTCAAAAGATTCGCAAATGAATACGTAATCATATAAAATCCTTCCTCAAAGCATTGGTAGCAATCGGCTGAGCCGAGAAATCTACGTATTCCTTAATGTTCATCAGTATCTCCCATGTTACAACATACTTAATTCTCGCCAGGTCAACCATGATCCCACTGGCGGAGACAACATGACCTAAAAAGGCTACCGCTGGCACCTCAACTTACACTTAGAGAGCGTAGAATACAACCCTCTATCTCTCGAAATCTGCAGAACGGTCCTCAAACGATCGGTCTACTATTCTCTGCTATGAGAGTATACTGACATGTCATCAATGAAGTCCACCGCCAACTAATCAAGGAAGTCGATGAAGATACTGTTCATCAACTCCATAAAAACTACTAAAACATTCGTCAACCCAAATGACATCATTACAAACTCGTAGTGTCCATAACGGGTATGGGATGCTATCTCATACACATGTTGCTCTCTCATTCATGACTAGGGATATCTTGAGCACAAAGGAATCATGAAAACACAATTGCTTCTTGAAGCTAACTTATCAGGTTGTCAATACGGAACATGGAACCCACTAGGGTAAAAGAAGCCCGTTTCAGTCAACTTTTCAAGTTATCAGTACAATATCTCAACAAGCACTGTATAGTGTGGCTTTCCCATTCAATCTTGTATCATACTTCAACTTGATAACAATGTCCACACTCCGCTGAGGTGGCAGGTAGACGGTTCACTAACACGTCTATAAACTCATAAACAGCTGGAATACCTTCCAATGTTGGACTATCTAACTCCTTCATGGTATAACACTAGAAGGCGTCACATCCCTGTGCTATCAGCTCGCTGCTCGTACAGTCATGATGACAAACCCGTTTCTTCAAAGGTCTTAACCTCAGAAGACCTCTATTTAACTCAACTCAGTAAAGACTATAATAGTCTTACTATTAAAAGCTAACACCACATGATATCTATTCATCCAATCCATACACATAATGACTTCCTCATGCACCTACGACATGACAAAGAAGTCTAAAAGCCATACACAAGTCCCGGAATAAGGGAATAACCACATATCTCGTGGGTACCTCAGACCCCTAACTAGTAATCCTATAAAGGAAAGTCCACCTTCTACTATATATCAAAGATCAACCATTAACGCATGCATCGAAAGACAAGAAGTACATAGCACTCATAACAAACAAAACTCAACTAGGTAAACCATTAACGAGAATGATACCTGTAACAACTAACTCCCGTAGCTCCACTACATATTATTACTCGATCTCGGATCTATGCTCCTCAAGTATCACTGAGGTCCTCACTATAGCCTCCACTTTCACTCTTTCAGCACCGGAAAGAGGAAGGTCTTGCTGGGAAGAAACACTACCTTGTTGACAAAAAGGGTCAGATGACCTAACTCACCACAAGTGAAACAAGCTATCAGTGCCAAAGGGCACACATAACGCAAATGATCTGGATAGCCACAACTGAAACATAATCATCTCATCCTTGCAACCTGTGCACCTGAAGGGTAACTCGACATTCGTCGTCCACCTGGAATGATCTCACTCTTGAAGGGAACCTGTAAAGGCAATGCCTTGCCCCGTCGACAAAACTTCGCTCTATGCCCTGCTTTACCACACGTAAAGCATATGATGGGCGCCTTTGGGCACACATCTCGCCAGTGTCCAAACTTCCCGCAATTAAAACACTGTAGTTCCGTGCTAGTCGTCTTCATGGCCAAAGGACCACTTGGTTGTCCTGGTATCTGACTTGGTTCACATTCATCATCTTTGCTTCTCCACTAACTGATTCAATTTGTTGCTTCTTCTCTGATCCAGAATCTTCAGTTGATCTCACAGATGTTGGTAAATCCGGTGTAGGTTTACCCGCTATCACCGCCTCATATACTTGCTGCATATACTCTTGAAACTCGGATCTAATCATGGAGACACGATCAGCCTCTTCAAACTCGTTCTCTGCCATAGGCGAAACAACAACGGAACTAGTCCCTGACTTATCACCACTGGAGGAAGAGGGGGTGTACCCCTACCTCGTCCCACTACAAGTACTACTCTAGTCTGAGCCATTTGTAGGATATACGCACCTAATCTTATAAGGCTATATATATGCCATAGGTATCGATATGTATATAATACATCCACATAATCCATAGTACACACAAATATATATATATGCATATCTACGCTGCAGAGATCCGTGACAGAGGTGACGACTTCTCGTACATTATATCCCAAAACCACACTTAAAACCAAAACCTTTGAAAATGTCAGATCCCATGTGGGCTCTGTTTATTTTACCTATCAAACCTCATTGCAGGTAGCAAGTGCCATTGTTGTCAACCTGGGCTCTGATACCAACTCTGTAACACCCCGAATCCGCGGGACTCGGGATGTCACATTGGGCTAGGATCTCACAATGGATCTTGACCCTAGCCTGACAACAAGTTCACTGGACCTTACAACATGGCACTGACAGATATAAAACAAATACATAAAACAATATAAACTGTACGACCCAAAGTAAACAACAACATAGCCGAGTATATAAAACGACATCCTCACATAGGAGGTACAAAAGATCATCCTCACGCAGGAGGGGAAACACAACAATCCCAAACCAACCACCTAATGTACGAGAGTCCTCGGCCTGTCACCCTGCCAGATCACCCAGTAGCGCCTAACCTGTAAACATCTACAACACGGTATGAAACCGTTAGCTAACCATACATATATGAGGTAATGCATAAGCACAAGCACAATCATGAAAGATAAACACATCAGCATGATATCACACATTTACCCATTTATTATCTTTATATAATAACCATTCACACAAAAACCGTATATATATAGATAGATGAAAGTATGTGACACGAGGACCGATACATCCCCGCCTCTGAGTATAATGTCCAGCTGTACGAGTATCGGTCACACAATCCGTGTACCCTATGGGAGTGGATTGCGCCCTTCCTGTAAACCAGTCTGGCCCGACATGAGAGAACCTCCCAGACTCCACGGCGGGATGAAAGGGAAAGGTTATCACAGCCACGCAGTGGGGCAGTCAATAGAACATAGGTCGATAAAAACGACAACTCATGCTATCATAGCAAACATATAAAGCACACACCACTCATGCAAACACCCAATATAGGGATGGTAGCTAAGTAAGTCCTACGGACTTACCTCAACCTCGTACAAACTCAACCACGATCACCTCTACACTGGAGGGACAACACGGCCTATAAAAAGGCATAAAGAGATATATCAACCTCTATTCATCAAAGGGGTCACACCTAGACACAAAGGGATCCATAAGGATCATACTCAATCTATGAGCCTCACAACCAACTAAACCTCAATATCTCAGCATAACTCACAATTCCTCAAATCTCAAGGTAGTATCTAATCAACATTCCTCAATCTCAATTTTAATCCTAATTTAATTAATTAACCTTTAATTAATTAACCTTTAATTAATTAATTAGATTTCGCGAGAATAACGTTTTGCCCGCAGACAATTTCTAAACCCACCTGTCATCAGATTTCATCAAACAAACTATCCATAATCACCAGAATAATATAACGACCATGATGGAATTTCTAATTATCCATTTTGACAAGCCTAAAGTCAATTTAGGCCAAATCGCAGTACGGAAAACGAATAAATTCATAACTTATTCGTTACTAACCCGATTGACGATCTGAAAGAAGATTCGGAAACGCAACGACGCAGGCTACGCATGGACAACATCAAATTCACCGGAATCTGAGCGGCGGAACCGTCCTGGTGACATATATGCTCGACCAGCCCTCCATATACTCGGAAATGCAGAAACTCGGTACCGATATGAAGAGAATGAAGAGAGGAATCCAGAAACTCAAACGGAATTGAAATCGGATTAGAAACGGAGAGTAGATCTGAGTTTGAAGGTTGAGAGAAATCAGAGCTTTTACGAGAAAACGTGAAAAGGAAATGAATTAATAAAGGATTTTCCGCTATTTATAGTGAAGACGATAACTATCCTTTAGTAAAGTCAATAATTATCCTTTAACCGATCCAAAGGCGGGTCGAACCTCTTTCTCCAAACTTCTCGCGATTGGAACATTAAATCTGGAATATTGTAGGGATAAATATTCCACAACTGTCTCGGAAAACGTGTATTCCTAAGCCGTCTTTCTTAGCCGTTAAGAAACGAAATAGCGACTCTTTTGGCCGTTTTGCCTCTCCATGATATTTCGTATCTAGGACATATCCGATGTCCTGATCATTTATCCCAACTGCATTTTTATTAATTGGAGCTCCCAAATGCTCCAAATAACACCGGAGGGTAAAAATAATTACCAGGGGAAAAAGTAAAAATTTCCCCAAACGTCCAAAATTACGCCAGGAACATAACGGTGGGACTCTTACTCATCACTTGCGAAATCTTCGCGAGTTATATGTCAATTACTATCAATGATTAAGTTAATCAACATTAGTTAGAATTCGGAAATCCTAGCTATTACACCGCTACTCTTCTTCTCCCCCACAACCACAACCGTACCTTTTGCCCTCCTCGGTGAGACGTTTTTGCAGCAACCAATCCTCAACAGCAACTTCTCAGCATCAACTCGAGACATCGAGCCAGCAACTGAAGACATCCGAGCCGCCGACCTAAAGGCGTCTGACTAACAACAGCTTCACGTTCCCTTCGAGACAAGAGTACCGGTAAGATCTCGTCCGCCTCTAGAGTCGTCTCTCTCACGTCTGCCGCTGAACTCTAACCTTTCTCGCACCACAGACGCACATACCCTACAACGTGGCTGAACGATTCGGACTGAAGGATAGGACCTCGCGACCGCTAGCCAGAACCACCTCTCTTCCTTCGTAGCGGACACTAATCTCCCGAGTTACGATGTGGCGCCAAATTCCCTCTACTGCTGCAAACAGGTAATCGAGTCTCTTGTTGTCTCCTCCCTTTCCACCCTCTGTCTCTTCGTCTATTGTAGTGAACTGCAGTGACTCGGTTGTAGGTTGTCTTAGGGACGAGTAGGGGGCTGAAGGAGGTCAGTTTGTCCATGGATTCATGATTGAGAATGTTGGAATATGAGGGTGGTGACAGTGAGTGGTGTTGTAACACCCCAAATTTTACAACTTGGGGAGTTACTGGTTAGGACCGCACAGTGGGTCCCGACCTTAGTTTGACAACAACTTAACAAGATCTTACAACAAGGCACAAATAAGGAAAAACTAGAAATCATAAAATAAATCTTAACAAAGTATGAATGTGACTAGAACAACCAACAACCGGAAAACATAAGATAAAAAAGTACGGAAAGAAAGAAAGAACCAAGGTCCAACTGGAAATCCCACAAATAAAGAAACTGCAACACGTCTTAAAAGTACGACACCCCGGCTGACCACTACCATCCGGATCACTCGGCATCTGCTCTAACCTGTGGTAAGTCTACACAACATAACAACCGTTAGCTAACTATCCCAATATAAGTAGAATAACAACAACACAAACACACGCAGAAAAATGATAAACAAACATCATGCTGGCACCCAACCGTTTATTATCTATTATTTAGGTGATTCATCTTATTCAATTTTACAGTTGTGGTACGAGAACTCTTAAGGGTTCTCGCCTCCGTTCCTTATCCAATTGGGTGTAGGTCTAGCTTACCTCCGCCGGTAGCATCACTACAAACCGAGTGTGGACTAGTCCCTAAAGAAAACCCTCAGCGCCCTCAAGCTAACTGAGCAGAATGTCACCGCCCGTTACTCTTAGGCCAAGTATATGTCGGTAAATATCTATCACAACCTATAAATCTAAACATTTCAATCACACACCACTATCATCATTCATGCTCATATTCGGAAGTCAGCTAAGTAAGCCCAAAGGACTTACCTGTTATAAATCTCGATTCTCTGTAAACCAAACTCGCTCGGTAACTGTAGCAACTCAGTTGCCTGTCAAAGAAGATAAGTGCATTAGCACACTCCAAGGTAATTAGAAGTCTAAGACTTCTAATATAGAAGGTCGTAATAGGACAGAACTAATTACAGTACTAATTTATGGTAAAAAGACTATTTTACCCTTGGTTCCGAAACTCCCAAAATTTCTAAAATTCCTGTCTAAACTCTTATTTGAGACTAAAAAGTCATATTCTAAGTCCTAAAATTTAGTTTGGTTACAAACTGTCACTTTTCTTATTTTCCTATTTTCCGAATGATCGTAAAGGTCCAACTTCGGTTTCAAATATAAAATTCGTAGAAGCTTATAAAAATTCCAAAATAATTCTCTAGATCATCTATGATGTTCCATCTACCCTTAGGAGCAAGAATTTCTCAAAACTGTTCATCCATTATTTTTATAAAAATTCTCAAAGTTGGCTACAACACTTACATTTTCTATACTTAACTAAAATTCCAATGTTTACAAAAACTGCTTAACTACCCCACTTTGGAAGCTTATAACTTCTAATCCGACCGTTCGTTTCTTCTCAAATTTTAATATAGTAAACTACATATATATACTTATCATCTATTAAAATTTCAACGGTGGATCTTCTCCCTAACTTTTTAAAATTGATCCACAAGACTAACCGTTTCTAACTTCAAAACTGAAACAAGCAAAACAACTTCTTTACAACAGTTCATTATTATTATTTTTACCATTTCTGACAGAACTCTTCTATTCCAAATTGCACCAGTCCCTAGCTGATTTACTAGTCCTAAACTCATCCTACAAACCTTACAACAAGTTACAATAGTATACACTAGATAGAAGAGTGAGTTTGGATAGAACTCACTGCTGGCTCTACTCCGATTGACTGGTGGTACTCGACCTAATTGGCTAGAGAGCAGGCTGGCGTTCCAGGATTGCTGTGCATTTAGAGTTCCATCAAAGGACGAACAACAAACAGTACAGAAGGGAAGGCAACTCAACTCGCCAATATGTGACGTTTTTCCCCGATCGAAGGTGAGGACGGTCTGTTGCTCACTAGATCTGTAAATGAGCAGGTCCAGGCAACACATGTTATTCAAGTCGGGACAGATACGAGGGAGCAGAAGAAGGCTCTACTCACCTGTGTACTGATTGGAAGTCGAGAAGGATAGGCTCCTGGATTGAAGGCCGATGCTCCTGCTGTCGTTTGTGTATAGAGATGTTAAGATTTCGCTGGCGCCTAGACTGGCAATTGATGAGAAGAGTGAGATCCTGGACGTGGAGATGGCACGCTGTTGTTGGAGTGTTCGATCAGCAGGAGAGGACGAAGGAGGACGATGTTGCTGTTGCAGCCCGTAGATAGAAGGGAGGGAGAACGACGGATCCGAAGCGTGAAGAGGTGTACACAGTCGCTGAGCAGGGAGGGAAAGTGTGGCTTCTGTAAGTGAATGTGGACGTGAAAATGGGAGGCAGGTGAGAGGCTGCACAGCATGATTCTAGGAGCGTTTTATGGCAAGTGAATCTGCTCTCTCACTACATCTATACACACGTTGAAACTGATACATCATAGCTGGGTTGGCTTCTCCCTTAGCTTCCGGTTGGGCCTGAGGAGTTGTGCCTGCTGCTGGGCTGCTAGAAGCTGGGCGCTCTGGGCTGCTGGAAGGATGTGCACGCTGGGCTGGCGCTGCTTGGCTGGAGCGGACGCTGGGCTGGAGCTGGGCAACGCTGGGCTGAAGAGGGTAAGACAGCAGCACATGCTGCTGGGCTGGGCTGGCGCTGGCTGAAGGGAGCAGCAACCCGGTGCTAGCTGCAGTCCGGAAACGAGATCTCGACTAACAAGTGCACGGAATAAACGGATACGGATCATGATATCGTTTAAGATTGGTTATAAGGCTCCTATCATTTTATGGGAAGGAAAGCTACATAAAATGATAAATTTTTGAAACAAGGATTCTATCATTTTATGTGAAGGAAATCTACATAAAATGATAATTTTTGAAACAATGTGTCTAACTAAGTAGACGGATATGGATCAACTGATCGAGATCCGGTTTGTTACAGAAATAAACGGAATAAAATTCCGGATATTACATCAGTACACCCTTAAAATAAGTTTCGTCCCGAAATTTAGAATAAAGTATCTACCCAAACGATCTCTCCTCAAAAGGTATATCTTGGTCTCACTCAAATTTTTAATCTCGTTTTTTTCTAATATGGAACTACTCATGATGAAATAATCATGTAAACATAAACACTCATTTAAACATATAATCACAGAAGTCATATAAGGTATCATCTAAGTACTAACCCGTCGGTACTGAGGTAGCGGCTAACTCTGCAAAGAACTCAGGATAGTTACGTCTAATACTCTCCTCTGTCTCCCAGGTAGCCTCATCAGCTCCTCGTCTAGACCACTGGATCCTCAACATCTGTATCTCCTTAGAACGCAGACGCCTAGTACCACGCTCTAGGACGGCTACTGGGTACTCCACAAAAGTGTGGTCTGGCTCGACTATTAGATCCTCATGACTAATGACGTGTCTAGGATTCTGTATGTACTCTCTCAGCTGAGATACATGAAAAACTGGATGTACTCCCTCCAATCTCGGTGGCAGTGCTAATCGGTAGGCAACCTCTCCGACCCTCTCTAAGATCTCAAATGGACCGACATATCGGGGGCTCAGCTTCCCCTTAATGCCGAAACGTCTAACTCCTCTCGTAGGTGACACTCTCAACCACACTTGTGCACCTACACTAAACTCCAAAGGTCGACGCCGTTTATTGGCGTAGGATTTCTGACGACTCTGAGCTGCTAACATCCGCTCTCAGACTAGGGCAATCCGAGCGATGTCATCCTGTATCTGGTGTGGTGCTACCCCACCAGCTTTGCTAGGCTCATCCTAGCACAACGGTGTACGACATCTCCGCCCGTACAAAGCCTCATAAGGTGTCATCCCAATAGACGCGTGCCAGCTGTTATTATATGAAAACTCTACTAGTGGGAGATGATCTGGCCATACCTGTCCCCAATCTAGTACACATGCCCGCAACATGTCCTCTAAGGTCTGAATGGTCCTCTCAGACTGTCCGTCTGTCTGTGGGTGATAGATAGTGGTAAAGTGGAGACTCGTACCTAGAGCAGTATGTACCTGCTGCTAAAATCTCGAGGTAAAACGTCCATCCCTGTCGGAGACGATAGTCCTCGGTACTCCATGGAGTCTCACAATGTGTCTGGTGAACTCCTCAGCTAGACGACTTACCGGCCACGTTTCCTTAATTGGAATGAAACGTGCGGTCTTCGTCAGACGGTCCACCACTACCCAAATGGCATCAAAACCTCTACTGAGCCTCAACCCTGTAACAAAATCCATAGATATATCCTCCCACTTCCAATGTGGTACTGGAAGTGGGTGGAGCTCTCCTCCGGACCTACGATGCTCAATTTTGACCTACTGACAGGTCGCACACTGGGCTACATATCGGGCCACATCAGGCTTCAAACCACCCCACCAGAAGGAACGTCTCACGTCCTTATACATCTTAGTCGCTCCTGGATGTACGGAGTAAGGGGTAGCATGAGCCTCACCTAGTATCCTCTGTCTCAACTCACTGTCTGATGGCACACAGATACGGTCCTGCCGTCTCATCACTCCATCGGCACCAATAGTGAACTCAGGTGCCTCATCTCGTGACATCCGGTCTCGGATCCGGGTCAAAGTCGGACAGGTCTCCTGCTTCTGTCAGATCTCACCCAACAGGTCAGAAAGTAACTCTAAGGTGGCTAACTGATGAGCTGTATCGGGGAACTGGATCTCTACCTCCAACCAAGCTAAGTCTCTCTGTAACTGTGGCTGTACTGTCAACCGGGCTATCGCCTTCTCCCGAGGCGTCTTCCGACTCAAAGCGTCAGCAACTACATTCGCCTTCCCGGGGTGGTAGAGAATCTCAAGGTCGAAATCCTTGATCAACTCTAGCCACCGCCTCTGGCGGTTATTCAACTCCCGCTGAGTGAATATGTACTTCAGACTCTTATGGTCTGTGAAGATCTGACAGGTCGCTCCATAGAGATAATGACGCCAGATCTTAAGAGCATGTACTACCGCAGCTAACTCCAGGTCATGGGTGGGGTAGTTCTCCTCATACGTCTTCAGCTGTCGAGACGCATACGCTATGACCTTACCTCTCTGCATCAAGACACACCTCAAGCCCAACTTGGATGCGTCACTGTACACTACAAAGTCCTCTGTACCCTCAGGCTGTGCTAAAATCGGAGCAGACGTCAATCTCCTCTTCAGCTCTTAAAAACTCTGCTGACACGGTTCAGACCAGACGAACCGAGTAGTCTTCCTCAGGAGACAAGTAAGTGGTCGGGCAATCAGGGAAAACCCTTCCACAAACCGGCGGTAATAACCTGCCAATCCAAGGAAGCTGCGGACCTCCTTAACATTCTTCGGAGGTTGCCAAGAAGACACTGACTCAATCTTCGCCGGGTCGACCTTAATCCCCTCAGCAGTCACTACATGGCCTAGGAAAGCCACCTCTGACATCCAGAACTCGCACTTGGATAACTTAGCATATAGCTGGCTATCCCGTAGAATCTCTAATACTGTCCTCAGGTGTCCGGCATGCTCCTCTCGACTTCTAGAGTAAACTAGAATGTCGTCAATGAAGACCACTACAAACTGGTCTAAGAAGTCGATGAAAATCCCATTCATCAACTCCATAAATATTGCTGGCGCATTAGTGAGCCCGAATGGCATCACTACAAACTCATAGTGGCCATACCTAGTCCGGAATGCCGTCTTAGGTATGTCCTAGTCTCTCACTCTCAGCTGGTGATAACCCGATCTCAAGTCTATCCTCGAGAACACTGACGTTCCATGCAGCTGGTCCAGCAGATCATCTATGCGAGGCAGTGGATACTTATTCTTGATGGTGACCTTGTTCAACTCCTGGTAGTCAATACACAGCCTCATTGATCCATCCTTCTTCCTCACAAATAATACTGGTGCGCCCCAAGGAGAAACACTAGGGCGTATGAAGCCCTTCTCTGCTAACTCCTCTAACTGCTTCTTCAGCTCAAGCAGCTCTATCGGTGCCATGCGGTACGGGGCCTTCGAGATCGGTCTCATGCCCGGCTCTAACTCAATGCTAAAATCAACACTCCTCTGTGGAGGTAGCCTTGGTAAGTCGTCACTGAATACCTCTGCAAACTCGCATGCAACTGGTATCTCCTCTACTGTCAGGCTCTTGCGCTCCTTCATGGCATAACACCAGCAGGCCTCGCAACCCTGTGCTATCAATCTGGCTGCTCTCACTGCGCTGATAACTGTGCCGGACTTTCCGAGGTCCCAACCTCGGAATATCACTCTGTGACCCTCCTCAGTGGCGACAGTCACAGTTCTCCTACCAATATCTAAGACTGCTCCATGTCTAGTCATCCAATCTATCCCCAATATCACGTCCTCATGTGCTAAGGGCATGACTAGAAAATTTACTAACCAAATCCGGCCTCCCAGATGAATAGGTCAGTCATAAATCTCTCGGGATCCTCTAACCTTACCCCCATTTGGTAACCCAACCACAAAAGGTACACCCTCTACTGTAGCTAAGGACAACCTATCTACGCATGCATCTGATATAAAGGAGTGCGTAGCACCCGTATCAAATAAAACTCGCACAGGTAAGTCATGGATCCAAATAGTAGCTGTGGTCGCAGGTGCTGTAGGCTGCTCAGTGCTCCTCAGCTCGAACACTCTCGATGGTCCTCCTCTGGTGTCGGTCGTACTACTACGTCCCCTGCCATGACCTGATCCCTGTGCCGTACTGTATGAAGCAGGATGTCCTGGAGCCCGGTACTGTTGCTGCTGTTGACTCGGTGCTCGGTACTGAGGAGGTCTCTGTACACTCTTCTCAGCACCTGCAGGAGAAGATCCCTACTGTGAAGGGGCCCTACCCTGATGGCAGAAAGTAGCTCTATGTCCCGGCTTCCCACAAGTGAAGCAAGTGGTAGGTGGTCTTTGGCAATCTGTCTTAATGTGATCGTGGCTACCACAGTTAAAGCACTGTCGATCTCTACTGGGAGTCTGAACTGTAGAGTGGTAGCTGGACCTCCCCTGAGTCTGTCCTCGACCATAACCTGCTACTGCTGCACTGCTACCAGCATGTCCTATCCTTTGCCGCTTATCCGGCCCACTAGACTGAACTACTTTCTTCAAAGCTGGCCTATCTCTCTCATAAACAGAGGCCCTATCCTGATAGTCAGACAAGGTCTCACAGCGGAATCCTGCCAGATATGATCGGGTACTCTCTCTCAATCTCTTGGCGAAAAGGTAAACATGCTGCTCTTCCGGAGGTACAGCTGGTCCAAGTAGGGTCAACTCCTTCTGAAACTTCTTTATGGCGGCAACAATCGGGATATCCTCAAACCCCGCCTCAATGAAATCCTGGAATCTCTCCCTCCTCAGCGAGACAGGGCAGTACATGTCCCTAACAATGTTCCTCATCTGCTCCCAGCTGGTTACTCGGCTACGAATGGTACGCCACCATGAATGAGCATCATTTGTGAAACAGGTATGGACCAAATCCACCTGTCGATCCTCGGGGCAACGTATCGCCTCTAAAGCAGTCTCTATCTTCCCTATCCAATGCTCCACCTCTAGCCCTATTTCCCCAGTGAATGAGGGAACCTTCTGAGAGTTGAAAGCCTTCAACCACTCATCCGGTCTCGGTGCTCTAGACCCAGCAGGCGCTCTATCAGCATTAGCTCTCCTCTCAGGTACAGCCGGCACCTGAGACACTCCCTGTGTCACCTGAGCTGACCTAGCCGGTACCACTGGTGGTACCTGGGTAAGCCTCTCAACTCTAGCAGCCTCCTCCATACGCTCGACGTATGCTCTGTACTCCCTATACTCAGATGCTCCAATAGAAACACGTCCTGACTCAGTCGAACGTGCTCCCTGCGCTCCAGACCTAGCGGCGGTCTCATGCCTGACCTCGGGGCCTACACTCTCAGCTACCTCTTCCACAGCAGCCTCTAGTATGCTTGCTGCAGGTGGATCCTCTCGAGGAACTCGTCCTCGACCTCTCCCTAGTGGAGGTCTACCCCACAACCACGCCCTCTAACAGCAGGGGTGATATCAGCTCGATCCGGTCTGACTAGGGGAAGGGGGGGACGACCCCTACCTCGGCCAGTCGCTGGTGTAGCCCTAGTACGTGCCATCTGTACAAACGGTAACAACTAAAGTTATAATCTAACTAATCTATCATAAACAGTAAAAGTCTATAATAATAATACTAAGAATACCGAGATCCACGGAGGTAGTGGTGGTCGTACGTACTTTCTATCCCAACCCGACTATGCATGCATTTTAAAACCAAAATCTTCTTTGGAAAACTCAGACCCCTTTCAGGTTCTGTTTATTTACTTATGTGACCTTTTTAGAAGATTTCAAGTGTCATTGTTGCCAACCTAGACCTCTGATACCATGTTGTAACACCCCAAATTTTACAACTTGGGGAGTTACTGGTTAGGACCGCACAGTGGGTCCCGACCTTAGTTTGACAACAACTTAACAAGATCTTACAACAAGGCACAAATAAGGAAAAACTAGAAATCATAAAATAAATCTTAACAAAGTATGAATGTGACTAGAACAACCAACAACCGGAAAACATAAGATAACAAAGTACGGAAAGAAAGAAAGAACCAAGGTCCAACTGGAAATCCCACAAATAAAGAAACTGCAACACGTCTTAAAAGTACGACACCCCGGCTGACCACTACCATCCGGATCACTCGGCATCTGCTCTAACCTGTGGTAAGTCTACACAACATAACAACCGTTAGCTAACTATCCCAATATAAGTAGAATAACAACAACACAAACACACGCAGAAAAATGATAAACAAACATCATGCTGGCACCCAACCGTTTATTATCTATTATTTAGGTGATTCATCTTATTCAATTTTACAGTTGTGGCACGAGAACTCTTAAGGGTTCTCGCCTCCGTTCCTTATCCAACTGGGTGTAGGTCTAGCTTACCTCCGCCGGTAGCATCACTACAAACCGAGTGTGGACTAGTCCCTAAAGAAAACCCTCAGCGCCCTCAAGCTAACTGAGCAGAATGTCACCGCCCGTTACTCTTAGGCCAAGTATAGGTCGATAAATATCTATCACAACCTATAACTCTAAACATTTCAATCACACACCACTATCATCATTCATGCTCATATTCGGAAGTCAGCTAAGTAAGCCCAAAGGACTTACCTGTTATAAATCTCGATTCTCTGTAAACCAAACTCGCTCGGTAACCGTAGCAACTCAGTTGCCTGTCAAAGGAGATAAGTGCATTAGCACACTCCAAGGTAATTAGAAGTCTAAGACTTCTAATATAGAAGGTCGTAATAGGACAACTCTAATTACAATACTAATTTATGGTAAAAAGACTATTTTACCCTTGGTTCCGAAACTCCCAAAATTTCTAAAATTCTTGTCTAAACTCTTATTTGAGACTATAAAGTCATATTCTAAGTCCTAAAATTTAGTTTGGTTACAAACTGTCACTTTTCTTATTTTCCTATTTTCCGAACGATCGTAAAGGTCCAACTTCGGTTTCAAATATAAAATTCGTAGAAGCTTATAAAAATTCTGAAATAATTCTCTAGATCATCTATGATGTTCCATCTACCCTTAGGAGCAAGAATTTCTCAAAACTCTTCATCCATTATTTTTATAAAAATTCTCAAAGTTGGCTACAACACTTACATTTTCTATACTTAACTAAAATTCCAATGTTTACAAAAACTGCTTAACTACCCCACTTTGGAAGCTTATAACTTCTAATCCGACCGTTCGTTTCTTCTCAAATTTTAATATAGTAAACTACATATATCTACTTATCATTTACTAAAATTTCAACGGTGGATCTTCTCCCTAACTTTTTAAAATTGATCCACAAGACTAACCGTTTCTAACTTCAAAACTGAAGCAAGCAAAACAATTTTTTACAACAGTTCATTATTATTATTTTTACCATTTCTGACAGCACTCTTCTATTCCAAATTGCACAAGTCCCTAGCTGATTTACTAGTCCTAAAATCATCCTACAAACCTTACAACAAGTTACAATAGTATACACTAGATAGAAGAGTGAGTTTGGATAGAACTCACTGCTGGCTCTACTCCGATTGACTGGTGGTACTCGACCTAATTGGCTAGAGAGCAGGCTGGCGTTCCGGGATTGCTGTGCATTTAGAGTTCCATCAAAGGACGAACAACATACAGTACAAAAGGGAAGGCAACTCGACTCACCAATATGTGACGTTTTTCCCCGATCGAAGGTGGGGACGGTCTGTTGCTCACTAGATCTGTAAATGAGCAGGTCCAGGCAACACATGTTATTCAAGTCGGGACAGATACGAGGGAGCAGAAGAAGGCTCTACTCACCTGTGTACTGACTGGAAGTCGAGAAGGATAGGCTCCTGGACTGAAGGCCGATGCTCCTGCTGTCGTTTGTGTATAGAGATGTTAAGATTTCGCTGGCGCCTAGACTGGCAATTGATGAGAAGAGTGAGATCCTGGACGTGGAGAGGGCACGCTGCTGTTGGAGTGTTCGATCAGCAGGAGAGGACGAAGGAGGACGCTGTTGCTGTTGCAGCCCGTAGACAGAAGGGAGGGAGAACGACGGATCCGAAGCGTGAAGAGGGGTACACAGTCGCTGAGCAGGGAGAGAAAGTGTGGCTTCTATAAGTGAATGTGGACGTGAAAATGGGAGGTAGGTGAGAGGCTGCACAGCGTGATTCTAGGAGCGTTTTATGGCAAGTGAATCTGCTCTCTCACTACATCTATACACACGTTGAAACTGATACATCACAGCTGGGCTGGCTTCTCCCTTAGCTTCCGGTTGGGCCTGAGGAGTTGTGCCTGCTGCTGGGCTGCTAGAAGCTGGGCGCTCTGGGCTGTTGGAAGGCTGTGCACGCTGGGCTGGCGCTGCTGGGCTGAAGCGGATGCTGGGCTGGAGCTGGGCAACGCTGGGCTGAAGAGGGTAAGACAGCAACACATGCTGCTGGGCTGGCGCTGGCTGAAGGGAGCAGCAGCCCGGTGCTAGCTGCAGTCCGGAAACGAGATCTCGACTAACGGGTGCACGGAATAGACGGATACGGATCATGATATCGTTTAAGATTGGTTATAAGGCTCCTATCATTTTATGTGAAGGAAAGCTACATAAAATGATAAATTTTTGAAACAAGGATTCTATCATTTTATGTGAAGGGAAGCTACATAAAATGATAATTTTTGAAACAATGTGTCTAACTAAGTAGACGGATATGGATCAACTGATCGAGATCCGGTTTGTTACAGAAATAAACGGAATTAAATTCCGGATATTACAGGTGTGTCTAGTGTTTTGGTTATAGGGTAGGGTTTTTCTTTCTTGGACATAGATGTAGCAGGGAGGGAGCTCAGTAGAGAGTTTCGAACTGGGGTCTTCAGGGTGGGGTAGAAGTGAAAGGATGCAGTCAGGGAGACTCGAACCTAGGATCCAAAAACTAACCCAGAAATTTCAGATTTGTGAGCTGAAATGGCTGACTTTGAGCCCGTCTTTGGATAATTAGATCGAACATCCACCGTTGAATTTTTGATATATTGTAGATAGAAATATGAATTTTATTGTATTAAAATTTGGGAACGAGTTAACGGTCGGATTAGAATCTATAAGGTTCCAAAGTAGAGCAGTTGGACTATTTTTACAGCAGAAGAAAATATGACTAAGTATAGAAATTCTAGCTTTTATTCCAACTTTAGAGAATTATGTAGGAGTTATGGTTGACTATTTTTGATAGATCTTTGCCCCTATATTTAGTATGCATATCATAGAGGATCTAGAGAATTATTTTGGAATTTAATACTTTTATCCGAGCCCCATATCTTAAGCCAAAGTTGGACCTTAACGACTTTTTATGAAAGTCAAGAATGTGTTTAACTCTTCTAAAACTTTAACAAACTTCTTTTCTAGAGGGAGAGTGTGATTTTGAGTTCTAAAGAATAGTTTGAAACCTTGTTATAGAATTTTATAGAGTTTTGGGACCAGGGGTAAAATGGCCATTTACTCGTATAAGGGTATTTTGGTAATTTCTTTATGATCGATTATATATCTTAGAAGTTGGAGACTTCTAAGAAAGTGGGATACATTATTGATCCACTTGCCTTGTATAACAGGCGATTGATTTTCTACGGCAACGGGCCGAGTCGAGATAACGGGATTTGAGTTTTGATTCAGGTAAGTCCTTGCGACTTACTTAGCTAGTTTCTGGATGTTAGTTGAATGATAATAGTGGTGTGTGCAATGTGTGTTTATAATAATAACTTGATAGGACGACTATTATTATTATATTTTAAGGCCCAAGTGTATGTATAACGGGCCGTGACATCACTGCCCAGCTCTGCCAGGAAACTGGGAGGTTCTCTATACCCAGACCATACAAGTACAAGGTGAGATGCATCGGATCCATTCCTGATGGTTACACGGGGGCGGAGGCGAGGTTTGGGAATCCCTCGTGTCACAAATTAAGTATCATTAGTAAGAGTGAATGATTTAAATGAAGATAATAAATGGATTGTTTGAAAGCATGATGAATGTTTATTATTTTATGTGTGTGTGCTATTATTATTCTCCTAATGTTTGAATAACTAGCTAATGGTTATTCTTTTGTTGTGTTTTTAGATTTATCGCGGGTTAGAACAGCAGGTGAGTGATCCGGAAGTAGTGGTCAGTCGGGTCTCCGTACTCCTTAGAGTGGGGGGTTGGAATGTTGTTTGTCGTTCTTTCTTTTGTTAAGGCAGTTGGTCTTTTTCCCTTTGTTTAAGTATTATAGGCTGCTAGACCTTGTTGCATTCATTCCTTTAAAAATACTATTTCATGAATTTCGGTTTTTCTTATTTGTGTCTTGTTGCAAGATCCTAGTAATATTGTTGTCAAAATGAGGTCGGGGCCCATTGTGAGGTCCTAACCAGTAACATCCCGAGTTCTGAGAATTCGGGGTGTTACATCAGCATATAATAATTCGATCCGATCCGGCTAAAATGATTTTCGGATACTATATTTTGAAATTCGGATCAATCGGATCGGCTGGATATTCACGGATAATTATCCGATCCGATCCGGGAAAAAGTGCCGGATATCCGGCCGGATGCGGATCGGATCCGGATCGGGGGGTTTTATGAAAATTTCTATTCGGATATCCGGGTATTCGGATCGGATCGGATCGATCCGATCCGAATACCCGGATCGGATCGATCCGGTGATCGATCCGGTGCCCACCCCGAATTATACCCCAAATTTTGTGTTATGCACAACTTTATGGATTTTTTTATCGATCCGGTTCAGATGCAGAGTAAAAATACAAGTACGATGTTATAGAGCATTTTCCACCGTTTATGCACTTGATCCAATGGACCATATTAGTCCACGTCATTTAATGATTTTTGGGCAGCGCGGTGTCATTTTTTTTAATTATATGAAGTTCATGTGGCAATGTTGACCTTTTATAAAAATCTGTTTATAAAAAGCCTTCACACGGTGATAGTTTTGTAATTTTTAAAGGGTGTAGTGAGAATGGGTTTTGTTTTGTCAATATAAATTATTTATTCTAATTGTTCATATTTTTGTTTAGTTAGTTAAACTATTTGTTCTAATAGTTCTTATTTTTTTAAAACTTAATTTTTAAAAACTTTTGTACATTTTATTAATTATTTTTTAATTAATAGTATAACACTTTGAACTTTTTTATATTCCAGTTTATTCCCTTTCTTCTTCTTTTTTTTAAAGGGCACTTTTATCGTTCAAATTTTTTGTAGACGTATATTATACTAATAATTCATACATTTTTATAATTTTATTTATAATTTAAAATAATACATAAACTACTAATACAAAATGTTTAAAACTAATAAAACATTCGATTTGAAATAACATTATAAAAAATTTGAACTAACAAACATTATAATAAAGAATTCTAATAACTATAAAAATTTAAACTTTTATAATATTAGTTCAACATTTGTGTATTATTATTTCAAACATTTGTGTTTTGTTAGTTCAAATATATAAACTAAAAAAATACAACTAATAATTTAACAGAATAATACATAAACTAACAAATATAGTTTAACAAAACAATACATTAGTTCGAAAATGTTTCAACGCTTATATCCTAAAATGAATCCATTAACCTAAGTTGATTTACAATAAAATATAAGCAAGCGTAATTGAGTGATCTCAAGAGATTTGCATTAGCTTAATGAGTTAACCAAGATCTACCCATTATTTCTCTTGTGATTTCAAAAAGAGAAAAGCCGGTTCCCTCTCTCCCGCTCCTTTATAAGGCCGTTCCTTCAGTTATTTTCAGACCTCCACCACCACCTTCCCTGACGCACTCACCCCACTAAACCAATTTCCTGCACCAATTTCTCTCTCTCTCTCTTCTAATTCCGAGAAAGAAACACGAAGATGAGCTTTACATAAGTTACCACCGACGCCATGGCGGAGAAGCCGAATCTTCGTCGCCGACTGTTCAGCAAGATCGCTAAACTTTTCAACACACTCCAACTCTGCTTCGCAATTCTCTTCTTCTCCTGCTCGCTTTATCGCTCCTCCTATTTCTCGCCGGTTTTCAATATCTTCGGCGTTTTCCTCCACCGACTTTCGACGCTCCTCTTCAATCATCACTTCCTCTTCCTCCTCGGTAACCTAATCATTTTCACTCTCTTCATCAAATTCGTTCACTCCGCCTGCCACAACCAGAGATTCGCCTCAGGCAACGAAGATTACCTCAGCGGCGACGCTGTTCTTCCTGTCCAAACAGAGTTCGATCCCGTGTCTGAGAGCCTCGATTGTACGGTTTCCGGAAGAGAAATTGTGGAGGTGAAGAGGTGCGGGAGATCGCGATCTGAGGTTGAATTTGCTAATCCAGAATACAATTTGAAGTTCCAGCTTCGACGATCGGAGACAGAGATTCCCCGGGAAATGGAGAATTCAGAAAGGTTCAATGTTGACGATCTGAGCAACGAGGAGTTTCAGCGGGAGGTGGAAGCGTTTATTGAGCGGCAACGGAGGTTCTTGAGGGAAGAATCTTTGGCCGTCGTCTCGTCTCTGCGTTAACGTACGGCTGCTTACATAAAAAGGAAAGTTCATCCCGATCTTCTCTTTGCTTGATTCACATTTTACGATCCTAATGTTTTTTAATCTGTCTTCTCTTTATAATTTCTTTTTTTTGGTGGAAAAAGAGCCGGGGCTCCCGCCTCTTTATAATTTCTTTGGAGGTGTACAGAGGGTAGTTGTTTATCATCTGCTTGCTTTTGTGTGTCACATTGAATCCTGTGAAATCATAGGTTGATGTTCTGAACATCTACAATACGTTACGCAATATGCAGTAATGGATTCAAACTTATCTGCATTGCGAAATTATGCTCGACTCAAAAGAGACTTTATGCATTCCGAAACTGATTCAAACTTAATCCCACAGATTAAACAAATTTGTAAAGGTGAATTATTTTGAGAAGGACTTAAACAGTAACCTGTAGAACGTAGTTGCACCCTGCCGATTGAAGCAAATAGAGTAATATATGGCTACAAATGATAAGACCATAATATTATTTTGTGAAATGTGCTTTCACTCAAGACCCATTTTTATGATCCAATGATTGACATATTTGCGGTGAAAGTAGAGCGTTTCTGTTAACTCCACCTTGATAAATAAGACATTACTTATGGTTGATGAAAGCCAAAACCTTGGTTTCCAGGTTTTGGTAAGATCTTACAAGTGTTGGTAAAGTCTTTACAGTGTCAGGTAAGGCCTTACTAAGGCCTTACATAAACTGGTAAGACCTTACCAAAACTGGACAGAAACTAAAATTGCGTGGCGTACGTACAAGTGGCTTTTCTTTCTTGTTGAGTTATTTAAGGGATTTGATTTTAACAAATCTTTGATTTGTTTTAATTAAATCTTCTTAAAGATAAATTTGGAAGATTTCCTAAACTCAACAAAATATGATTGACGTACTTGACCGCTTGACTTCAACAAACAAAATCTCAACAACCCAAGATCTCAACAACCCAAGATCTCAACAACCCAAGATCTCCTAAGATCACGCAGCCAAGATCTTCTTCAACGTTAAACTCAAAAATGCTGCTGATACGCTTGCCTATTTAAAGAGACAAGGAAGGAGAAACAAAACACACGATTCATTGCCTACTTCGAAAACCGAGAGATAAATTCTACATATCTCACAAAGAGCCGATCTCACATTCGAAGCTTCATCATTATACTTCCCTAAGAAGTGTGAGATCTTTTTCGAGCTGATAGTACAATTCAACAAGGATCATACAAACCGTTTTCATTTCTAGACACGTTGGATACGAGTGTTGTATCTGGAGTACTTTAGTTTTTCTTTTCGAGTGAGTGAGTTGCTAGATAGGAAGTGTAAGACTTCTGAGTTTAGAAGAGGGAAGGTCTTCTGAAGGTTGTATCTGGAACTCATCAAGAAGAAGGAAAATAAAGCTACTTGAATCCTAGGGTTGAATCAATCCTAGGCGGGGACTAGGTCGTGTTGGTGACCGAACCTCGTTAACATATCGCGTGTCCTTTACTGCTCTTTATATTCCTGGTTTGTCTAAATCTTTACACTTAATTCCAATCTTAGAGAAACGTGTAAGGTCTTATAATTACGAGTAAGACTTTATCTCAATTGATAAGGTCTTATCTCTTTCGATAAGGTCTTACCTATCCTAAGATTGCGAAAAGTTTCCATACTCTATTCATCCCCCCCTTCTAGAGTATTGGACAAACTATTTTATCTGCCTATTCCGCATTTCAATTGGTATCAGAGCCTAACTCACGTCTTCTTAGATATTATTATCTGTGAGGCTAACTAATGGCAGGTGAAGGTCAAGGTGGTTTTGGTCAAGGAAGATCAATTTCTCGACCACCTCTCTTTGTAGGAAACAACTTTATGCACTGGAAATCCTTGATGCAGATGTTTATCATCGATCAAGATTTGGAACTGTGGCATATTATCATGAACGGACCTCTCACTCCTACCAAGGAAGATCCCGACGGTAAAACAGTAAACAAGACAGAAGCTGAATTCAACCAGAAGGATCTTGAGAGCGTGGCGAAAAACTACAAGGCTATTAATCTGTTATATTGTGGTTTAAGTACTGACGAATTTAATCGTATATCTTCATGCAGATCCGCTAAAGAAATATGGGATAAATTAGTAGTTACCTATGAAGGAACCAGCCAGGTCAAAGAAACCAAAATCAGTATCTTTCTGAGGCAATACGAATTGTTTAAAATGATCCCAGATGAGTCAGTCAAAGTAATGTTCACCCGTTTTACGGAGATCATTAACAATCTTGACTCATTGGGAAAGACTTTCAACAATGAAGAAAAAGTCAGAAAGATACTTAGATGCTTGCCGAAAGCAAAATGGGGTCCCAAGGTAACCGCTATAGAAGAAGCCCAAAATCTCAATACACTCGCTCTTGATGATTTGCTAGGCAAATTAATCACCCATGAATTGATCCTCAATGAGGACGATGGGGATGTGCCAACAAACATTAAGAATTTAGCACTCAAGGCAAAGAAAGAGGAACCACTGGAAGATTCTGAAAGTGATGATGATGAAGACCCCTTTGCTCTTATCACAAGAGGACTAGCTAGAATATTGAAAATGAAAAAGCAATTTTCAAACAAAGAAAATGTTGGATCTTCTAAATACAGAGGTAAGTCTTCTAACCCCGTGAAGAAGAATCGTGTTCTAAATTGTTATGAATGTGGTGAAACAGATCATCTGGTTAAAGAATGTCCTCAAAAGAAGAAGAACAAATTCAAGAAAAAGGAATTTGGCAAGAAAGCCATGGTAGCAGCTTGGAGCGATTCAGACTCCTCAAGTGATTCAGATTCTGAAGATGATCATGCAAACTTATGTCTTATGGCAAAATCCGACAAAAATCAAGATCAACATTTGGATGGAATGGTAAGAAACCTTATATCTAGTCCTATCGATGTTTTATCAAAAGTACTGAAAAACATGATTTCTAATGAAGAATCTTACAGCAAAGAAATCAACATTTTACAAGAAAAGCTCAATGATCAGGAAACTTGCATAAGAATGCTTTCGCTGAAAGTTCAAGATCTTGACAGCATACAATCAGATCTTGACACTGAGGTTAAGGCCTTACGATTGGAAAATTCCGATCTAAAGGCAAACCTCTCATCTCTTAAGACCAGTAATACTGACTTAGAGATTGAAAAAGTGAAACTTTCTGAAAAATGTCAAGAACAGCAAATAGCTCTTGTGCAATTTACTAAATCTAAAGCTACTCTTGATAAAATGCTTGGAGAACAACAATTATCCTTAAATCGAAGTGGAATAGGATATAACAGGAATTTTCCTGCTAAACCCACTACCACATTCGTTAAAGCAAAAGGAAATTGGAGATCTCCTACGTGTTTCTTTTGTTGTAGAAAGGGTCATGTAAAAGAAACCTGTCCATATAGGAGAACGGATCCATACATCATTAGAAATACCTTTCCTGTACGTCTAAATGAACGGGTAAAACACATATGGGTTCCCAAAGGGACTAGGCCATCTAACATGGTCTACCCTCATAATGGATCTAACTCTGTTTATTGGTCAAGCCGGAAAGGATGATTTTCTGTTTTGCAGGATATCACCAAGACTCAAAAATGGATAATGGACAGTGGTTGTTCAAGACATATGAGTGGGAAAGAATCTCTTTTCGATACTCTAAAGAAGAAAATCACTGGCACTATAACTCTTGGTGACAAAGGAAAATGTGACATTCTTGGTATCGGTAATGTTGGTCTTAATTCAAATAATAATATTAAAGATGTTTATTTGGTGGATGGCTTAAAATATAACCTTCTCAGTGTTTCTCAGCTTTGTGATAAAGGAAATTGTGTTAGCTTTGACAAGAGGAAGTGTGAAGTTCGAGATGAGATGACAGGAAATTTAGTGCTAACAGCTCACAGGGATAATAATATTTATGCTGTTAATACTAACCAAATTGCAGAGACAAATCTAAAATGTCTCAAGGTCTTATCAGATGACTCAAGACTGTGGCACAGACGACTTGGTCATATCAGTCTACATTCTCTTAACAAACTAAAATCAAAAGATCTTGTAAGAGGTCTTCCTGACCTAAAGTTCAAGGTAGATGAATTATGCAATGCTTGCTCAAGAGGTAAACATACTCGTAGTTCTTTCAAAAAGAAGCAAGTGGTAAGTACTACTAGACCTCTTGAACTTCTCCACATGGATCTTTGTGGACCTATGCGCGTCAAATCTCCAAAAGGCAAGCAATATATTCTTGTTATTGTTGATGATTATTCTCGATTTACTTGGGTTTTCTTTCTAAAAATGAAATCTGAAGCACTTTTATACTTCTCAAAACTTTGTAAGGAATTACAGACTTTGAAAAATCTACCAATCGTTTCTATTAGAAGTGATCATGGTAGAGAATTTGATCAATCAGACTTTGATGCATTTTGTGAGAAATATGGTATTTCCCATAATTTCTCAGCTCCTAGAACACCTCAACAAAATGGGGTTGTGGAACGAAAGAACCGCACCCTAGAGGAAATGTCTAGGACAATGCTATTAGAGAATGATCTGCCTAAGTCATACTGGGCAGAAGCTGTTAATACAGCAAATTACATTCTTAATAGATGTTTGATTCGATCAATTTTAAAGAAAACCCCTTATGAACTTTTTAAAGGAAGAAAACCAAGTATATCTTACTTTAAACCATTTGGATGTACGTGTTACGTGCATAATAATGGAAAGGATAATCTTGGAAAATTTGATGCTCGTAGCGACGAAGGTACTTTTCTCGGATACTCGACTCAAAGCAAGGCTTATCGAGTATACAATAAACGTACCAAAGTAGTCGAAGAAAGTATTCATGTTTTGTTTGATGAAAACGATAATGGTATCTTGAGTGAGAGCCTTGCAGATCTTGATCTAAATAAACACGAGGAAGAAGAAGAAGAAGAAGTTGATAAGAACGTCAAAAATATGCAAGAGCCATTTCAAGATCTTACAGAACCATCTCAAGATCTTACAGATAGGTCTCAAGATCTTGAAGCACCTCCTCAAGATCTTACAAATGAAACCAATCGTGAAGATACATCACCACCTGAGCAACAAGAGCCATCTTCCCCTCTGCCTATAAATTCTGAACCCGATGCTTATAATCAGAGAAATGTCCGGAGGAAATTCAAACATGCATCATCTCATTCAACTCAGGATATTATTTCTGATCCCTCATCTGGAATACAAACTCGATCTAAATTAAAAGATTTGTGTGCTTTTCATGCGTTTGTTTCTCTTGTAGAACCTAAGAAATATACTGAAGCTCTTCAAGAACCCGACTGGATTATTGCTATGCAAGATGAGCTAAACGAGTTCGAGCGAAACAAAGTATGGACACTTACAGCAAGACCCAAAGGCAAATCAGTTATCGGGACAAGATGGGTTTTCAGAAATAAACTTGATGAAAGTGGTAATGTCATTCGAAATAAAGCTCGTCTTGTAGCTCAAGGTTACAATCAGGAGGAAGGTATTGACTACGAGGAGACTTTTGCTCCCGTAGCCAGGCTTGAAGCCATTCGCATACTTCTTGCTTTTGCATCTTACATGAGTATTAAACTTTTTCAAATGGACGTAAAGTGCGCCTTTTTGAATGGTTATTTAGATGAAGAAGTTTATGTTGCTCAACCTCCTGGCTTTGAAAGTAATGAATTTCCAGATCATGTTTTCAAGCTTGACAAAGCTCTTTATGGCTTAAAGCAAGCCCCAAGAGCTTGGTACGAGCGACTTTCAAAATATCTTCTGGAAAATAACTTCAAAAGAGGGTTGATCGACAAAACTTTATTCATTAAAACTCATGGAAAGAATATTCTTGTTGTTCAAATTTATGTGGATGATATCTTGTTTGGAGCAACTAATGAATCTCTTTGCAAGGAATTTTCTGACATCATGTGCAAGGAATTTGAGATGAGTATGATGGGTGAATTAACCTTCTTTCTTGGACTACAAGTACATCAAAGCAAAAAGGGGATATTCCTAAATCAAGGAAAGTACACAAGAGACCTTCTGAAGAAGTTTAAGATGAATGAATCAAAAATAGCCAAAACACCAATGAGCTCAACTCTCTCTTTGGATCAAGACCTTACCGGCAAACAAGTAAATCAAAAAGAATATCGAGGTATGATCGGATCTTTACTATATCTTACTGCTAGTAGACCTGACATTATGTTTAGTGTTTGCATGTGTGCTAGATTTCAAGCTAACCCAAAGGAATCACATCTCATTGCGGTAAAAAGGATATTAAGATATCTTAATGGTACAAAAGATATAGGTCTATGGTATCCCACACAAAGTAGTTTCGGTCTTATCGGATATTCCGATGCTGATTTTGCAGGATATAAAGTGGATAGAAAAAGCACTTCAGGGTGTTGTCAATTTCTTGGTACTTCACTAATAAGTTGGCATTCCAAGAAGCAAAATTCAGTGGCTCTCTCAACAGCCGAAGCTGAATATATTGCTGCTGGAGCTTGTTGTTCGCAAATCCTATGGATTGCGCAACAACTCCAGGATCTTGGATTCAACTTTAAAGATATACCAATAAAATGTGACAATACCAGTGCCATTTCTATCTCGAAAAATCCTGTACAGCATTCAAGAACGAAACATATAGATGTGAGACACCATTTTATACGTGATCATGTAGAAAAAGGTGATGTGTCTTTGACATTCATTTCTACCGATCTACAACTGGCCGATATCTTTACAAAACCTTTACCCGAAGAGAGATTCAACTTCATAAGGTTAGAACTTGGTATGCTTAACAGGGAGGCACAAATGTAGGGGGAGCAATTATTGTTTTACAATATTGATCTTATTCCCTACATTAAGACCTTAACATGCATTTCAAGGTCTTACTACAATAGTGTTACAAACACTGATCTTATTCTTCAAAATAAGATCTTACAATACATCTCAAGACCTTACTAAATAATAGTATGTTCTTGATTTTTATTTAAAAGATTAAATTGGATCAAATCTTTTAGTTATTATCTCAATAGATATCTAACTAATAGATTATTTTATTTTTGGAAATCTTTCGGTTATAATTTTAATCTTTTAAAATTACTTATAATTTTACAAAGATTTTTTAAAAAAGATTTTCTTCTCTCTCTCCGTCATATATAAAATCTTCAAAGATCTTCTATTCGGATTCTCTTCTCCGCTTCTTAAACCTCTCCGACTTCTCATCTCTCTCCGACTTCGCAAACCCTAATTTGCGATGGCTCCCAAACGCTCTTCGACTCAATCCTCTGCTCCAACATCCAAGAAGCAGCGATCGGCGGCTAGAAAAGGCAAAGCTGTGCTAAAAGAGTACAATCCGGATTCCGATTCATCGATGTCTACTCCTTCTCCTTCTCGGCAAGTGGCTCAACCCATTTATCCCCCAGCCGCAAAGGATACACCTCAACATCGTCTTCGATCGCCACCGTCTGGATTTGAGGTTAGTAGTGAAGAACCTTTTTCTTGGTTCTTGAACTATACTAAAGCGGGAATGTGGAAGGATGGTTTTGCTAATCGTCCCTTGAGTTTCTGTGAAAATGTTGATGAACGATTTCTCGAGTCTATGAATCTGCCGTGCGTCAATATGCTGAAATGTTCTAATCTATGGAGTTTGTTTAATCTGGGTGATTTTGCATTTCCTCGTCTTACTCGTCTCTTCTTTGTTAATCTCACTGCACACCGAGAAAAGGGGATTTTGACTCTTCATTCCCAGATCAAAGGACGTCCAATTACTCTTACTGCTTCTTCCTTAGCAATCATTTTAGGAGTCCCTGAGGAAATTGACACCAAAACTCATCCTTCAAAAATTGTGTGTCTTGCCCATGCCCAGAAAACTTTCTTTGAGAAACAAAATTCTTCTGGTGCTACTTCCTCAAAGCCAAAGCAAAAACAAACTCATAACGTCTTGACTCTAGAA